>CM067527.1:157500-440000 GCA_034509925.1 Hirudinaria manillensis
AAACAGATGACGCTTACAGGTGTTTAAAGTCACTTTCACTCGTCTCGCGAACATCTGCCTTTTCTCAATATTTATTATTTATTATTTATTTGTTTATTTTTTGTTTTTGTTATTATAATTTAATTAAAATGACAGAAATATCCAAAAATTAATGAAATTCCTACAATTGATGCCTGACATTCCTCTCCAAAGAATCACTGATTTTGAATGAAAGATGCAGACATCATTATCATCATCAATCACGTGTTCGATGAGTTATCCTCAAAATTCAGAAATAAAATTTTATTTTTATTTTTATTATTTTTATTTTTATTTTTATTATTTTTATTTTTCAGCTTTTTTGCGTAAAAATAAGCAACGCTCGTGAAATTAGCAGAAATTGGTGATCGGACGGTTTAAATTCACCTGGTGCTGATAATGATGATGTTGTGGATGGTGCTGATAACGATGATGTTGTGGATGGTGCTGATAATGATGATGTTGTGGATGGTGCTGATAATGATGATGTTGTGGATGGTGCTGATAATGATGATGTTGTGGATGGTGCTGATAATGATGATGTTGTGGATGGTGCTGATAATGATGATGTTGTGGATGGTGCTGATAATGATGATGTTGTGGATGGTGCTGATAATGATGATGTTGTGGATGGTGCTGATAATGATGATGTTGTGGATGGTGCTGATAATGATGATGTTGTGGATGGTGCTGATAATGATGATGTTGTGGATGGTGCTGATAATGATGATGTTGTGGATGGTGCTGATAATGATGATGTTGTGGATGGTGCTGATAATGATGATGTTGTGGATGGTGCTGATAATGATGATGTTGTGGATGGTGCTGATAATGATGATGTTGTGGATGGTGCTGATAATGATGATGTTGTGGATGGTGCTGATAATGATGATGTTGTGGATGGTGCTGATAATGATGATGTTGTGGATGGTGCTGATAATGATGATGTTGTGGATGGTGCTGATAATGATGATGTTGTGGATGGTGCTGATAATGATGATGTTGTGGATGGTGCTGATAATGATGATGTTGTGGATGGTGCTGATAATGATGATGTTGTGGATGGTGCTGATAATGATGATGTTGTGGATGGTGCTGATAATGATGATGTTGTGGATGGTGCTGATAATGATGATGTTGTGGATGGTGCTGATAATGATCAACATGCCCTTCTTCATCGTGCGTGTTCCCCTCTCGTTTCTCATTAGACATTATAGTGACAAATGATCTTGAAAAGGATTGAAAGAACGAAACAGTGAATGAATGAATGAACGGCTTTAGTAAGCAGTGCTTACCAAAGTCGTTGGAACTTTTCATTTTCAACCTGATTCCCACTCGGTCTTCGAGACAACGCCTTTCCATAAATATCTTCTTCGTCATCATCATCATCATCATCATCTTCGTCATCATCATCATCATCATCATCATCTTCGTCATCATCATCATCATCATCATCATCGTCATCATTGCGCCGTTCATTTTTATCTCGGATCAAGGCATGTCTTGAATCTGTGAAATTTCTCTTTCAATGAATTGTTCAATTATCGATGATATTTCAATAATTCGATTTTATTCTTCTTTTTTTTCATTAATTTTTTATTTTATTTTATTTAATCGGCATTTATTTCTGATTTTATTTATTTCTCATGTTCAGGAATGTCCACAAGCTTGAAATATTTGGACTCATCAATTAACATGGTTTGTTCCACTTAAATATGTTATTTGTTAAAGTAATATTAAATATTAAAGATCATATTAATTCAAATAAATAATATGTTAATTAATTATTAAATAATTTTAAAATAAAATACTACTTGTAATTTACGATAAAATAATTGGCTATTTTTAAACATATATGTAACTAATAAATCATAATTATTTTACCATAAATTATGATTTGTATGAAATAATTACTCCAACATAAATTATGATTCCTTCTTTGTGAAGATTTAAATTAAGACAGTCTGAATTTATCCCTTTAAGGACTCTCTTTCGGTATAAATTGGGTAAATTTTCTCAGACCTTTCGAACGTGGGTGGCTTTTTTTTTAAACTCTTTAGCGAGTAAATAAATTATTTTAAAAATATTTCTGATTATTCTTCAACTTTTTAACGTCCAATGAAATATTAAACTCTTAATTGAATCCATGTTATTGTAAAATTTTCTTCGTCTTTTGTGTTTAAAGATTGAAGCCATGTTTAAAAGCAGATTGAGATCAAAACAAGGCGTTGTTCACTTCTCTCTTTGATCGCTTATGTTATTTGCAAAGTTATTTTCTTGTGAACCAAGTATATTTCGACTGTAAATATAAACTGACTTTATTTATATAAACATTTTCTATGATAAACTTTGCAATGTTTTTAAAACATTTTGTCTATTATTATCAATAAATATTATTAAATAAATATTTGGTGTTTAATAAAAATAATTAATTTTTGTCCTTTTATGTAAATAAATTCAATAATTTAAATAATAATAATAATTTAAATTAGACTAAATTATAGCACCTACGTGTGCCATCTATCGAACAAATTATCAAAGATCTTTTTAGAACTTAAAACTGAAATCTTAACTTTTAAATATATTTTTATAACTTTAAAAAAGAATTGTATTTAAAATAAAACACGTTTGGCTGATAAACATTGTGAAGTTTATATCCATAATGAATATCCGATATATATCTGATATTTTTAACTAATATTTTGATATTTTCAAAATGATTTTTAAATATTTATTTTTAATAAAAAGATTAATTAATTAATTTAATTATTTAATTATTTATTTATTCAATAAACTGCTTCAGTGCATCCGAAAATAATCTAAAGTTATCTGGTTTGATGATTAATTGGTTTATTTTTTACCAACGATAAAACGATAAATCAATTTTATTGATTATAATATATTTAATAATCCTATTTTATCAATTTATAATTATAAATTATTTTAATAAACCCTTTTAGTTTATTTATAATATTTAATACGTTAAATGCCATTTAATTCAATTTCATTGTTCATCAATTCATTCATTCATTCATTCGTTCGTTCATATTTCTGCTGGTCTTTTCAATTAAAATTACATTTAATAATAAATTCTAATTAATTTGAAACAAATGCTTTGCTACATAAACAGGGCAGAGAGCAAAACAAGTGACAATACCTAAACAAAAACAACGACGATATTATTGACAAATAATAATAATTATTATAATATAATAATTATATAATAATAATAATAATTATATAATAATAATAATTATATAATAATAATTATAATGTAATAATTATTATTACTAATTATTATTATTTATTATTATTATTATAAAAATAATTATAAATGGATGATAAAACATAGATCACAAACAGTTTTAGCAGTATTCAGAACATTTACAAATAAATATCGGAGACATATCAAAAAAATAACGAAAATACCAATTTTTCCGAAAATCCGATATTTTCCCTCAATGAATATTTTATAAATCAATATTGAAATATTTTAAATAATATTTTTTGTTTAATATTAACTTATTGGTTTAATATTAACTTATTGGTTTAATATTAACTTATTGGTTTAATATTAACTTATCGATTTAATAATATTATCTGCCTTGTGGCATTTAGAAATAATTAACCGAAAAACTAGACATTTAAGACGCTTTTTGACATTAAAAATGTTAAAGTTTGAAGATCATTATCATGGCAGGTGATTTCTGACATTCAATCGTTGAATTGATTTTCAAATTTCTTATAAAAGGCAGACAACAATACTGCAACAACCACTCTGTCTTCAGGTGAGTATTTTATTCATAATTTTGTAATTATTAAATTATTAAGTTATTATTATTATTTTATTCATTTTTGTGTGTTTATTACGATATATTAATATGTTATTATAATATTAAATATAATATAATGTGTTGTAATGTTACAGTTAATATAAAATAATTTAATAATAAATTTAATATTAACGACTTAAATTCACAATTCAACGAAATTGTGACGATTTAACAACAAAAATAATTTTAATCGGTCATATTTTAGCAAAAACCATTTTCCTAAATTGAGGACATTTTAAAATGCATTTCTTATTTAATACAACAATTGCATTGTGATGTTGTGTGTGTTGTTGTGTGTGATGTTGTGTGTGTTGTTGTGTGTGTTGTGGTGTGTGTTGTTGTGTGTGATGTTGTGTGTGTTGTCAGCTTGCTAATAATAATAAACCATGACAGAAGTTGTTCCGATGGTTTATGAGTAATTATTTATTAAATAATTATTTATTAAATCGATAATTTAATAATTAGGATAATAATTTTAAAGTATTATTAAAATTTTAGTTTTTAAAATATTTAATTTGATAATAATTCAGGATTCAAAATGAGGAGAGAAATTATTGGCTGCTGTTTGGTGCTCACGATTTTCGTGACTTTTTCGTGTAAGAATAAATTGTTAACATAAGAATAATATAATAAATTAATAAATTATTTATTTTATTTAATAAATATATAATATAATAACAATTATAAATATATAATATAATAATAACAAATATTTTAATAAATAATTAGAATACAAAATAAATCAAATGGTTATAATATATATAATAATATATAATACATATAATAATGACTCAAAATAATTATTAAAAATTATAATTAAATTATTTGTTCGCAGGTTGCGAAAGCAAATGTTCGGTCAGGAATTGGTTTTTGTTTACTTTAAAATGTTTACGAAACCAAATAAATATTTAATATTTTAAATATTTAAATAATTATTTAATATTTTAAATATTTAAATATTTTCTAATATTTTAAATATTTAAATATGTATTATTTAATATTAAATATTTAAATAATTATTTAATATTTTAAATATTTAAATATTTTTTAATGTTTTAAATATTTAAATATGTATTATTTAATATTAAATATTTAAATAATTATTTTATATTTTAAATATTTAAATATTTTTTAATGTTTTAAATGTGTATTACATTTTAAACAGGGTCGTTTCTGTCCCCATTTTCTCGACTGCAATTCATTGACAGGATCCTGCAGTAATTTTAATATTAATTTTTATTCATTAATCTGGTTTTATTAATTAAAACGTAAAATAAAGAATAAATATTATAAATATAATATGATATGTGTGTGTTAATTATAAATATAATTTATAAAATATTATAAATATAATATGTTATGTGTGTGTGTGTGTTGTTAATTGTATTTAAAGTCATAAATTTAATAAGCCTGCAGAAGGGAGGTGTGCAAAATGTCTTGCGAACATGGATTCAAAAGGGTCAACGGTTGCGAAGTTTGTCAATGCAATGAGGGAGCACGTGAGTAATTATTCATTAAATTAAAATTAAAATTATTCATTAATTTATAATTATAATTTTAATTTAACTTTATATTAATAAAATCGTAATATGAATCTGACAACTTAAGCTTTCATGTCATCACCGGTCTGCCAACCTGTTCATTGCGAAAAGTTATGTCCATTTGGATTAAAAAAGGTCGACGGGTGCGAAGTTTGTGAATGCATTGAGGGAGCACGTGAGTAATTATTCATTAGATTATAATTATAATTATTCATTAATTTATAATTATAATTATTCATTAATTTATAATTATAATTATTCATTAATTTATAATTATAATTTTAATTTAACTTTATAATAATTAAATCGTAATATGAATCTGACAACTTAAGGTTTCCTGGCACCGGTCTGCCGACCTGTTCATTGCGAAACGTTTTGTCCATTTGGATTCAAAAGGGTCAACGGGTGCGAAGTTTGTGAATGCATTGAGGGAGCACGTGAGTAATTATTCATCAGATTATAATTATAATTATTCATTAATTTATAATTATAATTTAACTTTATATTAATAAAATCGTAATATGAATCTGACAACTTAAGATTTCATGTCATCACCGTTCTGTCAACCTGTTCGTTGCGAAAAGTTATGTCCATTTGGATTTAAACTCATCCACGGTTGCAAAGTTTGTGAATGCATTGAAAAACCACGTAAGGAATTTGTTTTTAAATTTTCCTTGGGTTTTTTTTCTATTTTATTAAATAAATTTATTAATTTTTTTTAATCAGCTTGCAAAAGAATGGAATGCTTGAGACATTGTGAATTCGGGTTTAAAAAGTTCAACGGGTGCGAAACATGCTCTTGCAATGAGAACCCAGGTGGTGTGAAATTATTGATTAATTAGTTTTTATTAAATTGAAATTAATTCATGAAATTAATAAAATTTGATTTAACTTAATTTATTAATATTTTTCTTAATAGCTGCAAAATAGAAATGGATGCAAAAGAAACTGAATTCACGATGAAATCAGAAAACCTTTGCCATGAAAACTGAACTTCAACTAATAGCTTTGCAATTGAATAAATTCAACCGTAAAAACACTAATTTATTGCATTTTATCGCCAAATTAAATTTATTTCTCGTAATTTCAACTCAATAAAACTGCCAACAACAACAACAACAACATCAAATATTTTTTATTTCAAACTTTCGACGTCTTCAAACAAATAAAAAAAAAAACTGTTCTCCAATAAACCAACTGCCACTAATACGTTCTTATTGTTAGCACTTTAAATTTAAAATGGCGGAGTAATTTATTAATAAACAGATTAATAATAAATAATTAATTAATTAATCTAAAGAATAATAATTAATAAGTTAATTATAATAACTTATATCGAATAATGATTTACAATGGAAACAGTGTTTGAAAGTTTTGAATTTTTAAACTACATTATGTTGAATATTATATTATTATATTTTAAATATTATATAATTATATTTTAAATACATTATGTTATATAATTATATTTTAAATACATTATATTATTATTATTATTATTATTATATATAAGGCACGGGCGAACCCCTCGCCTGAACAAAAACATAAAACTTTCAACAAAAACTAACAAATTATGTACATCGCTCTCTAACAAATCAAATATTTACAATCTCCGAAGTGGTCGAAGCGAACCCCTCGCCTAACACAAATTACTTAAGTAAACAAAAAGCAAAACCCTCCACATATCAAACAAACAATAAAACAACCAGTCACAACAAATATTTACAATCCCCAAAAAAATCATCCAATAACATTTTGAAGATGTCCAGGTTTGGAGCACCGACAACCGACCGAGGAAGATCATTCCACTCTTGGACAACTCTATTGCTGAAAAAAAACTTCCTCAAATCCCTGTGAGCAATGTTTGTTGATAGTTTCCAATCATGGCCCCTCGTTCTCTCCTCTGGGCAAAACATAAGCCTAGGGCATAGGAATTCTGGAGCAGTTCCTCTGATGATATTGAACATCAATATCAAATCAGCCCTTTTTCGTCTATACACCAGGGAGGGCAGTTTCAAAATTTTTAATCTATCAGTATATTCTAAGTCTTTGCATGAATTGCACATATGGGTGAATCTATGCTGCACACTTTCTAAAGTATCCACCAGGCCCTTTCTGTATGGATTCCATACCTGCACAGCATATTCCAGATGTGATCTCACTAGGGCCTTGTATACTGAAACCAAAGCATCTTCTGACAGATGCTTGAAGTTTCTATAAATGACTCCCAACATCTGGTTAGCCCTATTGACTCTCTGCAAGATATGCTCCTTAAATCCCAGTTTCGAGTCCAAGATGATTCCAAGATCTGATATTTTGTCTACCTTGGGTATCAAGTGAAGAGTTCCCTCTGTGTCTGTTACTGTGTACTCGTAATCTGCCTGGTGAGTTCCAAATTTCATACAGCAGCATTTATCCCAGTTGACTTTCATGCCCCACACATTATACCAATTGATGACCCTGCTTATATCATTTTGCAATAGATAACTGTCTCCTGGTCCCAGCATTTTATAAATTTTAGCATCGTCTGCAAACAAAAAGATGTTGCTACAGACATTGTATATGTCATTAATGTAAATGATAAAGAGAACTGGCCCCAGGACACTGCCCTGCGGCACACCACTGGTAACTGGGTATAATTCAGAGGAAGCTCCATTCACCACAACCCTAAATGATCTCTGTGTTAAATAATTTTTAATCCACTGAATCAAAGCCGGGTGAACTCCATATCTTTCCAATTTGAACAACAACTTGCAATGTGATATCTTGTCAAAGGCCTTCTCCAAATCAGTGTACACTACATCTATTTCAGTGCCTTTATCAACAGCTTCAGTAACAACATCCAAAAATCTTAGTAACTGCAATGTAGTTGATCGGCCCGGAATGAAACCAAACTGGCCCGGACAGAACAACCCATTACTCAGAAAGTAATCCATTAAGTGATCCTTGATGAGGGACTCTAGAATTTTACAACAAATTGAGGTCAAGGCGATTGGTCTGTAATTTCTTACATCATTTTTGTACCCCTTCTTGTGTAGGGGGTAATTATATAATTATATTTTAAATACATTATATTATATAATTATATTTAACTTCCAATTTATTTCCATATTTCAAATTATTTCGTGACTTTTTAGTTAGACCTAAATTGAGGACCTGTTTTGTTACAATAAGTCATTGTTGTTGTTGTTGTTGTTGTTGCTGCTGTTGTTGTTGTTGTTGTTGACATTAAATGATGGTTATTAACGTGTCGTGTGTGGTTCAAACTGACATCATCAAAACTAGGAATTAAAAATTTAATATTAATAATAAATGTAATAAATACAATAAATATAATAAATACAATAAATATAATAAATACAATAAATGTAATAAATACAATAAATTCATAATGTTTTAAATTTAAATTTACTTAAATTCTTAACGTTGTCCTATTTCTGTCGAAAACTATTTAATTATGCCAAATCAGGGAGAAAATATAAATAGAATAAATTAAATTAAAAAAATAAATAAAAATAAAATTTTTAAAATAAAAAACAAGATATATTTAAAAAGCAGGTGTTTTTGACGTATTTGTAAATGAATTGAAATTCCATCAGTTGTTGAGATGACGTCATCAACTTCATATGTAGCCAACAAATCTCAGTGTAATAATTAATTTAAATTATTAAGCTTAATACATCATTATATTATATTATATTATATTATATTATATTATATTATATTATATTATATTATATTATATTATATTATATTATATTATATTATATTATATTATATTATATTATATTATATTATATTATATTATATTATATTATATTATATTATATTATATTATATTATATTATATTATATTATATTATATATATTATATTATATTATATTGTATTATATTATATTATATTATATTATATTATATTATATTATATTAGATTATATTATATTATATTATATTATATTATATTATATTATATTATATTATATTATATTATATTATATTATATTATATTATATTATATTATATTATATTATATTATATTATATTATATCATTATTTTTATGCTATTTTATATTATAATAACAAATATTAAAACTATATTATTAAAATATCACCAACAATTAATATAATTAATAAAGTCAATATCATAATCATTATTACATGTAGCACAATTATATCAAAATATCATTTATGTCAAAATTAATTAATTACTATTATTACTATTAATGTTATTATTGTCATTATTATTGTTACTGTTAATGTTATTATTACTATTATTGTTATTATTGGTATTATTAATGTTATTATTGTTATTATTATTGTTATTGTTGTTATTATTAATGTTATTATTACTATTGTATTATTGTATTATTAAATTATTACTATTAATGTTATTATTAAATTAACATTCATAAGTTCCAGAAAATTAATTCATTTGTAATAAACGAGATTAGATTTGGATTTTAAATTATTAAAAACTTAAAAATAATATTTTAGCATCAACTTTTGGAATTAATTTTCACTGCGAATGTGTAATAAATACTGATTTAAAATCACCACCACCACCACCACCACCACCACCACCACCACTACCATCATCACTACCACCACCACGTTTTAATAAACAATGATTTAAATAATTAATGACTTAAATAAAGATGTAAAATGCTACATGAATCACAGAAAATTAAAATTTTCAAGCAATCAATCACCTCTCAGGTGAGTCTGGGATGGAGTAAATAAATACAGGTGACCCTGCATGGGATTCACCATTCTTCCTTGTGAGAGGTGAAGTTAGCTTATTTAAACGTAAATAATAAATAATTCTTAAAATGAATTTATAATTAATTTTATAAATAATTCTTAAAATGAATTTATAATTAATTTTATAAATAATTCTTAAAGTGAATTTATAATTAATTTTATAAATAATTCTTAAAGTGAATTTATAATTAATTTTATAAATAATTCTTAAAATGAATTTTACAATTAACTTTGTTAATAAACAACAATTTAGGTCGCAGAATGAAGATCTCGTGCTATTTTGTAATCGCTGTTCTTGTCGTCGGACTTGCGGGTTAGAAATTGTTATTAAAATTATAATTATTATTATTATCATTATGATTGGTGAATATAAAAATATTTATATTAATTCCGTTGTAATAAATTTTATTTGCACCTTTTAGCAATTGTTTCAGAATCTTACGATGACTGCCAGGTAAGTTTACAATAAAACATTTAAATACAACTTTTTTCCGATTGCAAAACATTAAAAATAATTTAATTAATTTAAATAATTTAAAAATAAATAAATTAAATGCAAAATATCACAAAATTAGTAATTTATTAATATCAATAGTAATAATAATTTTTCTTTTACAAAATGTTCTTTAATTCTTTCAGTTATTTGGTTGTGATGACGATAGTTATGAATGCAATGAACTCACTGGTCAATGTGGTAATCATTATCTGGCATTTAATAAAATATTCGATTAAAAATTAATTAAAACTTAAATTATTTAATTATTAATGGTTGACTTTGAATAAATAGTTCATTAAATATTTTATAATTTCCAGATTGTAAACCTGAAAAATGCGAATTGAACTGTGAATTTGGTTTTCAAACTGATAAGGGTTGCAAAGTTTGCAAATGCAATGCGCCACCTTTTGATGAAATGGGTAATTTGTTATCGTCATCGTAATATTTTAGAAATTTATCTAAATATAAACTTGCGATTACTGTCGCCTCATTTTATAAAAACATTTAATTTCGTAATTTTTTAAGAACTGGAATTTAATATTGTTTAATAATTACATATTAATATAATAAATATATTGTTTTAAAATATTATTATATGTTAGAATATTATTATATGTTTGAATATTATTATATGTTTGAATATTATTATATGTTTGAATATTATTATATGTTTGAATATTATTATATGTTTGAATATTATTATATGTTTGAATATTATTATATGTTTGAATATTATTATATGTTTGAATATTATTATATGTTTGAATATTATTATATGTTTGAATATTATTATATGTTTGAATATTATTATATGTTTGAATATTATTATATGTTTGAATATTATTATATGTTTGAATATTATTATATGTTTGAATATTATTATATGTTTGAATATTATTATATGTTTGAATATTATTATATGTTTGAATATTATTATATGTTTGAATATTATTATATGTTTGAATGTTATTATATGTTTGAATATTATTATATGTTTGAATATTATTATATGTTTGAATATTATTATATGTTTGAATATTATTATATGTTTGAATATTATTATATGTTTGAATATTATTATATGTTTGAATATTATTATATGTTTGAATATTATTATATGTTTGAATATTATTATATGTTTGAATATTATTATATGTTTGAATATTATTATATGTTTGAATATTATTATATGTTTGAATATTATTATATGTTTGAATATTATTATATGTTTGAATATTATTATATGTTTGAATATTATTATATGTTTGAATATTATTATATGTTTGAATATTATTATATGTTTGAATATTATTATATGTTTGAATATTATTATATGTTTGAATATGTTTGTCTGTTCATTAAAACTATTTGTCTTTAAAGACTGCCCGCCTGTGATTCCCCCTTTTTGCCTTAAATCATGCGAACATGGATTCAAAGACTTCCGCGGGTGTCCAATTTGCGAATGCAACCAAGAACCGTTGGTCACCGATGCTCCTGAATTTTATGGTGAAATACTTTAATTTCAAATCGTAAATAATTTTAATTTTTTTGAATTTCAAACCACAAATCGTTTTAAAGTATTCCGTTTGCAAAACATCGACAACAATTTTTAAATTAACCAAATCCGATGTCTTCAAAGATTGGTTCTAAATTAATAACAATTATTTACAGGAGCAAATTGTCCAAAATTTGAATGCGCCCTCGTTTGTGAATATGGATTTGCAGGCGAAAATGGATGTCCCGTTTGTAAATGTGCACCTCTTCCAGGTTTCGTGAAAATTATTTAATAAACATTATTATTGTTGAAACCATTATTTATTACGTTATTAAACTATTATTTATATTTATAAATATTACAACATGCATAACAAATAGAAATTTATGAATAGATTTTATAACATTTTGTTCTTAATTGTATATAATACAAGTTGGTTTAATGGATTTAATTTTTAATGTTTTCTAAACTCATTTATGAACTTCTTTGAACCCCGCTGAAACAACGTTTAGATTGTGGAACCGTTTGTTCCTTGTTTTGCAATTACGGAACATTGATTTATGACGGATGCGAGGCCTGCGATTGTACTGGATTCAATAAGCCGACCACGACAACGGGTAACTTAATAATCTGGTTAAATGATTAAGTATTAAATAAATAATTAAGTAATTATTATATAAATATTAATTCGTTTAAATATTTTATTTTGCGAAGCTTGTCCACCATTTCGTTGTGACTTGTTCTGTGAACATGGATTTCAATCTGAAGGACTTTGCAGTGTTTGCAAATGCAGAGAAGCACCTCTTTTCACAACAACCGGTGTTGTATTCTGTTTATGTTGCTAAGCAATTACGTGTAAACAAACTATTTAACTCATAAATATTAACTAAAGTGTGTCCAACGTTCCAATGCCATTTGCTCTGCAAACATGGATTCAAAGTCAAAGGTGAATGCAGTCTTTGCGAATGCAATGAAGAACCACCAACAACCCCTAAAGGTAACTGTTTGTATGAAATTATAATATTATATCAGATTATAATTAATGGTTATTTGTAATTCATGGAATAGTAATTATAATTCGTACAATAACTTGCAATTCATTACTTACAGTATGTCCTCCAGTTTGCAAAAAGTTCTGCAAATTTGGATTCAAAGTGATTGATGGATGCCAAATTTGCGAATGTAACGAAAACCCCACCGATCCAAGTAAAGAGTTGAAATAATTCTTTAAATAAATAAACATTTAAAGTCCCTTATTCAATCTTAAAGTCATTTTAAAATTCTATTCTCGGATTAAAATGTCAGAAATGCAGGAAATATTTTCAAAGTTTATTTCAAGCGGAAAGCCATTTTTATGTTTTATCCCGACATAAATTTTAAAAACATTTCTATTAATAGCTTGTCCTCCATTTCATTGCCTCTTGTTTTGTGAAAGTGGATTCAAAGCTGTTGATGGATGTGACATTTGTGAATGCAACGAACCAAGTAATATTGTTTATTATAATAAACGCTAACCTTACTAACTTGTTAATTTTTTTTAAATCTTAAACAAAAACTTAAATTAAAAATAAAATCCTCAGCCTGTCCGCCAGTATGCGACATGTTCTGCGAATATGGACTCAAAGTGGTAGATGGATGTCATGTTTGCCAATGTAACGAGCCACCTACCGGTGTTTCAAGTAAAATAATTAATTAATAATAAATAATTAATTAAAAATTAATTTATGGAACATATCTATTCATTCTGAAATAACAGTTTGAAAGTAAAACTTACACCTAATCGTTCATTGACAGCATGTCCTCCATTCTTGTGCCTCTTGTTCTGCGAAAATGGCTTCAAAAGTGTCAACGGATGTGAAATTTGTGAATGCAACGAACCGACGAAGCCAAGTATTTATGACGTGCATTAATTAATAAATTAATTTAAATTAATTAATATTAATGGTTAAATAATATTTAATTTATTAATTTAATTTAATCTTCTTCGAGCTTGTCCACCATTCCGATGTCATTTGTTCTGCGAATTCGGATTCAAAGTTGAAAACAATTGCACTATCTGCTCGTGCAATGAACCACCGACCCCAAGTAATTAACTGAGTGTTTGAAAATGAGATTATTATTTAAAACTTATATTTACAATCATTAACTAACAAAGTTGAGGATTTGATTCCATCTAAAAATCCCGTTTAATTCTTTTAGCCTGCCCTCCCGTTTGCGAAATGTTTTGTGACTATGGGTTCCAACAGGTAGATGGATGTGCCATCTGCAAATGCAACGATCCACCAACAACTCCAACAACAACTCCACCAACAACAACTCCACCAACAACTCCAACAACTCCACCAACAACTCCAACAACTCCACCAACAACTCCAACAACAGCACCAGCAACAACAGCATCGTCACCAACGACAACACCTGAAGCAACGACCACAGGTAAGTTAATGTAATGGTTCCGACCAATAATGTTTGCAATTGGCACTAATTGATATCAAAATCTACAAGTTCAAAAGATATACATACAACAATAACATACAAAACTCCGTGAATCAAATACAGTTTGTCCACCTGTCGTGTGTGATATGAATTGCGAGCATGGATTCAAAGTTTTCGAAGGATGTCAAATCTGTGAATGCAACCCACCTCCTTCGCCTGGTTTAGCGGAAATTGTCGGTAAGAATTTATTACTTTATTTATTACTGTTTAATCATACAATATTTTTATGCAAAAGGATTCTAATCGAACTTAAAAAGTAATTTGTTAAGAATTGGCATTCAATTTTGATTATGGATCTGAAGATGCATCTTCCGAGATTAAATTTAATTAAACTTTCCCAGAATGTGAACCCCTCAAGTGTCCTACTGAAAAGTGCGAAAACGGTTTTAAAATTGTTGATGGATGTGAAACATGCGAATGTAATGAACCAACCACAACCACAACCAGAAGTGAGAAAGGAATTTGAACGCTAAATTATTGGCGCTTTTGATTGATTACTAACGATTGAAAGTTAAAATGGCATTTAAAATACTTAACAACGCGAGTTTAACTTTCAAAAAGCTTGTCCTCCTACTACTTGCCCGAGACATTGCCGTCACGTGATGTCAACCATCAACGGATGTAAAGTGTGCCAGTGCATCAAGGCTTTAAAATCAACTCCATATCCAACACCGGTAAACAAAAGAAGCCCTAAAACACATCTAGGAACATGTCCACCATTTATCTGCAAACTGAACTGCAAAAGTTACATAATGGTGGAAAATTGTCCGAAATGCTTCTGCAAACCACCACAAAGGTTACTGTTGCACGCATTTCGATTTTACTGATGACTTATTGAATGTATCCTCAACATAACTCAACACAAACAGGAAGAGCACATGACCGAAAGGCGTTCAATGGACTTGCCGAACAAAGTTTATTAAACAAAACAACTGTTCAGTTTCTGCCCTGCATTTAATCGAAGAGACCTGGAAATTAAATTTTAATGAAATTCAATGAAATTGGAATAAAATGAGTTTCATTTTCATGTGTTTTTCCGCGTCACTTCAATCAAGCGATTCCACTCACCGAATCCCATGTCATCGTCTTCTTCCTCCTCCTCTTTCTCCTCCTTCTTCTCTTCCTTGGCTTCGGCAGCTGCAGCAGCTGGAGCTCCAGCAGCTTGGACGGCAGCGACCGGTGCAGCGGCTCCTGCACTGCAACTGACGTTCGTGATCAGGTCCTTCACGTTGGCTCCAAGCTTCTCGGCGTAGATCTCTGATGAAATCAAAAGTTTTGTGACGTGTTCTCAATTAAATCTCTGTTCTACGAAAAAACATACTTGGCCAAATTGGCTCGATCTCCAAGTTGGCAGCCTTGAGAAGGGCCATCATCTTCTCCGACTTTAAAATAAAAGCGTTACGATTATGGGCAGATTTCGTTTGACATTTGACAGTTAATTCGACAAACTCACTGTGACGGCAATGTCGTCATCGACAAGAATGAGGGTAGCAACGACACAAGCGTAGTCATGGGTGTTCATGGTTCTGAAAAGCGAGATTCAGAAAATTAGAAGAGCTTCAATGCAAAATGCACCGTGAGTCTTGAGACATGTTTTTATGTGGCCGTAAGTTAACCACGTGCAACAGTTAATCTTTTAACGTCCAAATCTTGTTATAAACAAAAAAGACAATATAAATAATCTCATGTATATATATAAATAATCACAAAAATGCATTAACAAAAAGAAATATTAGCGCTCAATATTGTATTATTAATATAACTCACCCTGTTTTTGGTACACGCTGCCAAAATGGTCCTAAGCTTTTAAAAGAGCAATGTACTTTAAAAGAAGGAAGTTGGTTAATCTTTCAACGTACCAAGATACAATATGAATTGTATTTATTAAACAAATGTTATAAAATGATATTTTATTAAATTTATGTATATATTTAAAATGTTACACTTGTAGAAAATTTTTTAAAAATGTTTATCTTCGCAATACTTAAAATTCAACGATAACAAAATTTTTAAAGAAATTAAAAATAAAATATTAATTTATGTATTTTTAAAAATATTTAAATGCTCTTTTTAGCCATTTTGAAATGTTATTTTAAATTTAAATAAGCGTGGACGTGGTTTCCTTTAAGTTAACATTACGAAGTGGTCGGCCATTGTTTTCTGGTGTGTTAAGACGAGAAGCTGGCTTCTGACCACCGATTTAATTACGCTCATAAATATTGCTTAATAAATCAATAAATTTATTTTGTTTTTAAAAAATCTTTTAATTTTAAGCATAGATTTTTGTTTTGAAAGTTTTGAAATATGTTGACGTTTCAAGGAAATTATTTAATCGTAATATTCTTTTAAATTGGATTGTTAATTAATTATTATTATTAAATTAATTATTAATTAAGTATTACTTGAATAAATGTTAATTAAATAATATTGCCTGACATTAGGGAGGTTTCTGAAATTCAAGTCTTAGGATTCTGAATAAGTTTGAACTAATTCCAAGTTCATTAAGAAATGTTGACATTTTAACTTATCTTTGATCAATAATTGCGTACAATTAAACTACTCTTGTGGGAGAAAGCCGCGAATAATTGCTTCAATAATTTCATAAGTTTTGATAACTTTCGAACAAGTTACTCCTTTATAATATAAGTAAGAAGGAAATAAAAAGTGCTTTTGAACGTTTTAATTTTATTTCAAAATCGCGTCTAAACCCCAACTTCGTTCGCGCATAAAGTTCTCTACGTTGAGACTCGTGTTTCTTTACTTCTTTATATTTTCTCATTCCCTGGTACCGACGCCATAGTATGCACCCCCTGCCTTTTCCAGAGCTTTCTTGATGTATTCTTCTCCCAGTTCTCGAAGGTCACTGGTCTGAACTTCAAGAGCGAAATTCTAAGAGCAACAATCACACATTCTTATCACTCAACAAGCAGTTTAAGGGATGATTACACTTTTGTTTTTCTAAAAAACGCAAAATGAAAATTACCTGAAAGATCATTTTCACCGAAGCCTTGTCAGTGCTGACCTTTGCCCTTTTGAGTGGTCCAACATCGTTGCCAATCCAGGTTATGAGAACGAACTTTGCCCTTTTGCTGAGCTCATCGCCAGAGGTGAAACGAACGTAGCCAAAGAAGCGTTCCTCATCTTTGTATTTAAAAAGCAATCGATGATGATTGTGATGATGGAGTGACGTGGTGATGATTGTGATGATGGAGTGACGTGGTGATGATTGTGATGATGGAGTGATGTGGTGATGATTGTGATGATGGAGTGATGTGGTGATGATGATTGTGATGATGGAGTGATGTGGTGATGATGATTGTGATGATGGAGTGATGTGGTGATGATGATTGTGATGATGGAGTGATGTGGTGATGATGGAGTGATGTGGTGATGATTGTGATGGTAATGAAGGGTGGCATCATTAACGTTGCACTATCACATTGCCTTTCTATCTTGTATTTGTGGTGAATGAAAAAGCGTTTAGTAAATGATAAATCATTAATTGAATGAGTCATCAGGAAGTTTTAATGTGTATTTAATGGAGATCAAATTTTAAGAAATCATTTTATTCTATAATTGTCCATAGAATTTCTCATCAGTGATGGCAATTAACCAATTTCTTCCAAATTATTATTATTGTTATTATTATGTATTATTATTATTATGTATTATTATTATTATTATTATTATTATTATTATTATTATTATTATTATTATTATTATTATTATTATACACATTTTTCCTGCTTCTTATTATTATTATTATTATTATTGTTATTATTATTATTATTATTATTATTATTATTATTATTATTATTATTATTATTATCATTTATTTTTGTTTAATTTAAAGTTTAAACTGCTCAAAAATCTACCAACGGTTGAGTTTCTCGAGGAATTCCGAATAATCGGATCCAATTGAGTTGAGTACTATGGTGTTGTTGTCATAGGACAGGAGGACCCTGTTAACAATAGTTAGTGATAACAATAATTATGATAATAATGAATAGGATAACGATAATTAGTGATGATGATGTTGATAATAATTATGATAATAATGAATAGGATTGTGATAAACATTTTGATCGGCTTATTAATTGCAGCGATTTGTAAAAAACAAGAAAACATTCATTTTGTAATGTATTATTTAGGATCATTATTATTATAATTATAATGTTTATAATTGTAAATGTTAAATAATATCATCATCATCATCATCATCATCATCGAGATGGTGAATTATAAAAAGTTCCACTAAAGCCATTAAAGCGTTGCTGTTAAATTAATATAACGACCATTAAAATAATAATAATTATAATTATAATTAATAATTCCGAACAAACCAAGAGGTGCTTGTGGAATCATTCCTGACGTCCTTGTAAGCCTCGTTTATTTCTTCTTTTTGAATGTCCACCATTTTTTAAGGTTCGATTTCTTTCTGATGAGAACAAATATTGAAAAATATTGAAACAATTTATTGAAAAATATTGAAACAAATTTCAAACACAAATTGTTATTAGATTAAGTAAAAGTATTCAAGTGATCAGATTATCAAGATCTAGATTATGCCATTTGAAATATTAAGACATTAACTGAGTTGAAATATGTTATTTAAAGCATGATTGCTTTCTAACTTGGTTACTCAGAGGTCAGTTTGAAATAATATTAAAATGATATTAAATTATCAGAAAAAACTTCGGTAATAATGATTTTATTAACATTAATAATAATTATGCAAAAGGAAAACAACTCCTGAAAGCACAACTCCCACTCCATGACTTCAGAAGCCGTCCTTACCTAAAGTCCTACAAAAGCTGAATGAAAGGAAACGTTGAGAACCCTTCATACTAACTTCGTGCAACCAGGAACCTTATGAATTGCTAGACAAATTGCTCACTCACTCCCCACATCATCGTCGTCGTCTCGTCATTAAACTCTCAAATTTGGCAGAGAGATAAGGCATCGCTATCAATTCTAATGCCTTGTCTACCCTTGTCTTTTACTCATTTACTTTCATTCAATGATTATTAAAATATTTAATTTAATTTTAAAATCAAACACTTTGTGAATTATATATGTGACATTTGTCCATTAATGCCATTCCCCGAATGCTCCATAAAAGCTCGTCCAATTATCCTGAAAACTTTCTGAAATTATCGAAATCCTGCTGTGAGTGTACCAGATGCCTGGCTGGTGCGCATCAACTACACATCCGGCTATCTATGCGGGTCAATATTAATCGGGATAGAAAATTATTATTCGTATAATTTCTAATTTGGAAATCATGATTTTCATTTCGTTGTCATAACTAATTTTGCTTTACAGAGAAAATGAGTGTTTGTGGTTGAGTGTAATAATAAACTTGACTAAAAATTGCTTGGCGAACCGCTACTAATAAATAAATAACAAGTATTTAGCGAGAAATTCGCTCTGGTATATAGGCCGTGCCAAACAATGTGAAATCTGCATCAAGAGATTGATTTCTCGTTACAAAGGTCATCAGAAGTTAGGGACCAGAATAAGGAGTGCTTTCAAGTTCAAATAAATGAAAGAATGAAACAAGAATTCGTTCATGCTTAAATATTGATAATGAGAATCAATAATACAATTTCAAACGAAATCATGTTTGTTTTTTTTTTTTTTAATTTTAAAATTATACTAGTCTGGATTCTACTTTAATGTTTGAAAACCAGTCAAATTCAACTTTTTTTTAACTAATAACATTTATTCCAATAAGTCGTTTGAGAAGAGATTCTAACTTTCAGTGTTGTCTTTATAACGTGTTAATTAAATGAATGATTAATCTATTGTATGTAATCGACGAAAATTGAATTTTTTATTGTAAATAATTTTACCATAATATGTGACGCAAGGAAGACTTTGAACTACCTTCACAAGAAACTATTAACAAAATGTCAAGTTAAATAAATAGCAAATAAATTAACACCATTTTCTATTATTCTTGTATACTCACAATTACTGCTTTTCATACTTAAATATTTGAAGTTGATAGGTTAATGTGTTGAAAAATTATATTTTAACATTTGTAATTTTAAAAACAAACAAATTTTAAAATAAATTCATTTCTAAATCATTCAAATAAGAAAATTATAATTCGAAGGTTTAAAACTTCGGCGGCATTTTAAAAGTTAAGTTTTGTTTACAAACAAGTAATTTTATTGGATGTGAAATCTTTATAAATGTGCTAAATAATACATCATCGTTTGTTAAGTTTGCTTAACATCATTTAACTATAATTATCGGTCAAAATGGATAAATATTTAACGAGACCGCAGAATGTAGGGGAAACTGCGAAGCGAAATACATCAGATCAAAAATTTCGGGCTTGTTTAGTAGATGATAATTACGAGGAATATTCAAGCGAAAAGGACGAATTTCAATGCTCTCTCGGCAAAGACATTAGATCATTTTTCTTTGCAAAGCCAACTAATTTCAGAGACGATGCCACGAAGCCCTCTTTAAACGTTAAACAAGTGTTCGACAAGTCTGAAGTGAGGAGAGTCTTCTTATTTGGCATTACATTATTTTATTGCTCGTATCCTCATTCATAAAAGTTATCGTTATGATTCGCTTTGTAATCACAAAGTTCATTTGGCAAAGCATTATTTCATTTTCAGGATGGTGATTCAGATCAAATTAGAGAAAAGAACTACAAGAAACGACAATTTCCAGACAGCAGTGATGAGGAGGAAGCAAACGATTCATTATTGAAAATTAAATTCAACTGGTTGGCACAATTTTCTGCAATGAGACTTTTGTTGATAAGATGCTTTTAAGTTCATTTACCTAAATTATGAAAGCAATCATTTTTATCAAATTAATTAAATTATGTAATAGAAGGAAAACTGATAATTAATTATGTTGAAGGTCTAAGAAGCAAAAATTGCAACAGGAAGCGACAAATGACGTCCCTTCACCTCCAACTTTCCCCGTCGAAGAGCATTCGAATCTAAAAGCAGTTTCTGAAATTATTTCATCTGATGAGAATTTGGTACTTAATGAACCTGAGCCAAGCAACAGCAGCAATTTGTTATCAGGAAACCAAGATAAGAAACAAGAGGCTGACAGCAAAGAAGTTACAGGTGATTGAATTTGTTTGTAACGTAGCAACTCTTAGTATGTTTGTTTGTAACGTAGCAACTCTTAGTATGTTTGTTTGTAACGTAGCAACTCTTAGTATGTTTGTTTGTAATGTAGCAACTCTTAGTATGTTTGTTTGTAATGTAGCAACTCTTAGTATGTTTGTTTGTAACGTAGCAACTCTTAGCACGTTACCAAAGACTCGAGAGCAACGGTTGCAAGTATTTTGTTTTTTATTAAATGTTATTATTTTATTTTGAAGAAGTGAATGAGAATGAAGGAAAGTCAGGAAGCATTCCCCTGAGGAGAAGTTCAAGAAGATGTTCCATTCCAGCAAGGTTTGGATCGAAGGTGTTGGTCAGTATTTTGTTCCAATAATTGAATTTTATTTCTTAATAACTTTTGTGAATTAAGTGATTTTGTTTTTCTGCTAATTATTTTCTTTATGATATTATTAGCAAGTAATATATAATAATTATAATAATAATTATAATCATCTCGAGGCACAAAATGTCTGAAATAACGTTTGTATAAACTTTTATTTTTACATGAATTCAATGTAAAACATTTTGTAATTTATTAAATGTTTAATAAACTCCATTTTATTATTTATTAAATAAATAAATAAATAAAATAAATAAATAATAAACTGAAGCAGTTGAAAGATGAAACATTGAAGTCAACAAAAGCCAAAAAGGAAGCCAAAGAAAGAACTGCAAGGAAACCCATCCAAGCCTCCAAACAAGCACGAGTTGATGATGATGATGGTGATGACGATGACGATGATGATGGTGGTGATGATGATGATGTTATTATTGTGGGAATGGGAAACAACCTAAAGGGAAGCAATGGAAAGGGTTAGTTATTTATTTCGTAACTCGTTAATATTTAACGTCCAATTTTATTCCTCACCTGATTTTTCCTAAATAAATCGTAATTATTTTAATTTAAATATTAATAAATAATATTAAATATTATTTTAATTTAATAGTCGTGGCCTTGGCACCGATGTTCAGGAAACGCGCGAAGATGTCTTCAGAAGAACTCGAAAGGAGAAAGAAATTCCTGATGAGTGGAGTCCCCGACGAGATTCGGAGAAGACAACAGGTGGAGCTCCAGGTATTTTATTAAAATTAATTAATCGATTCGTTTAAAGCATTTAAATTAAAATTTAAAAATTCATTAACAAATAACATTTAAAAATTGCCTTGATTTTTAATTTTAATATAATTTAATAATTATTCCAGGCAACCTCTACATCTCTATATGCTCCCATACCTCGCTTCAATCACACGACTCGAGTTTCGTCCGACGACGAACTCGGATCGTCTTCAGCACCTCCGCTTCCTTTTCTAAGCGCACGAGAAGATCCCGAAGTCCCTGCTCGTGATTTGAAGTTTCCTAAAAATCTTTTCTGCCACCTGCGGTCGGAAATCGAAACCGAGAAACCGCGACTCGCAGAAAGTTTTGTCGTGGTGTCTCCTTCCTCCGTTCAATCTTCCATTGCTTTGGAGCAGTTATTTTTGGAAATCAAAACATCGCACCTGGAATTTCCAGTCAAAACAATTTATGAATTGTTAAAGGCAAAGCAGGTGTCTAGATCTGCATCTAAAAAGAAGACCGAAACCTCTGATGATAACGGTGGTGATGATGATGATGATGACAGTAAGGAGGAGGAGGAAGATGATAAAGAGGAATTGGTTAAGGTTGATGGTTCTGGAAATGGTAAATTTAATCTTTTGATATTAATATTATTCATAAATTTATATTTCCCAAGCACTGATAAAATATATTTACTGTTTAATCTGTTCCTGACTTGGTATCTCCACCAGGAATGCTCAAATGATTACATGATTTCAATTTTTAAATTTTATTTTTTTTTGTAAATTTATGAATAAATTTTACATTAGAGGGGAATCATATGTTGTGGACAGAGAAATATGCTCCTAGCAGAGCCAGTGAAATAATAGGAAACAAAGCAGAATGTAAGAAGGTTTATGATTGGTTGTCAGACCTGAAGGCAAAGTATTCTAATACGTCAGAAGATAAAGGATCCGATTCCATGGATGGTATGGATTAATTCTGTTTGGATTTAACGTGAAAATAAATTAATTTTGATGCTTCTCAGACTTTTGGACGCCGGACGGCATCGGCGAAGGGGGATCGAATCCTTCGGGTTGCACTTCCAATGCCCTCGTCGTCTCAGGGCCGCACGGGGTCGGAAAGACGGCCCTGGTTTATGCAGTGGCACGGGAACTCGGATTCAAGGTCGTTATTTGAATTCATTTTAAATAATAAAGATCAATAATTAAAGAGGAACATAAATTTATTCCAAAAGGTGTTTGAGGTAAATCCTTCTTCAGCCAGGGAAGGTAGGCAGGTATGGTCTCAATTGCAAGAGGCCACCCAGTCTCATCAACTCCACACGACCGGGTCTCGCGGTTCCGCCAAAGAACGGGTCGGCATCGGCGGAGAGAAGGAAGAAATGCAAAAGAGAGATGGTGACTCCTTTAAATCAATTTTACAATAAATAAATAAATTTAATTATTTATTCGTGGATTATTTATTTATTCAAGGCATGCAAAAGTCCAAAAGCCCAAAAGGAAAAGCAATTGCATCTCCTTTTGGCCTAAAGGTTCCTCGTAAAACTTCAAAGAAACATAAAATAATTCTGGAAACCACGAGAAGTAAATGAATTTATCATGACATGACAAATATTTTTATTTATTATATTTTATTAATTTTATTAGTTTTAATATTAATTAATTATAATATCCTAATATTAGGATTTAAACAGTTTAAAATAAACTTTTTTTTAGTTTATATCTTTAATTTTTTAATTGAAGAGAGGAAGGTTCCATTAAAAAGGACAAAATTTGTAAGGAACGGAAAGAAAGGAATCAGGAGTGGATACTCGACTGCAGCCAAACCATCTCTCATCCTCTTCGACGAGGTCCGGAAATTGCGACGTTAATAATCGATATTAATTAATTAATCTATTATTGCCACATTTTTATTATATATGATTATAATTATGTTATTATTATATTATTTAGGCAGACGTCGTCTTCGAGAGAGACCACGGATTTTGGTCGGCAGTTCAGAAGTTCGTGAGGACTGCAAAGAGACCCATCGTGTTGACGGTTTCAAATGAGAACTTCATTCAAATGTTTGGAATGAACATTGAAGTTGTTAACATGAAGAAATCCGACAGCGTACGTTCATTATTATTATTATTATTAATTATTAGTTATTCGAGAGTTGTGTATTTTTAATGCACGAGCAGCTTAGTTTGAACTTAATGTAACTTAACGGTCTTCGTTCGATCGCAGGTTCTCGTCTCTTCGTACCTAAGAACCGTGGCCTTGGCGGAGGGTCTGAGGATGGACGGAACCGACGCAGAAGCGCTGGCGGAGTCGTTCGACTGCGACGTGAGAAGGTGCATCCTGCAAATGCAGATGATGTTTTCAAATAAGATTTCAACCAATTTCTCGATTCCTCGTCCCGTTCGCTACTCAAAATCGAGTCTCGAATCGTCTTCAGAGGAAACGAAAGTCGATTTGCAAAGGAATTCTGAGAAACGATTAAAAAGAATTAATGGCTGCTTAGCACTTCCTGGTAGAAATTCACAAATTCCAACAGGTGAGGTTTCAAAACCTGAAACAACCATCCATGTGAAGTTGGCATCCCACCAATCTTCGATGACTTCTTACTTCGGCTCGTCAAAGGCTCCACGTTCAGGTGATGACGACGACGATGACGATTTTGTTTTGTCTCCAGCCACCAAAAGGTCAAGGAAAATGAATAGAATAAACAGTGAAGATGACAACGACCAGGTGGAAATTAAAGCAAAAGAAAGTCATGATGATGATGATGGCAGATCGACCGAAGACGTGAAGAAGGAAGAGTTTGTGACTTGCGATTGCGAAGTTCCAGTTTCCAGGATCCCGAACGTTTTGAGAGGACTTTCGGACGTTGAACGTTCGAGGAGCACGCGACCTCCTTTCTTTCGGAATTTCTTCACCTCGTTTCTCCAAAGCCGTGAAAACTCCCCTCGACGTGACGTCGAATCGTCGTCGAAGGTCGCGAAAGGTCGCGAGGGTCGTGAAACCGACAAAGAAGAAGACGAGAAGTCTTTGCAATTGCTCTCCAAATTGCTCGATCGGTTGTCTTCGAACGATTCGACCTTTGGAGGTCGCCTCGGAAGGTTCGCTTCCGAGACGAACTTCGACCTGCGGTTCAGGAAATTGTCGAAGCCTCTGCCGGGAGAATCGGACGAGTTCGGAAGCGAAGACCGCGGAGAAGACGAATCGCGTTTCAGGAGCATCGAGGAGGAAATGGAGAATTCCATCCTGGATTTGATGGGCAGACGATTTTTGGAGAAGATTTCTGAGTTTGGCAAAGAATTTGAGCAACTGCTTATGAGGCAGGATGAAGGTCTGATGGAATGTCAAAGAAGATTGAAAAGGTAATAATTAATAATAATTATATGACTAGGAGTTTATTTAATAAAGTGTACTTCAGTAATATTGCTGTAAAATTTTAGATAATTCTGATAATAATAATTATTATTCATGCAGAGTCTTTGAAGACAGACAGTCCCTCATGTCCGACTTGAGGAAGAAGAGCGTAAAAAACCACGCCAGGTGGAACCTGATGCCGGAAATTCTTCCGATGCTCGTCAAAATCTCCGAGAATCAGAGGAAGGAGAGTCGGTCTCGGAGAAGGTCCTCGTTTTTCTTTTTATTTTTCGTTTATATTTACTTATTACTTCAGATATAATAATTGGATTTAATAATCTCTGCTGAGATAATAGAATTGTTATTACTGATGTAACTAGTTTCTCAACCAGTTGAAATTATAATATTATAATTACATGCCAGGTTTCTTCATTACTTGTCTTCAATCTACCCCAGCATCCATCCAAGTAGATTCGTCTTCAAAATGTAGGCAGAACATCTTCAAAACGTTTCCATCGGCATCTTCTCTGATGACTCCATGTTTGACCTGATTCTTTAAAACGAGGATGATCTTGACACAAATTTTTTGGGATGACTTGATGCAACAGCATTTGTTTTGATTAACAATTAGAATATATTTAATGTCAAATATTTCATAAATAACTTGTTCAATAAATGTTTGGGTCTTTGTTAGTTTTTTTTTCTGCATTGCATGTACATTTATTAGATTTTTATTTGATTATTATTATTATCATCATCATCATCATCATCATCTAGAAACATAAATGTGGGAGAACTAATAACGAGGCATTATCGATCCCGGATCGTTGAATGCCAAATTAGTTTCAATTAGCCGCCATCGTGATCGCGGGATGATGCCATTAATTAATTATTCGTTAACATTAATTAATTACTCGTTAACAGAATTAATTAATCAATTTTATAAAAATGGAATTGTGATTACAATCTTTATTGAAATGTTAAATATATCGGGGTTAGGGTTAGGCCTTTCAGAACAGAATGTTCTCTTTTTGTTACGTAACCGCTGCAGCTTCGAGAATATTCTGAGCCGTTTGTTAGTGTAGTTGTCGCCACTTTTGAGACAATCTAGAAAGTTCTGTATTCCGACTTTGACTTTGCTGTGACGTAAAAGCATTTAAATTCTAAACGAGCCAATAAATGGGTCGCAATTGAATAGAAGCAAACGTTGAATAATATCGCATAACGACCGTCTACGGTCTTAATGGAGCACATAAATTTCAATTCGTGTCTACAAAACGTAGAACAATGTTCACAGATCGAAAGTTCCAAGTTTTGATGTGAACAACAATTGGAATATTTTTTTCGCCTTTGTTTTCAGTAGTTAGTCGAAGCGTGACCAACGCGAGTGAAAGACCAACGCAGCAAAGGTGCTTGTTTCGCCCACACAGTTTTGCGGCAAATTCAAATTTTGGTTATTACTTTTTAATTATTATATAAATTACGTTTATTGATTAGATGATGCGAATAATCATTACTAAGACTTGTAACAAGCACGTGGTATCAATTTCAATAACGGCTGGCTATTGGTAATGTCTTGCTGAATGGCGGTTATTGAAAGTGGCCGACCATTGTCTCCGCCTATATATATGCAAGCCACGCATCATGATAACATTTTTTTTTTATTGCTTAGGGTTTGATTATTCAAACCGCTCAACGGTAAGAAGCGTCGACTGTAATCAAGTATTGGGGCTGGGGTTAGGGTTCGGTTAAAAGTTCATCTGTGACAGTTATAAAGCAATATTCGAGTTCACTCGATGAAGTGGATCAAGATAATCGTCCAACGAAATGTCCAGACGCTGCTGAGTGCAGACACGTGGAAAGGCGCTATAGCGGAGATGATTTGTACGAGCATCCTTATCATAGTCGGCTGCGGCTCCTGCATTGGAAAGGATTGGGCATCCAACACTCCCACCAACGTCCAGATATCCTTCACCTTCGGTTTTGCCGTGGCCACAATGGTCAGATGCATCGGTCACATAAGCGGCGGTCACATCAACCCCGCGGTGACTATAGCCATGCTGGTCACAAGGAGAATCACCCTGGCTAGAGCGTTTTTGTACATACTTGCCCAACTGGCAGGAGCCCTCATAGGCAGTGGAATATTGAAAGGTGTGACTCCAGTCAAGTTTGAGGGGGACTTGGGACTGACGACTGTCAGCGCCGAATTGAAACCTTTTCCAGACGCTGTGGTGGTCGAGGGACTAATCACCTTCATTCTGGTCTTCACTGTTTTTGCTTCATGCGATGCCAACAGGAACGACATTGGCGGATCAGTTCCTGTTAGTATTGGACTCTGCGTGGTTTTTTGCCACATGTTTGCCGTAAGTACTGGTCTATAATTTACATATCAATTAAAATTATTATAATTTTGTCTTAAAATGAACAATCAATAATCTCAGATTAAATACACTGGATCGAGTCTTAACCCTGCAAGAACATTCGGTCCAGCTGTTGTCACTGGAATATGGGTGAATCACTGGGTAGGCAAACATGATTTGTTATAGAAGTTTAATTAACCATCGTCCAAAACCTCATTTCAATCGATTAATAAATTGATAAATCATTCTCCGTATTAGGTCTATTGGGCGGGTCCTATGGCAGGAGCTGTGGTGGCCGCTTGGATATACGAATTTGTCATATCCACCAACGCCAATTTCAACAAACTGAAACATTTCTTCACAAACGTCGACTACACCGGTGACATTCTCTACGATGTCAAAACCCTCAAGGATCCCTGTCAACCTGGAGACCAGACCGATGTCACGAGGGATCAGGAAGTGGAGGTCAGTGAGAACAGCGAGAAGGAAGTCTTCAGACTGTCTTGAATCTGCTCGTCTTGATTTGGCGCATACAAACTTCTATTGTCCTTAGAAACAAATTTTGTGCTTGGACTTCAACCAAAGTTGACTCTCAATGGAATCCTATTCCTAAGCCTAAAATTATGTTTGGAAACAGAAAGTGATCAAAATTTATTAGAAAAATATTTGCGAGAAAAGCATTTTAATTGTACATTTATTTGTTTTTAAAGTATTTAAAAAACATTTTTACAATTTTTTTGCGTCAGTTTGTTTTGAATTATAAAAGACCTCCTGCACTACATCATTTAAGCAAAGAACTTATCTGATGTCAGCAACACGTTGAGGCAGCTTACCTTTGTAAAGATATAAATTTGTTTTTGTAAATAAATAAACAAAAAACTTAATATTGGTCTGATTATTTTTCATTTCCGATCTGAATGTTTTGAATGCTATACTGACAGCCTGTCAATATTGAAGAGTGATAAATAAGACGCGCAATGAATATGCTGAAAGAGTTAAAGAGAAATATTGTTCTTAGAAAGTAGCTTTGTCTGAGTATCACCCAGAAACAACTTTTTTAGGTTACCCTAGTGATAGTAATAATAATAATTATTATTATCTTTAATAAATGGCTTGCAACTATTAAAAATAATAATAACAATGACGATAACAGTAACAAAAGTAGCAGGCCTAGTCGGGGGATCAAAAAATGGAGGAGAGAAGATTTAATAACTATTATTTAAATTTAACAAATTTAACTTGGGGTCAGGGCCGGACAAAAAATGTAAACATTCAATTTAAAGTTGAATCTGCCATGGCTTTCTCCGCCCATTCTTCTTATTTCTTGAAATTATTACAACAATGCAATGGACAATATCACGGACAACAATATTAAATTAAAAGGATGGAATTTAGCATGCTGAGCAGACGTTCGTGTGAACCTTTTTTATGACTCATTTAAAACTACATAAACATGGCTTTTAGGTTAAGCGTAAGAAAGGAGGCAATTCGTTGAAACGATGAAAAGTTTAATTTGGACCAGTGGCAGACTTGGAAGAATCATTAACGGGATCAAATTTTTGCTGGAGCCCAAGTAGAAATTATGCTAAACATCAAAATATTAAATTTGGTCACCAGGCATAACATTCTTTATGGATCACGGAAGAGGGACGCGTCGGTGATTTGGCCACATCCTTCCAGTCTTCTTGTCAACAGTTTGTCATCAGAGATTATAATAATGGTTCTAAGTCAGCTATTGATGGTATAACTTATTCAGAGACTTCTTTGTGTCCCAAAACTGCGCGGCGAAACAAGTGTTTGAAAGACTTTCAGAGGCTTCTCAAAAACATTACTTGTTAAACTTATTTCATTCTCCAACTTCTCTAATCGTAAATAAATAGCTGACAAAATAACATTCACGAAACAAAGACTAAACACAAACACTGCTCTCGCAACGCATATTATCGGATTAGAATATTGAACGCCTAATCCACGATTTCGAATATTGACTCGTTTCAGAATGTCTAACCCATTTTGAAACTAATCGCCACATTTTCGATCAAGATTTAATCAATGATGGTCGAAACTTTCATTACCAACATTACCTGTATTCACGACCTATTACTTCTACCATTTATGTTTATTTGTGAGAAAATCTGCATATTTATCTTTTACTGATTTTGCAGAGGAAATCCAGTGCTGTGATCCAACAAGCTTGATTGAGATGGTAATTCTTTTGGGCCACCTCCAACCTGTACATTCATAAAACAAATCTTCAAAAAAGAACTCTATTATGAATCTTATTATGTTAAGGACCATTCAAAATGTTTTCAATACTACTCTGAAAGCAGAAAAGGCATTTAATCATATTCTCAAGACAACTACAGAAGTACTGGCTCCTCACTCTTTCAGACTATTACATGCTTGTCAAAATTATAGATAAAATCTCCATTCCTATTGGAAGATCGAACTGGGTTCTATGCAATGAAACAAATTAATGACTCAAGGTCAGCAGTGCCTACCTTTGTACTAATGATATGAGATATGGTGCCCGGATTAACGCTCATGCCAATACTGTCCGATAACTCCTTGGAACAAATATTAAATTAAAATGGAGTTTTAAAAGATTACAAAATGTTTCTGAGACATTTTTTAAATGAACCCCTTTGGTAAAATAAGCAATTTTATCTAAAATTTCAAACCTGATTTATCTCAATTGCCTGAATAGGTATACCCCGGACAAAATCAACATCGGTTGCAGGTGGGAAAAAATGCTTAACGAGACTAAACACAATCGGGACATCTTCGTCCATGAGATACAAACAAGCATTTGGACCAGCATCGAAGGTGTATGCAACCTGTTTAAACGAATATATTAATTTAATCTCAGTTTAGTTGCACCCCATGATAATGAACATCATTAACACATCATTAACATATCATAATCATATCACATCATGGAGAACAAATGAAGCAAACAAGGAATTAATAACAAAGTAGAGCACAGTTTATATGAGATGCCCATCATCTATCACAATATAACGTAACATGTAATTATTTTTAATAATATCTAAAAACATTCAATGCCAGCTTAACCTTAACATGTACTCGATAGAAGTCGCTCGGTACAAAGCCATCCAAACATTGCAACACTTTGAGTTGAAAAAAATAAATAACTGTAATAAAAAGAGTCTTAATAATGGTAATATTAACAAGTCAGGTTGGACTAGATGATTTGAATTCACGATTAGGTAGACGATTATGTTGACAATAGACCAGTCAGCCTCTCAATTGAAATACCATGCTTTAGGATCATTCAGAATCACACAAATAGTTTGGAATGTTGTTAGAGTACAAGTTTTAAAAATAATTTTGTGCAACTTCAGGTCCACTAAACTTTAATTTTAAAAAAAATAAGTGATTGTCCACAATAATAATCGATCAATAAATACTAAGTAAAAATTGATTAAAACATTAACGACAATAATAAATTTGTAGTTATTGAAACATCACAATTTCTTGAAAATTCACGCAAATGAAGATACCTTGTTGTGGCCGAAATGGTCGTTTATGTTATGAACGAGTCTAATGATGTCTCTCGACGTATCCGTGAGATAGATGATCGGAGGATACGTATCCAAGCAACAAGCGTGCATCTGGTTGCTATCCTGGATTTTCAATTTCAAAATGAATTTTTACGAAATAAATAAGCTAATGGTTAAAGTCTTTCCAAAGTCACTCCAAATGCCAATTCTTGCTACAGACCGCGCGAATCGACTTATAATTATTTTAAAGGCAATCTGGCACAATATACAGAGCAATATGTCAGAGAAGCTTTTTAGTTTTTATAGGACAATTCGAAGGTTTAAACCTTCATCGTAAGTTCGGCAAACTTTTCAAAATCCCTCTCCAAAATGGCTTCCTTCATTCCTCTCAGTGTCTGAGGAACAAGTGCACTTGCTCTATGCCTCAGCAAGTCACTGGTTTTCACAGAGGTCTGCATACCTGAAGTGCTGCTTGTGTGCTTCTTACCTGCATTCACCTGTGTGAATTGTAATCATTCACCTAACTCGATTTAAAGTAATTCACTGCACAAATAAAAATTCTATAATATTTAGCCCAGCTATTTGGGTTAGGGTTAGTAAACAAATAAAAATCTCTTTGCAAAAATCATGATGCAAATTTATAACTATTTCGAGAAATCCTAAGCTAATTGAATATTTGAATATAATGATGCTAATTTAAAACTTACAACCAATACTAGGATGGCCATATTTGGCCAATGGTTGACATCTGCTATCTGACTAGCAATGGAGTCACTTCCATCCATTTCCTCCCCAACTCTCCACTCAACAAAGCCCCCATAAACACTCCTACAAGCACTTCCAGAACCCAACCTGGTTAACAAGCAAAGATATAATTCACTATTTTCCTCTTCTGCAATTGTGTAGGACAATGTGTTGGTAGCAAATGTTATTATTTTACATTATTATTATTATTATTATTATTATTAATATATTAATATTATTGTTATCATATTCTGAGTAAAATGCCTCAAAATATTAAGGCTTTTAAATTGTGATGAAGAATACATTAAAATGGAGGATGTTTATCTGCTTAGATATTAACATAGAAGATAGAACAGTAATATCACATTAACAAAATCAACAGTATAACAAATGAATCAATTAAAACTGAAATCCTAAAAATAAATCAGTCAATGTTTAAAAAAAAAAACCTGGCAATGTCAGATATGTCTCCATGGAGGCCATAAAGCCTGGCCAAAGCAAAAGCTGAAATTTAAGTTATAAACCACATGACATTATTCCAATTAACTGTCTTCAATACTTTTATCTTGGCATAAATTACAATCTTAAAAAACAAAATACATCTTTAAATCAATTTTGAAGCCATAAAATAATAAGGATTAAATAATAATAAATAATCACCAATAATAATCAGTGAAAACAAACAATGATCAAAGATGGAAATCTCAGCCACCCAAACAGGCAAGTCCAGCAGCTGATGATGCAAGCCCAGCTGCAGTTGGAAAATTGTTTACAGAGCAAATGTGAACCTTCCAGCTTCCAGGAATATTGCTTTGACACGCAGAAGATCTTTTCCTAACTGCAAATTTAGTGTAAAACTCAGCATTCTAGAAATTTCAGTTTCAAAATGATTTAAGGAGATGCAAAGCTAAATTCAGTTTCCATCAATTACTTTCTTCCAGGACTCTTTCAAGTCTTTTTGTCAAAGGGCATTCACTAAAATAGTTTTGCAAATTGTCAAGCTTGCGAATTCCATTTGAAATTGCAATAATAATAATCTTACATTCCATTCAGCCACATCTTGTCACTGCTAAAACTTTGACTAGCAGCTACAGATGTTTTGGCACACAACTGAAAATGAACCAATTAGAAACTAATTTAAATCACTAGAATAACTTTTTCTCACAATATCTGGATCCAAGGTGGCACTAATAGATCCATTGATTGGCAAAATCAAATCATCATCTCTTTTACCCCCTGGTCAAAAGAAAAATGAATCCGTATGTCAGAAATCAGCAATAACTCCCCAGTCAAGTATGCCAACTCTACTAACAATATTTAACTACGGCTATGTTGACCGGTGAGCAAACTGTGATAATTTTCATGACCAGATGTAACAAAACTTAGCCTTGCTCCCTCTCAAAATACCCTTTTCAGTTGTGGATAGCCGCAAACTCACTCCGGTGAACCATGTGTTTCTAGTCCAATCAAAATCATTTCAACTCTCGCACCACAGCATGAGACCATTCGAAATTTTTGGCTAAACTTAAGAGAATTATTTTTAGCGTAATAAAATCTAAAAAAAAAAGATAATCATATGAAAAAGGGCATTTAAAACTATAAGGCTGAAATTTATGAGGCGCTTTATTAACCAATATAAATTTTACGTCTATTGATATAGGCAACAAGGCTACTTTCTTAACCTTGCGGATTAACCAGAAGCTGCGAGGTGGGGTGTTGGACCGAGTTTGACGTTTAAGATTATGGAATTATTTCTATGAATAACATTTGGATATAGTGAATGAGTTGTACTTAAAATTTATAATTACATTTCCTGTTACGATAGGGAAATAGCCGAGCGAACGATAATGTATACCGATCAATGTCATCCAATATGCCATTAGTAATTACATTTTTAGATGGCATCCAGGAGGTTGCTTACCCTTTCTACTTCAGTTCTGAGGCAGATTAACCGTGCTGATCATCATGCTGCAGCTGAACTCAGCCTGATCTATCCAAAACTGGGTTAGTTTACGTTGCTATTTTTTGCTGATAATTTAACTTAGGGTTCGGTATTGAGCACTCCACGCTGACTTAATGGCATTAGGTTGCTTGATTTAACTAAAAAAACATCATTACAAGACTTTTTTGGCTATGATATGCTTTGTAAAGATTAGAGTGATCTCAATTTTGTTATCACAGGCAACAGAGACATTGTGGGACATGGCATAAATGGTCATCCTGGCTACATTGACATGCCTGAGTTCCCAGCTCCAGCTGTGCGTTTTAAGGAAAACACCCCAGAGGTCTTGGCTCTGAGGGAGAAAGAAAAGGGAAGCTGGCATGATCTTACCCTCCAGGAAAAGAAGGAGTGTGAGTTTTCTTATCTCATCTTATGTTTGTCAAAATTTTATTAGTTGAACTAGTGGAGGCCTCGATTGATTGATATGTGTTGTTGATCATAATTTTGAGTTATTTAAAACTGAAAAAGGTATTTCAAATAATTTGTTAATATTTTCAAAAAAATTCTTTTAAGGAGTTTAAATCACAATATCCGAATACAGTGTTTGATTTCTCCCCCTAGTGTATAGGAACAGCTTCCGTCAGACGTATGTAGAGATGGATGCTCCTACAGGCGACTGGAAAAAAATTATGAGCAATGTCATGATGGCAGTGACTGCTGCTATCTGGTTCATGTACACCCTCAAGACTTACAGTGGGAACCTTATGCTTTATTTAATCATTTGTGAAACTTGTTTATAAAATTTCAAATCAGTAACTAAATAATTATTAAGTTAAGAGCAATAATTAAATAACAGGTTTAAGATGCAAATTCTTATTGATTCTAGTGAAGGTTGACAATCTACTTCCTAATTTCCAGTTCTTGCTCCTTTGCCTTCCACCATTACCAGGGAGCACCAAATTAAGATGTTGGAAAGGATGGTCAGGGAGGGAAATGGTCCGATCACCGGTCCTGCTTCCAAGTGGGACTACGAAAACAACAGGTGGAAGTGATCTGCCCGAGCGAGATTTTCGGATTTCCTTCTTTGCCGACCTGGGGTTTTTTGCGGTCGATTATTTAAGAACGTTTCTGCACTAATGTTCCTTACCAGAGCGCCTTCTTAAACAGCACACTCATAGCAATCTTTGTTGCTTGTTCTTGTTTGTTGTCATTCAAGAAAACCATATAAGATGAAACCACGTTTTATTTAATTTTTCTCTCGGTATGGAAATAAAGTTATGGATTTCCGAGCTCGAGTGTCGTTCTATTGTACAGCAGAGTGGGAAGGTCATTGGTTGGTTTTTGTTTCTAGGGTTACTTTTGTAAAGTGGGGTTGGTCGAAAAATTAGGCTGTAGTAGGGGATGGACCTGTGGTTTAATTGGCATCTGTCGAATCTACTTTTAAAGTTGGCGTCCCCATTTAGTTACGAACGCTGTCTACGTTAGTTTTGACGTGGGATTATCAGAAGTGCTCAAGCATTTTTGCACGCATAGAAGGATGAGAAGTTTCTAAGAGCCGCCGCTTAACTGTGTGTGAACGAATGCGCGCATATAAAGCCAGGGTCAGCTGATTCCGGACTCACTTCTTGTCATGAGTTTGCGTCGGTGATTGGCTTGTTTACGTTCCGGACCGCCGTGTTGGAAGATTAGCAGATCGACGTGCAGTTAGAATGGATGAATAATGACGAACAATCCGATTTGTTTTGTTTGCGGTGCGAGCGGTGCTGGGTGTTTCGTCAGCACCAAGCCACAGAAGTGCGGGGCTTACTTCACCTTCTTGGCAACCCATATCCCACCCGATGGTGCTAATAAACCCGATTGCGACGGATTCGTCTCCGCCTGTCTCGTCTGCAAGGCCTTCCTGACAGAACAATGGAATTCATACGAACGCCTTAAGACTCCACTTGTTGAAAGGATATTTTGGTTGAAGCGAATTGACGACCAGGCATTTACTGGAGCAGAAATAAGTGTCCAGGGGGAATTTGTCGCCCAGTACATTGGAACCAACAGCAACGGATTGTCCATCGATGAAAAACTGGATCACGGCTGCCGTGACCTCAATAAACTCAGGAGAAAACCTACTGGTGCCTCTTTCTCTGGAATGCTCATTGACCCAGAAGAAACTTCAAGCAGCTGTGATGATACTTCTAGAGTTTTGGACTTATCCACTTCTCCAAGAAAAAACTCTCCAAAAAAATTACAGCTTCAAAGCACTCAAGGCTTCAAAATCCAACCAAACATCAAGTCCAGAAACTTATCCTCTGAAAGGAAGCTAAGGACAAGACAGAACTCGGTCCAAAATGCATCGACATTTGTCTGCTACATTTGCAGAGGGATATTCAGCAGTCCACAGAAATCCAGATTTCTCTCCTGCACCTACACGGCAGACGACGAGCCATATTTTCCCTTTGTGAAAAAATTGACTAGACCCGACGGGGCAAAAGAAATCACAAAGTCAGGTTTGGCAGAGGTTTGTTGCGATTGTCGTAAAACCCTCTCTAGACAGTGGAGGGTTTTTGAAACTCGAAAAGTACCTATAGAGAAAAGAATTTATGGTGTTGAATCTCTCATACATTCAGCACAGTTTGAATTCAACTGTAATAATAATAACAATAATAATAATAACAACAACAACAACAACAATTATAACAATGTAAGTAAAAACCACAATCTTCTGGATGTGACACCCTCTAAAGACAATTTTCCCAAGTCAGAATTGTCTGCAGAAGAGCTTCCCCAATGCTTTGCATGTTCACAGCCTAGTAATTCCTTACAGAATATCAGTGATTTATTTTTGAGAAGCAAATCTGAAAACATCATTAGTCTGTTGCCACTTTCTAAAAAGTTGCTAGAAAGAAAGCTTTCCAATATTTCTCATCACGTATGTTGCGAAAAGTGCTCCCAAATTTTATTTCTGGAAAGAAGAGTTTTAGATGAAAATGCAGATACATCTAGGGTACTTGTTGGGGATCAAAAGGCCGTGATCAGACATCCCCATGCATATGATTTGAGAAATCACGACAAAGAGGGATACCAGGGACAAATCGCAGAAATCCAGGAGAATTCTTACTACCTTGCTTCAGAGTTTTCATTATCTTCATCAGATTCATCCCAAGATTGCATTTCCCCCTTGAAACCAAACAAAGCACATCTATCTGCAACTGCAACATCACCATTTCAAGTCTGTTTCATTTGCCAAAATGATTTAGATGATGGTGAAATTTCTACTGCATCCCAAAAAACATCTACCATTCTATACTTAGTAAATTTGAAGTTGTCTGTGTTGGAGCAAGTCAAATTTTCCAGTGAGATGAGAATTTGTGGAAAATGTTCTGGTTACCTTCTGCCTTCACTTTTGAAAGACTTGAAGCATTTACCATTGAGAAAGGAATTCTTGAATGGTGGTTATGATTCATCCAAGCGTTTGATTTGCTTCCACTGTTCATCAAAGGAAGAAACCTCTGAGCCAGGCTTTCTGTCTGTTAGGATTGATAGCACAAGAGATGATATGAAATCAAAACGAATTAAAAATTTGTCTAGGCTAGGAGTCAGCGAAATTGTTGCGTGCAGACGATGTCACAGTAAGCGGTATGAATCAGTGACACTAAAGAGAAAACTGCCGAATTCGAGCTGCGAAGGAAACACAAAGATTAGAAAAGTTGAACATCATGAAATCACCGAAGAGGTCGGTTTTAATTTTTGAAAGATAATTTTTTTCCATGGTTATTTTAAGATGGGATGTTTTCTATTTTCCCAACGGTTTATAAATGCTGTGTTTATTTGTACGTGGCTAGGTTAGCTTCCACGTAAAGAGCGTTATCAAAGCAAATTAGAATCTCATATCGTCTACTTTGTTAAAATCTGACTTGTGCGGCTGTGAAACACAATAATCTGAATGCACCGGAATAAGCGGCGTCGCGTTACACAGACGATGATGAATCAAAACATATGGCAGACCGCCATTTGACCCGAGGCACCCTAGCCATGTATTTCGAGTTTCAGGTTAAAGTAAACGTGCATTTCGATAAATTATTTTCAATATTTAGAATTATTGGTTCCATGGGTGGGTCGATGTCAAAAGTGTCGAAACGTATCGTTGGCTGTGCAATGTTAGCTACGGCATTGTCTAGATTTGAGTGAACCGTATGATCTGAAATATCTGATTGTGAACAGGTGAGGACTGCTGGAAGCAGATGAACCAAGTACATGCAGATGTGCTTCTCTGCGGATGAACGCGCCAGGTTGGCAGCAGATCGCGGATCAAATAAAAAAAATGAGGAAAAGATGATGTTAAAAGAGAGAGGGCATTGGAAAAGCGAACATCTCCGCTATCTAAACATCGCACCTGTGCTTCCAGCTCAAACCTTGTCCCAACTCTAAATTTCTTTTCTATTGCAAATTCCGCAGGAAGTGTGCCTCGGGCTCCACATTTCGCCCTAATAACGCGGCTGTCCTCACACAAAGCAAACACGAATGAGAATACTCGGAAGTTGTTGTGTACGCCGACCGAGGCTTATCTTAGCCTCGATTTTGTCTGGCTTATCAGTTACCTCTCTCGTTGACGCTTCATTCTTAACATGTTAACGCACCTGTACTCGGCTTAATCAGACTCGAAAGATGCAATATATTTCCTTATTTCCTTTCTATCCATCTCTTCCTATGGCTTAGTATCTCTCCTCCTTATTAGGAGGACTGGATTTTTGAGAGAGAGAGAGAGAGAGGGAGAGAGAGTGAGAGGATTGAGACGTATCTGCGCACCAGTTGTCTTCAAAGCTAACATGTGTTCATTACTACAAGACCGGTGCCTCTCTGAGCGTGAGGTGAGAGACCAGATTGTAATTATGCGTGTCCGAACCTGCTTCCACCATCACAAAGTTTTCCAATCGGTTTAAAAAATACTTTTTGACACTCTTTTCTTGAGAACTGATTAAATTTGTTGTTTGAGCTAACGAGATAAATTGTATTTGGTAACTTCGGACAGGATATTAAAAGATTCGTGAATACATTTCGACATTTTCAATGTAATTATAAGCTAACATCCGTCAATTAATATTTACTACTTTTTAAGTCTGAAGTTGATCAGATTTTACCAGTAATCGTCGTGATTGTTCCAGAGTCTGCTAATAGCCTTTCCATTCACAATCTCTGATTAAGCAAATTCTCCATCGGCAGTGCCTATATCTTTGTTCTCTCAACTTGCATCAATTGCAACTTGCACAACAGCTGGTCTGGACCCAACTTTATTTGATAGTTGATTCAAACGACTTGAAGAGATTGGGACGATGAAGTTAAGTTGCTAGCGAGCCTTTTTTCAGCCTTTTTGCCTGAGACTTGACTGAGCAACCGTGTCGCCTGTAGCGACGAGTGATTGTGCTGGGCTTGATTGCGACTGAAATCTCGATTGGAATTCAATACACCTCAGCGGATGAGATCTGATACCTGCAGAACTAGTGAACAGGTGCGTAGCTCTTGAATTGTAGGTAAACACTGAAATCCGTCTTGTCAGGTAGGTCGCACCTGTATTGTCGACGCAGGCCGACTATTCATGTCTGAGTGAACTTTTGATAGCAGGTAATTAAGTAACAAAATAAGTTGATGCTGTTGACCTTCTCGAATCTTCTATGGAAATAACTTCGTATTTTAATCGAACAAGTGGTTATTATTGTGCGTGGTATCATCGATGTGGTACAGTTATATCATTACTTTCCTGGGTCAAAAACATTCCTTATTTGATCGCAGGACTTTATCCGACTTCTTTGGAATAATCCAGGTGTTCATAAAAGCAAGCAGCCATCATTTGTCAGAATTGAAGGAAAATAAAAAGTGATAATAAATTAAATAACGAAAGACACTAAGATCAATTATCTTTGATTAATAATCTACATACTTAGTAATATATTTCCATGTTTTTTAGCGATTTCAGATTTATTGAATTGCTTCTGCACGTGGTTCCTAAATGAATCCAATTTCGTTTGATACGAATCGCTGAATAACATTTGTAACGCTTGTAATGTTGTAATATTGAAGACGGCAATAGCATTACTCACTCTCGGCCAAATTTTAATCATAAGTCATCATCTCAGCTGCGATTAATTGTTAGGTCCATTCAGGTGCTGGTTATTCGTAGATTTCTGACCTGGCATACCTCAAGTCGGATGCAATAACTTTTCGCAATAAATTTTCGCCAATACTAACATTTATACTATGATTAGAATAACATTAACAAGTGTTAATAATAATAATAATAATAATAATAATAATAATAATTCTGAGAAGAATGCCATTCGGCATTGTTTGCCGCATCCCCTGTCGATTGACGGCTGTCGGTTAATGCAACTATTTCTAACCTCGGCCATATATTATTATTAACATAATTCTCTGATATTTGTGATATTATATAAATTCGGGCCCTGACCAGAAATAAAGTTCCGAGCAAAAGCACCACATTTTAAATAATTATATTAATTAATATCCGTCCATCAATCCATCATTCCCTCACATTCTCAATTGGTATTGTTTTTACCATCCCAGACCATTCGTTTGCTTCTTCGTAACTCCTTTGCCAGTTGGAATGGACCACTTAATCTTCTTTTCCTAAGTCTCGTTATAAGGCGCACTACCACCATCTCTAATTTTATCGGGAATTCTGCCTCGGTTTCAATGTTCAAGTATCGTGGGAAGGACATCACACGACTCCAACTTCCCTATCGATCTTCATTCGCATCCTCGTCCCTCTTTCTTCTGTCCATCACTTTCTCTCCAAAGAACTCTCTTACCTCCTCCCTCAACTGAAAGAAACACCTGGACATCCGGAACGATGACAGCTGTTCTTTTCCACGCCACGCCGGAACTTCAAATGCCGTGCACGTGCTCCAAGTTTGCCTGGATTCTTGGCATCCTTGTTTGCTTTTTTTCTAATTAAGTGTTTTGTGATTTTTTTATTAAAATATTGAATTTCGCCCTTTGATGTAATTTGGGATTTTGGTGGAGGAGCAAAACACTTTTTAAATAAATCTTGATTCACATTTGAACTACCATGCGACCTTCAAAGGCAACAAAATTGCCACCTTGTTTTTTTTATGTCATTCCATTTATTGATGAATTATTGCATTTTTATCTTAAGTTCATTATATTATTATTACCTGTCAATTACATCTCTGCCAACACTACATAATTAGCATGAAATTATTACAATTGTCTTGCTCATTTAGACACTGGTAGGTGGTCATGCATCTTGCAAGGAGTCCTCAAAAGAATTTGTAGAAGGTGAGTGGACAAATTAAAATTCAATTTTGTAGTGGAAACCACCACACCCACCATTTTGTCATGCTGGAATGTTTCAAGGCCTAAATTTTTTTTAAGGGTTTTTAAATTTATTCAATATTACATTATTTAATAAATTTGCAATGCTCACAAAACTCCAAGAACACAACCCTGTTTGTTAACCTTTTATGCACTGACTTGTGCCCCAATGCTCAGCTCCTACCCAACAATCCACAATGTAGATTCACTTGGCAAACGCAACACCTGATACCGGTTTAAAAGTGGGAAGCGAGCAGGCACCATCTCTCTGAGAAACATCTGTTGTGTTTATTATTGTCGTTGTTATTTTCAGGCATCTGATATTTTGGTTATTATTATTGTTGTTGTTGTTATTTTCAAGCATCTGTTAGAGATTCCTTCCTCGTGGAGATCTGATTTTGTTTCTGTTGATACTTTTTGGCACCTCCACGATAACCTCTAATACCATTATACTCAGTGACTGTTACATTTTTTGGGGAACTGATTGCACCAATTAGTAATAATTTTAATAATAGCAAATGCAATAGTTGATATTAGTTTTAATGATAACAATAATAAATATTGATGACATTGGAAATTTTAATAATGGCAACAGCCATCTTCTTCCCTCTCGCCACAGCATATCCTCAATAATGCCTCATGGAATGACATGAGCGATGGAACATGTGTTCCATTCAGAAATACTTGCCAGTTGCTTCACACCTCTTCATTAAAATTCCGCTTTTGCTTCCACAGGCACTTCTGAAGAAGAAACCACCACCAGCCACAAGGAAATGGCAAAGGTGGGATTCACCCGTGACCACGACGACGTAGAAGACGGAGACGGCGTCGAGGCACCGAGCGACGAAGGTTTCTTTCGGGACTCGAATTCAAGAATCTGTAGTTCCGAAAAGAAAATCACCATTGCAAACTCACTCATTCCAGGATGTCATCACTCGATTAGGACTTCTTCCGTTTCTTTGCATCCACCCGCCTCGATTTTTACATCCGCCGCCGAATCCTTTGCATCCGCATCCGCTATGCTTTCCATCCCCTTCCATCAACGGTTACCAGGTTCCTCTCCCTGTCTTATGCCACGAGTCGCATCGTCTTTCGATTCGAAATATTCCTCCTACTTGCCGCCCAACTACCTCGACAACTATTACTTGACGCATTACCAGGTCATGAATCAACTGCTTGCCGGCAGAAACTGGAACGGCGAAACGAAGTACGAAGATCGGTTTAGCGATTATTTATATTTAAATTCTCTTGGGATTTTGCTACTCGAAACCCTGACCATTTATTTATCACAAATTTTAGCAAATCACAGCATGTTAATGAGTCTGATTATGTTCATTTTAAATGAATTATTAATTGTCAACTCTCAGATCCTCTTTGAAACCCTTACCCCACACTTACAGTCTTCCAGATGATCCAAGGTATTTTTCCTTTATCATTACTCTTTAATTAAAAAGACTTCCCAAACAAAATAAATTTTAGGTACTCGACAGGGCAAAATCTGCACGAGACCGTTTCAAACGACACCGCCCTCGTCTCCAAAACCTCATTCTATCGACCTTTCTCCGACGACGAAAGCCTGGCGAAGGGATGTCGCACGGACCTGCAGGGCCGTCCCGATCGTCGACAGAGGCGCGACGGTCCGGTCGGGGCGAGCCCGACCCCGCCTCGACCGGCATCCGTCTCGGTGGAATTACCTTCTTCCTCCGACGAAAGACTGACGGCAGCTCTGGGCCTCATTTCCTTACGCCATTCCGAGCTTCCCGAAGAGAAACGGAACGAGAAATGCAACTCGGAAATGCTTTCGTCGACTCGCGAGTTCGACAATCGTGGAACTTTGGGTGGGAAAACACAATTAGCAACGAAAGCGTTGGAAACTTCGTCTCCAGAAGACATCAAAGCTGCCAGAGGTAATTCCTTGCCAGTCTTTTGATCCCAGACTTAATCTCAACCACCCAATTGTTTGTATAAAAAATGTGTTCACAAATTTCAATCTCCAATATAAGAGCCTCAGGACTTTTCAGAAATGCAAATAAAATAAATACTAACTCAATACCCGCAGCCACTTTCAATGGAATTTCAAAAAGCACGGAAGCTTCGGATCGTGCGGAGTCGAATGCCATACGCTGGCCTGGTGTCAGTGCCATCGTCGAATCGTACAACAACTATTTCAGAGGTAGATATGATATGAAAGAGTTAAGATTTTAAATTACCTTTAAATTTCATTATCATCTAAAGATCTGTCCTCAGAAAAGAAATCTCTTCGATCGATTCGACAGGATCTTTTCATCGAACGAGAGGAACTTCTATCGCAGGGAAGAAACTTGCAGATGACTTTAAAGGCACGAGAACGTTTCTCCTCTTGATTTTTTGAATTAGACTCAATTTCTGCCATTATTGCCCCTTCTTGCATTCTAAAACAAAAACATTTGCAACTTATAACTTTACAAGAGTTATCTTGTTAATAATCGTAAAAACTGTAATATTAATTTGTCAACCAATCACTACCAGATACTCGTTCAAGAAAGGGAGTCATTGGAGGAAAATGTTCGCCAAACGGCTGGAAAAATTGCAAAGCTGAAAAGTTGCCTTAAGATTTGAACTCATTACCTTCCTGCCCTCCCAGGGGCACAAACCACGAATCCTTCCTGTGGAGTGGTCTCCATGACAACACTTTTCTTTTTGTCAATGGAAGTCTAAAACATCTCAGATGCAGAAAAGCTTCGACGCTGCACCTTCGCCGTTGAAGCTGTCACCGAGCTATCGTCAACCTTCATCTGTACATACACGATCCGTGTCTGGTGGTGTTTGCACAGCCGAGAGCTCTTTATTTCCTAGTGCAAATCAAGATCAAATAATCAAAGACGCGTTTATAGGATTCTTTTGAAGAGTGATTCACTATTTATAGATTTTTCAATTGTTTAATGGAATCAAAAAGGAATGTGATCCGAACGAATTTTCTAAATTTTGTAAACTCCAATCGCAGCCAACCTCGAGCGTTTCAAACCGACGGCCGCCACCGATTCAAAAATTGGAGTCGAGCGTCGTTGCATAAAAACAGGAAGGACAGGAAAGCGCATAGTGCCGGGTCATTTCTGATTGTTGTTAATAAATTTCAACCATAAGGAAACTAAAATTTTATTTTATTCTTTAGTTATTACGGCCACATCTTCTCCCGAATTATCGAGGATGTGCTAAATAGGTAAACGACATCTTTCGAATGAAAAATAATTATAATTTAAACTTCGTTTGATGCCGTAATATTTTTAAATAAGCTATATTTCGAGAATAATAATTCACATAAATGTGAATAAAATAAAACGATACCATGTGGCAATTGAATCCACACTAATCATTAGAAAGATGGTCGATACTTCGACGCCGTGGCCCGACAGGGGGGATGGGCGGAGTGTAGGGTCTCTGCGTTTAAGTACTGCATTAACGATCAATTTAATAATTTAATTAGCACATTAATGCTCATTATTTTAACCAAAATCTAATTGTCTTCGTCAAGTTAGTTCTAACCATGTGGAATAAATTTGAAACAGTACTTTCAGAGGAGAAATAATATTTCTAAAACTAAGACTTATGCGGCACAAAATTATCAATTAAGGGACGGAAATGATGCAAGAAAATGCCCAAAGGAAGTTTTTCTTTTTCCATCTTCTATTGTGCACACACGTAATTGATTGTTTCTACTCATGTTTCTATAAAGAACTTTATTGCTTTCTTAAGATTTAATAAATCTAATTATGCAGGGAAGCAGGGGACATCATTCTCGTGCACAAGCAGACAATGATTTATGACCCATTTCAGAAGCTCATACTCATCATCCCTGTTATGAATGGGTAGAAATTCGGCAAACTGCCCATGCCATTGCTTTCTAAAAATCACCAATAATAATAATAATAACAATAATAACAATAGTAATAATAATAAATTAATAATATTATTGCGACCCATTTCAGTAATAATATAATATTAATAATTAACACGTAATTCATGGAAAAGAAACCATCTATTTCAACTTGTTTATTTTTTTTAAATGTTTGAAATTATTTATTATTATTAATAATAATAATATTGTTATTATTTTGTAAAAATCTGGACTCAAGAAAATTTAAAAGATAATAATTCTTTATGAATAACTTTTAAGAAAAAGCATTCATTAATAGATAATTTAGTCCAATCGATTGTCTTAGCTAACATGAACACTAATTTTTATTAAATATGAAAATTTAAAAAAATCAATAAATTATTGTAATTATAGTTAACTATTGTTATCTAAAAAATGGGTTAATAATTTAATTACTGCTAATTAATCATCCTATTAATTGTAATTAGTAATACTGTGCAATTAACAACAAAACCGATGCTTTAAACCAAAGAAATGTAACGGAGCAGGCACATACATCGGCAATTTTTACAACCTCCTCGGGCTATCCATAAAAGGGGTCGGCCAAAAAATTGCCAATTTTAGGCTTTCTGTGTTTTTCTTTCCTTTTGTCCCTGTTATGCATTACGAATAAACGTGCATTTAATTTTTTTATTCTTTGAATTTGAAATTAAAACACAAATTATTCTGCAACAGGGAAAAAAATGTAAAAAAAAATACACCTTCCCAAAGTAAAATTTAAAAAACTAAATTTTAACGTAACTAATGAGTGACTCGCGAGTCAATTTTCCATCAGAAAAATTAGCAAAAAATCATTTTCAACCCGTCAGGCAAGAATTTTTCCAAGCAGACGAGAAACGACACACTCAAAGGGTTGACGTTAACGCAATTTGTCGAAGAGCCCTGCTCGACCGGGGCCATCTTGTTAATTTCGGTTAACTTAATATATGGGTTATTTTTCTTTCAAGGTAAAAAAAGCTTTTATTCAATACGTTTTAACATTTATTAAATCATTTCGTGAAAAATCAATGGATATTGGATTTGATTTTTGATTGCATATCCTGCCTTAAATTCGTAAGCCCGGCGAGCCATTTGGCGCTGGCGATGTTTTGAAAAAGCACTTTTTTGTGTATCGTCTGATCACGTAAAATATGTTCGGTTCCGGTAATGTAGTCAATTGCACGGTGATTAACATTTACAACCGTTTCAATGCGATCCTCGATTCGATGAAATCACATGAAATTACGACGCCACTCAAACGAAGATTTTCTAAGCCGAAGGAATTGCATTCGTGCATTTAAAAGAGAAAACTTGATTCCTAATCTCGAACGACCAACTTTACTTCTGTTTCTTCAACTTTCTGAAACGAATTTATTTTTCCGTTTTTAGGACCAAACATCGACAGCTTGCAAAGCAAAACAACGTTCGGGAACGAATTGTTTGTTTACCGTGGAGTCGTCGACCTATTAAGTCTTCGAGGAGCGAAATTGATTCTAAAAGGAAAAGTGGCTTACGTCAAATTGAAAGTAATCGTCTTTTTTTATACAAAAATTTGGATTAAGATCTCCTGAGAGGGGTGCGGTCTCGGTTTATTCAAAAATTTATTCGAATTTTCTTGAAATTGATCGTTATTGGAAAAACCACACCCTAAATAAGAGAAAAATTTTCAAGACCGAAAGGAACGCTCGCAAAACATATTCGGCTAATAAAGGAGAATTTCTCTAAAAAACCATTCCTGGGGAGTTTTCGAAGTTGTTCAATTTATTTTCTGAATATCGACTTTATATTCTCATCCGATACTGACGTTATTATAGCTATATATTTTATCCATAAAACGTTTCGTATGGATTTCAGTGACGCACTGAGGAAGCTTCTTCAAACTGCTCTTAAAATTAATCAACACAAAAACACAACCGACTCTGCTCATTTTCGACGAATAATGTTTATTAATCAATTACCTGTACTTGCGTCTGCAACATTTTGAAAAGTCGTCTCTAAGTGGACGCAAGAAAGAAAACAAATTGGATTTTAAAAGTCTCCATCCATTTTCCTCGGCTTATTTTACAAAGCACGAATGAATGGCATCTTCTCGGTCATTTATTTGACGGATGGTGACCATTCTGTATCAGCATTGTCTCGGCGCCGTAAAACTCTCCATTCGCTTCGGCCGTTAATAAGAAGAGCGCCGATCTTGGCGCCGACTTGCACACCGTTTTCCACCTTGGCGCCTCTCTTTACTCGGTCTCGGAGCGCCAGTAATTTCCGCCGAGGTCCTTCGTTTTTGACGCCTTTGTTCGGTCCGGATTTATATCCTAATTTCTTCCATCGAGTCCCATCTGAAACGACCTACTTGGCGCTAAGTTTTAAAACGGCGCTGAACTGTTAACTTTGATTGCTTCTGCGTTGAATGAATAAAATCGCAAACAAGTCGTCGACGAAAGAACAGACGAATTAATATTGATTTCAAAAGTCTACATCGTCATTAATAAATAACTTTAGGCATTTTAGTTTTTCATAACTTTACTTACGAAAAGCAATAAACATAACATTGATTGGCACCATCTCCAGCGCACCTGGTAACACCTGTCTTAACAAGCATAAGCACTCGAGAGCACTTCTCGAGCATCTTGGACGAGGGGCATTCAATTAAACCTCGCAGGACTTGAGCCTCCGCCTCCTCCTCCTCCTTTTCGAAATTCATCTTTTTTTTTCCGGTCGAAATTGACGCGTTTATTTCCATCAGCAACACCGATGTAAATGGATCGTCCTCCTCGGAGTAGTCGTCGTCAGCGCCTTTCCGACAGGTTTCATTTCCTCTTTTTAAGAGCTTCTTTATTGGCTGCAGTCGTCAAATCTCTGGAAATCCCAGATCCAGTTTCAATTCCAGGCGACTTTTAACGTTCCGAGTGCCCTTACGAGTTTCTCTCGGCTTCCACTGAACCTCGAATAATTAGATTAAGATCAAAACCTGCCTCCTGGGTAATAAATGCTGATTACATCCATAAAGACGAGGGGACCCAGGTGATGGGGGTCTCGTCGGAGCCCGCGGTTCGGACGACCGTGTAATGGAGCATCGCAAGGTTTTGTTTTATCGAGTCAATTATCAAAGGCTTAGTTGTGGTTGGCAAACAAAGGCAAATTGGTCGTGCATTTCCAAGCATCGCAAACGGTGCTGTCAAATCTCCAGGCCTTTGAAAGGCTTGTTTTGTTTGATTTCCTCTCGTTGCACCAGGGGACTTGTAAGATATTTATTGAATGGACATCCATTAAACCGACGCATTTTTAATATTAAATTAGATCAAATGTTTATAGAAATATATCTTTCTTTAAAATAAGCATCGCCTTAATTGCCTAACGGAGCATCGTTTTGTTTTATTTATTAACGCTCCAAATGGCTAACTCAAAAAAATCTCAAAATCCATCCCTTCTAATGATCCATCGAATGAACAGTTCGCGAACTCCCAGGAATCTTTCCAGGAATACGTAAATCGCGGAAAGACGCAAAAAGGAAATTCTCATCGATATTTTCCTGCCTCGACAGAATCGTTGGAGCGTACCTCGGCACTATTACCACTTTTCCGATCGCCACGTGCCCTGTTTTCTCTTAGTTTGCCGGAATTTTTCTAAACGTAGTGGTTCAATGGCCACTTTTTAGAGCTCGATTCCAGCCGTTCTCAATAGAATCGACAGTCTCAAAGCTTCTTAATCTTTCAGCTTCCGTGAAAAGCACCGATAAAGCCAGGACGGTTTTTATGACTCGCTTTTATATTTTTATACTTCGTCTTACGCTTTTTTTGAAGGTATTTATTTTATTTTGCTTTCAAATGAGACGTGGAAGATTGTTTGAGCAAAAACTTGTTTTAAAATACAAAATATAATCGTAATCCGGTCAGGCAAACAGATAAACGACTTAACAAACATGGCCCGTCAAATTGACCGAGTATCCGTTGGTTAAAATGGAGAGGTTACGATTGATTACAATTTAGTGGAATGCATACTCTGACTAGATTCTTAACGTGAAGTGTTTCTAATTATATACACGAGAAATTTAATAGCTTATCCTTCTATTCGATTCTAGAGAAAGGTTTCTTAAAGACAAACGGGACACCTGCATCTCAAAAGATGGACTCCTATTTTAGTGGGAATAACCTTCCTTGCTTAAGGACAGAGTAACTGCCTGGAGCGACAGAGCTTGGATTGAAACGTTCTCGTGAGAATTCTGGAATGGGATCGATCCTTTCCAAATCACGTTGAAAACGGAGGAATGGACTGATGAGCATCGTCGAGAAGAAAAAGAACGAATGCATGGAAAGCATTTGAAGCCTTTCGTTCAAAATTTCCGACACCTGAAACACCTCCTGAAGAGAAGTTTATGGAAAGCTGCTCTGAAGTCCGGATTGAAGATGGTGTAGATGACCGGGTTGAGTAGGGAGTTGACGTAACCCAGCCAGCCTATGATGCTCGTTACCAACGTCGGATAGCGGCACTGAGGCTCGTGGCAAAAAGGCCTTACAGTGGCTACTATGAAGAATGGTAACCAGCAGATTATAAATGTCCCGGTGACTATGGCCAGAGTTCTGGCAGCTTTTCTCTCTCTCTTTTGTTCAATCTTCTCCTTTGTCCTCTGCTCTCTGCTCAGGTTGCTCTTGGACGAGCCCTTTCCAAGCCCCGTGAGGGTCAGGTTTCGCGAGGGAAACTTTTTGGAAAGAGAGGATGATTGGGGAGAATCGACGCTTCCCATAGCTAACGTGGTCGTACTCTCGCTGCTGATCTGGGACTTGTAGTGGTTGGCAGACGAAGGGCAAGTGTCCTCGTTGCTTTCGACGCTGTCGAAATTGGCGCAAGTTTCATTCGGATTTGGAAGAGAACTGAGATGCTTCAGGTGACCGCGTCTGTGGATCGGCCTGGCAGATTTGAGATAGACCGGACAGCCCGCGGTCGATTTATTGCTTTCGCCGTTCTCAGGAAGCACGGGAATTTCCAGGTCTTTTCTGTTCGTAGCCGGCTTTCTAAATATCTGCTCCTGGTGGCTATTTTCTGCCTTCCTGAACTTAAAACTCGAATTAGCAGAATCGGAAGGAGGAACGGGAGCGGTATCGGACTCGTCGGAGTGTTCGACGTACGTCTTGACGTGCGAATTTGCAGCCGCCGTGGCTATGACGACCGTGGTGGTGGTGGTTTCCGTGGCAGCGTAACCGACTGCCGTCAGACTGGTCACCATCATCGTCGACTCGCTGGTTTTCTGACTCTTGATTGCCGGCGAGCTGGTATCGCTTCGTGCATCCAAGTCTTTGTTCGTGACGTTCCTCAACTCTCTCAGTTTGACCTTGAGCGATACGTCCTCCGTCGTCTTCCTCTTCCTGAAGGCCTTCTTGCGAATGCGAGACTTGGCAGTAGCGTAGACTTTGTAGTAGATGATCATCATCGAGATAAGCGGCAGATAGAAAGCACCGAGCGTCGAGAAAACCGTGTACCCCAAGTCTTGACTGATGAGGCACTTGCCCGTCTTGTTTGGATCGGCAAGAGGAGGTTTCCATCCAAAAAGCGGAGGAACTGAAATGATTATGGCCAAGGACCAACTTAGAGCGATCATTATCAGGATCCGTTTGGCCGATCTGTGACATACGTAGTCTATCTGCGTTACAACCCAGTATCTGTCCAGCGAAATGGCGACTAAATGCAAGATGGAAGCCGTACAGCAAATGACGTCGAACGACGTCCAAATATCGCAGAGCAGGGAGCCGAGATACCACTTGTGGGTCACCTAGGAATTTAATTCTTCATTAATGGATTTATTGTCAAGAATAATTTTCCATTAAAAAATTATTTTAACAATTTTATATAAAAACAACAGTCGAAAAGGATGACAACTTCACGTGAAAACACGAGCCAGTTTGAAATTTATCTTTTTGTTTTATTTATAAAATGGAATCATGACTTTATCCAATTCAGCGTCTTAATGGTAGTCGCAGCGCTGAGCGTAAATCGCGCGTTTACTCGGGCGCAGTAATGCAAACTCAGGAAGACGGATTCTTTTGCTTCTCCATGGCATAGCAGATAAACTGGAACAAGGGCAGAACTTCCGCCATTAAAACCCAAAGATCATAAATACTCTGAGACCGTTGGGTAGCTCCCCTGGAATCAGTTGATCGCTCTATGAATGGAAATGCAGACATTATTGTCTCGTGAGATGTGGCCAAGATGGAAGGATGGAATGGGTTGCATTAAAACTGGGAGTTGTATTTTTTTTTAAATTAATTTCTATATTTGTCTAAATACAGGCAACATTTATTGATTAATAAGCACAAAACACAAAAATAATTCGTTTATGACTCGATGATAGAACATTTATGTAGCACGCATGAAGAACACGAGGTAGGATTTTTTGGGACCTTTTGGGATTTCCGCTGGAAGGCTATTGGTCGTTTAATGAAATCAAGCAAGATGAACAATTTCCAAAGGGAAATTTGAAACTAACAGCTCAGGATGATGACTATGACGTTAGTGGGGACGATGAGGATGGTGGTGATGATGATGATGATAATCTTGAAAAGAACGATGAGGGGAATAATTTTACCATTAGACCGTAACAAACTGTCTCCAGAGTCGTGTCATCATCATCATCATCATCATCATCATCAATCAAAGTAGTCGTCGTCGTCGTCGTCACCATCCTTAGCGTCACCAATCCTCATTCTAACATTTCCAGGGCTGCTAATCAACCACGATCCGTCCAGGATCACAACATGAATTAGAAACTGTTATACCTGGAGCCATGCATTTGTTTTCCATGACGTTATTATTATTATTACTATTATTATTATTATAAGCAGCTACAATTCAAATCATTAATTATATTGTAAATTAGATATATAAATATCTTAAACAGTTCTCAGAAGAAGGTTAAATAAATTGAGAATTTGAAGATTGATCAGCAATCACAAACAATTCACAAACGGTATGCAAGAAGCAAAGAAGTACCTTTCCGGGGCATTGTTATTATAATAACATCGATCATCGGCATCATCATCATCACCAGCATAATCATCATCATCATCACCAGCATAATCATCATCATCATCACCAGCATAATCATCATCATCATCATCACCAGCATAATCATCATCATCATCATCATAATCATCATCACCTCGTACACGGCAGCGATGGGTATGACAATCATCATCGTCATAATCATGATCACCTCGTACACGGCAGCGATGGGCATGACAATCATCATCATCATCATCATCATCATCATAATCATCATCACCTCGTACACGGCAGCGATGGGCATGACAAGAACTGCCACGAGAAGATCAGCCACAGCTAAGGAAGCGATGAGAAAATTTGCAGCATTTCTCAGGTTTTTCTCGACTGTTATGGCAACCACGACGAACACGTTTCCCACCACCTGAAATTAATTATTTAACAAATAATTATAATGACAATAGTAAATTTAAAAAAAAAATTTTTTTAATTATTATAATAAAAAATGTTATGTCTATTAAAATAATTTCATAACAAAACTTAAATATTTTAAAATTATATCATAAGAATTATTATTATTATAATTATTTATTCGTTTTAGTAGTTATAATATAATGTGTATATAATCGTAATTATTATTATTATTATTGTTATTATTATTCCTATTTCTGTTTTTATGCCAGGTTTTTGCTTCAGACCACTCTTTGATAACATCTGCTGACATCTGCTGGGATTTTGAGGTCTTTCTAATCTCAGAAAGTCATTTGTATTTCAGATACTGGATCGGAATTTTTGCTCATTTCAACAAAAATATTGTTTTAAATTATTAATATTAATATAAAGCTTTAAATTATTTAAAATATATTCGACTCAAAGATATTCGAAACGAGAAATTAATAATATTTTTAGTTTTCCCTAATTGGTTAAAATTGAAAACCTTCAACCAGCAATTATTAATTTATTATTAATAATAAGATTTGAATATTAAAATATAATTTAAATTTGTGAACCGTCGCCAGGATGATGAATCCCAGCAGAACGGAGATCAGCACAACGAACAGCGGTAGCCTGTGAATCTTATCGAGGAGATCGTAACCGCCATCTTTTTGATCACGTGACGAAGAATTGCCGAAGAGGACGATGACGATGGAGGCGTTTTCGTCTGGCCCGGCAACCAAGGTCCCCTCTTCGTATCTTCTCAGGTTCGATTCCTGGGTCATCCCTAGTGGCTCGGGTACTCAGGGTGAGCTAAAGGTCATCTCCATTGACCTGGAACGATAAATTTCAGGATGCTAGACGTTTGATTTCCAGCGAGGATAATAATAATAATAATTATAATAGCAATATGTTACAATAATACCAAATAATGTTAACATGATTAACAGGTCCATTTTAATAAATACAAATCAATCAAGAACTCCAAACAATGTTTCTGTGGTTAATTGATTTTTAATTAAACATTAAATTTTAATTTAATAAAATATATTTAATAATAATAATTTTCAGAATAAAATTCCCTTTAAATAATTACTCAATCCATTGCAAAGAGCCAATAAAGGAAGGATTGATGGATGAATAAACATTTTTATTTTTAAAAATGTCGGAAATTGGTGGAGAAGCCATATCATGGTGGAGATGGGTTTTTGATTAATAGGCTCATGATGATAATGATTATGGTGATGATGATAGTGATTATGGTGATGGTGATGATGACGACGACGGTGGTATTATGCAAGTTTGACTTGAAGATCTCTAAAGATAGAATTAAGCATATTTTATAGCACAGGATTAAATTAAATTTGAAAGAATTTCAATAACAAAATCGTCACAAAAAAAAATCTCTCCATCAACGGGAAGGTGAACGATGGTGAACGATGGTGAATGATGGTGAATTGAGAAGAAATGACACGAAACGAGAACATTATTTTACGAGAGAGCATGGAATGTCAATGCATAATAAATAAATAATAATAATAATAAATAAATAATAATAAATATAATAATAAATATAATAAATTCAAAGGTTAATATACAAAAGAGGTGACAGAAATTAATTCGTGTTTCTTCGTTCAACTGCCTGTAGTCACGTGACAGGACCTATGCCTCTCTATAGAAGGACAAATCTCCGTCTGACAGCGCTGATGGTATGGTTGATGATGATGATGATGATGAGGATGATGACGATGATGATGGGGATGATGTTGATGATGATGATTATGATTATGATGCGATCAAACCAAAAGTGGGTGTCATTTTGTCGTCACTTTCATTCTCATTTACAACATCGCAGTCGTCATCATCATCAACATCGTCGTCGTCATCATCATCATCATCATCGTCATCATCATCATCATCATCGTCATCATCATCATAGGAGGCGAATTCGCGTCGAACGACACGCTCTCTCAATGACAGGAGTCAGATTAATGGAAGGATGAAAACTGAATGAAATTATTGCCGACAAGAAACGTCAGTTCAGGAAAGGTCAAGGATAATCAGTGTCCTTGTTGACGTCATCATTACTTTTTGAGATCGTTGATGAATTATTATTATATATTACGCGTGTTACCTGCATGTTGTTACTCGTGCATCCGACGCTATGCATATGGCGCTATATAAATTAACTATTATTATTATTATTAATATGTTACTCGTGCATCGTGCCAGAGGTTCGAGAGTGGTTATTAAATAATAAATAAATAAATAAATATATAAATTAATTAATTAATATAAAATTCAATCGTTGCAGCATTTCGATCAAATTCTGTCTGAAAGGAGGCTGCCCATCGTGTCATCGTTGTGCGCCCATTTGAAGCACTTTGTCGTCAAAATCTGTTTTAATATCCCTGCATGAAGAACATTTCCTTCTGCTCGGCCACGAGATACGAGGCACAGGAGGCACAGGAGGCACAGGAGGCAGTTACGCGTGCCACCGGCATCGTGCACCGCCGGAAGATTCCACCGGTCCTCTTTATGACGGGCACGGAGCAAAAATTGTTTTATGAGACCTTTTAAGTGGAAGTTTTGGAATTAAGTTGGAGGGGAGGTGAGTGGATGGAGAGGAGAGTGAGTGAGTGAGTGAGTGAGTGAGTGAGTGAGTGAGTGAGTGAGTGAGTGAGTGAGTGAGTGAGTGAGTGAGTGAGTGAGTGAGTGAGTGAGTGAGTGAGTGAGTGAGTGAGTGAGTGAGTGAGTGAGTGAGTGAGTGAGTGAGTGAGTGAGAGGAATATATGAGGACCAGAAGTTTCAAATGATCTTCGGAGCACTTAGCCCTGCATGACGTCATCAAGTGAAGAGCGGCCTGATTGAAAGGGGACTTGATTGAAGTGATTGAATAACTTGCTGATTTATGGTTGATGATTGCTTATTTCATTATTGTCTGCAATGATTATCGAGGGAGTGAAACCAATGAAGGTTTATGACTGTTTTATATGACAACCAGAAATATAATTAGGAGACTATAACTAACAACTAATATGCAAATTATTCCAATTAAATAAAAATTAATATGCAAATTATTTCAATTGATTAAAAACTAATATATAATTTATTTCTTATCCGCACTTAATTTTGAACATTTTACCATTAAAGATGAAAAACAATTTAAATGAAAGTTGAACATGTCAAATTCTCGTAAATATTTCAATGTGTCCGAAGGCAATTGAAAATTCTTCTTTAATTTGGCATTTTCACATTTAAATATAATTTAGAAAAATAAAATATTAAATAATAAATAAATATTATTAAATAATAATTAGAAAGTTAATATTTAATTAATAATAAAAAGTTCATAATTAAGAGACAAAGCGACAAGTAGGGTTGACCCTTAGAATTCATGGACTCGGTTGCCGCCAAAACAAGGGTCACATTCCAAGCAGACGATTCGTGACAATCGACTTCCGGTCATGGTAGTTTTCAAATATTTTTTCTCATTTTTTTTCGCAATTTCTTCGAAACTCGGGGAAATTGATTGCGGACCTTTTGGGATTTGAAAGTCCACTCTTTGACATGTCGTGGATTAATATTCTTATTTTAATATTTATTTTCATTGATTTTTTTTTATTAAGTTTTAAAAATATTTATAACGAATTTTATGTTGAATTTATTGTTAATGCAATTTAATTCATAAATAATTAATTAATTACAAATGTTATCAATTGGACACTGATTAATCACAGTAATCGATAAGACTTCTTCATGTCTTGAACTGAACTCGTGTCCTGAATTACTTCTCCTATCCTAACTACACACAACTACACACAACCACCTGGACCTCTCTAGCATCAACATTGAACTCAAATTTGAACTCAAATGACCCCAAACTTTGAGAAAGTTTGACTTGTGAAATATTGAACACGTCCATCTTATCCACCAGGAAAGTTCTTGGCTGCTCAGAATTTCATTGGACAGAAATTTGATCACGTGTTTATGGCGTCTCGATCTCATTGGCTAGAGGCTTCGACCTCATAAATCACCATCACCATTACCCCAGAGTGCGTACCGGTGATTGTGCGCCATCAACGTCGTCGTCGTCGTCGTCATCATTAATATTCGTCTCCATTATCATATTCAGAAGCATCATCTTACAGGATAATTGATATCTTTTACACGCAAATATCCGATATATGAGTGAGTGAGTGAGTGAGTGAGTGAGTGAGTGAGTGAGTGAGTGAGTGAGTGAGTGAGTGAGTGAGTGAGTGAGTGAGTGAGTGAGTGAGTGAGTGAGTGAGTGAGTGAGTGAGTGAGTGAGTGAGTGAGTGAGTGAGTGAGTGAGTGAGTGAGTGAGTGAGTGAGTGAGTGAGTGAGTGAGTGGGTAGGTGAATGAGCGAACGGTAAATGCACGAAGCAGCGCGCCTAGGTTTAAGCGCCGGTTTGGTTTAATTTCGAAGGCTTATTGGTTTCTGCGGCCGATTGCGCCAGGGTCGCATTAGTCAGGACGCCATGCATTTTTCCAGCTTCAACGAGATGCACGCACGGGATTGACGTGGAGTCGTAGATGTGGAGGAGGGCAAAACGATTTACCCTTCCATCAGTCCGTCCATCCCTCCATCGGACCACAGTTTATCCATCTATGCATCCCTCTGTCGGTCCATCTCTTTATCCGTCAGTCCATCCATCCATGCATTCCTTTATTATTCCATCTCTTTATCCGTCAGTCCATCCGTGCTCCTGGTCAGCAACTGAGGAATGGACGGATTGGGAGAATTTTGTATCTTGCATGTCCTACGAGATGCTATCGCTGACCAATACGTTTACACGACGATGGGGTGATGACGATGACGACGACGATGACGTCGACGACAGAGATGATGACGATGATGACGATGGTCAGTGGTGACGATGACAATTTTGATGACGGTAGATTAAAATTTTCCAAATAGCTTGCCGATGATGATGACGATTGGATGATTCAAAACTTTTCTGTCTACAAAAAAAGTAAAATTTATAATTGAAAATGATGTTTAACAAGTTGGTTAATAATTGAAATAATTGTTAAAATAAATTAAATTATTGTTAAAATAAATTAAATTATTGGCCACAAAAACATCTCATTTATTTATGAGTCTGCACTTCGGGCGAGTGCGCAGACAGCGAGCGGAACTTTGTTTTTATTATTTTCATTTTACTTGAATAATTTATTGGATTGTTATAATAATATAATTAAATAATATAATAAGACATTGATAATAATAACTATTATTATTGTTATAATATGACTAAAGTTATAATAAAACTTTGATAATAATTATTATTATTACAATATAATTACAGTTATAATAAGACATTGATTAATAAAGAGACATTTTTATTTATCGAAGAGAACAGGAATTTTAAATTTAAAATTTGAAAATTCCAACTTTGGACGATGTTCCAAATTTATTTTATTTTTTAAACTCTGTGTTTGCTGAGGTGATGACGGGAATTTTATCTTTATTGAAATGTTTGACCACTACGGCAAATTGTGGGTGGATGGATGGATGGATGGATGGATGGATGGATGGGTGGGTGGGTGGATGGATGGATGGATGGGCGGGTGGATGAATAAATGGACGTGTGGTTGGTAGAAATTCTGGTTGGATTGCAGATTCGCGGAGTTTTCTCGTGCGACTCCGTCCTTGTTTACGTCAGGTCACGTGTTTGTTCATCCTTGCACGGGTTTTACCATGTGCACGTGTGGACGAGAGTTTGAGAGTAGGGGAGAATGGGTGGGTGGTTTTTGAGGGTGGAATCCAAATTTTCCTCCCCCAGCATCTTGGGAAAGGTTTATGGACGATTGTGGTTATGAACATTCCATGTCTTCTCTTAATACAAAAAGTATGGCGACGTATGGTGGCGATTATGATGACGATGATGATGAATCCAGAAATCGAATCGTCCAAAGATATCCAGATTTCAACGACAAGGACACACACTCACAGTTGCACAATGAAATGTGAGAAGATTTATTATTATTTTTATTTTTATTTAAGTTTGAAAAATCTTCGAAGGTCAGAAGAATTTGTGGAGAAATTGTTTCTCGGTCAAGTATCATCCCGTCTACCTGTCCGCTCATCCATCTGTCGTTCATCCATTAGTCCGTCCGTCCGTCCGTCCATCCATCCATCCGCTTATCTTCTCAATCAGCTTGCATTGTTTGCCCCATCTGCAACATGTATTGCATATTATTCCAAAACCACTCCCCCTTCCATTCCAACGCTCGGGATGGTCAAGCACCGTTGTAAGAGTTGAGGAGTTTATGAATAATTAATTAAGTCTGATGGAGTCATCGCCTGTCATCAATCCACAATTACGATGACGTCATAAACGTTTATGTTAAAAGTTAAAAGTACACGAAGGTAAATGAACATTATATGCAGCATTCAACAACAACATTCAATTCAACAACAACAACATTCAATTCAACAACAACAACATTCAATTCAACAACAACAACATTCAATTCAACAACAACAACATTCAATTCAACAACAACAACATTCAATTCAACAACAACATTCAATTCCACAACAACATTCAATTCCACAACAACATTCAATTCAACAACAACATTCAATTCAACAACAACAACATTCAATTCCACAACAACATTCAATTCAACAACAACAACATTCAATTCAACAACAACATTTAGTTCCACAACAACATTTTGTTTCAACAAAAACATTTAATTCAACAACAACAACACATTCTGCAACAACAATCTTTCTTCCATTCCGATTGCAAGTTTTGAAATCCTTGGAAAACCTTCCTTTCCCAGGCACCGTGAGGATGCCACGGAGTTTTTCCAGGCAATCGATGGAAGCGAGGTTGTCGTGTTTCTATGTTCAGGATCCAATTAAGGCGACTGATGCAGGGAATATTATGCCTTCATCGTCGTCGTCGTCGTCATCGCCATCATCGTCATCATCGTCGTCATCATTACTACTTTGAACCAAAGCTGATGAAGGGAGTGTCATCCCTTCGTCGTCGTCTTCATCATCTCCAATTGGAAACAAAGCGCATTGTTTTATTACAGTAATAATTAAAGTGCCAATGCGATCACGTGGTGATAATGGTTATTAATATGCAAATGAGCTCATTTAAATTCAAATGAAGGAGGCGCAAGAGTGACTGATGGCAGACGTTCCGTCAAAACCACGAATTAAGGGCGCCCGAATTCTTCGATTTGAAGTTGAAATCAATCACTGATTGACCGATAATTGATTGATAGGAAATGATTGATCACCGATTGCAAGAGATTGGATTGAGATGCATACTATTATTAAAACATTCACTTGAAAGAAGTATGGATTGGATAGGAAGTGGGAACTAACGACCTAATTAAATATTAATGAGCAACGCCACCAATCTGGAGGCGGGTGGATCTTGGGGGAATATTTATGAATGCAATTATAATTTCATTAATCATGGATCAATTGACTGCGTTAATGGAACGTGATGCTGTTACTGCTAATGTTGATGATGATGACGATGATGATGGTTTTCGTAATGGTGATGATAGTGGTGGTGGTGATAGTGATGAAAGATAAGAGTCGCGCAGGCAGGACCGGCAAACAGAATAACCCCGTGGTTTATGGGATCCATATTGACTAATGCATCTTCCAATATATCAAGACCTACCGAATGAGTGTGACGACGACGACGACGATGTTGTTGTTGATGATGAAGACTACGACGTTGACGAGATGGAGGAGTCTGATGGCCATGCGATTGAATTTTGAGCGTCAAAAAAGGCGCGAATCGATGCGAATGACGTTTAACAGAAAACATTCCAGCCGGAAGTCGTGAGATAATGACGACGGAAATGGGAATGGTGATGATGACGACGACGATGATGGTGTTGGTCATGATGATGACGATGACACCTTGAGTTTGATGATCAGGAGCATCACCTCCGCTGTAACTTGTCCGAACATGTGTCAGCACCTTCTAATCTAATAGAGGTGTTGCGTGAGGACAGCATCAACAGGGCTAGGATGGATGGGTGGGTGGGTGGGTGGATGGATAGATGGATGATGGGTGGATGGATAGGTGGGTGAGTGGATGGATGGGTGAATGGGTTAGTAAAGTGGAGGTATTATGAAGGTGAAAAGGTCGTAATAAAGAGGAGCTCAAGAGTCTCAGTGCGGCAGGTGTGTGACGTGCAACTACGTCACGGTTTTGTGACCTTTGAACTCATGCCTCCACCACCACCATCATCATCATCATCATCTTCAAAGTCACCATCTTTCCTGATGAGATTCCTTGTGGAGCCTTCAAAAAATCCCCAAAAATATGGAACTTGGCACATTAGGATGCTTTTAAATATTTTACTACAAAATTGTACATTAATCATTTAAAATGTATTTGAAAGTAATTTATAATTTATTTCTTTTTAACACTTTTTGACATTCAGACGATGTCGTCAAAAAGTCGAAAATCAAAGGTAAACGAAACTTTCACGGTAAGGGGGGAATTTTCCACTCTCTAAGCAGTTTCGCTTTCCAATTCCATGAATCTCCGCCGACAAGCGTGGAATGAACGAGAGTGATTGATTGAGTGAATGATGATGGATGGATAATCATTGAAAGGATTTTCTTCAATTTGCTTATTTTACCGCTAATTTGATATTATTTACATTCACTAAATAATTACAAAATTCATTTCATAGCTTTTGTTTATGATGACGTTGATGATGGTGATGATGGTGATAACGATGAAGACGATGATGGTGACCCCTCAACACCACGATGCCCTGGTCTGACCTTTTGCTCGATGGTTTGAACTCGGAGCAGCAAATGGAATCCCTCGAATGAAACTAACGACAAACATTTGCACTTTTATTTTCAATTCCACGATTTAAACCTTAAATCCGATCCCTGTGGAACCAAGATAAATATTTTTAAGTAAATTCGATGTAAATTATTTTCGTTGATTAATAATTTGTTCTTTTTTTTAATTTAATAATAAATTAAAGTAAACAAACAATATTTAAATAACTCAACTTGTAAGTAGAAAATGAGAATTATTCCAAGAGAGATTTCAAAGTGCAGAGAGAATGGGAGAGTGGGTGAGTGGGTGGGTGAGTGGGGGAATGATTGAATGAGTTTGGTTGCACATTTACTTCGATCCATAATTTCATTTATTCAAGTTATCTTCCACACCTGAGTTGACTCCGATTACCAAGATTTTATCAGTAAAGAACATATTGTTCATCACCATCATCATCACCGTCATCATCATCACCACCATCATCGTCATCATCATCATCACCATCATCATCATCAATCATCATCACCATCATCATCGTCATCATCACCATCATCATCATCAATCATCATCATCATCATCGTCCTCATAATCATCCCTTTGTAGTTATCTTACGGACCATCAACGGAGAATTTCATTTTCATCGATAGATGCGCACTTCGCGGCCTCCCAGTGAATTATGACAATAATAATATAATAATAAAAATTATTTAATATATTAAATTAATAATAATTTTTATTATTTAATATATTAAATTAAATAATAATTTTTATTATTTAATATATTAAATTAAATAATAATTTTTATTATTTAATATATTAAATTAAATAATAATTTTTATTATTAAATATATTAAATTAATATATTATTTTATTATTATTAAATTCAATATATTAAATTATGTAAATTATCATTATCATAACTCTCGACTACTCGTCCTATTCATCCGACTAAACAAAACAAGAACCTCGGATGGAAGGAAGAGTGGATGAAGAAGTTATTGAAGCAAGTAAACAACAACAACAACAACAACGACAACAGCAACAACGACAACAGCAACTGCAGTCGAAAGAAGTTTCCAACTTCGTAAACAAGGAACACGTGACCAATAAAGGGTCTCCGCAAATGAACCCTCGTACGAGGACACGTGATGGGTCGATTATGACGTCATTTTGGCCTGACGTCATCGGCGCCATTTTGAAAGCAAAAAAGTCTTGAAAGAAGAAAAACTGCAGGCAAACTTACGAAATAAACTGAGAAGCGACAGACTCGTTTCAAAGTCAACATACAAAGACCCCAAAAGCATACAAAGTCAACAAAACAGACGAAAGCATACAAAGACGTTATGTAGAGATTGTGCCTGTGCTCTTGCTTACAAAGACACTGATTTAAAGTCGAAATTCTATTGATTTAAAAATGTTCATCTCGTTGCAGCTTAGTTAACGAATAAAGTACTTAGTTAAAAGAATAAAATTATGTTCAGAAAAGCAGAAACCAAGTTGAAGATCGATACAAAGTATGAGATCGCACTCAACTACAATCACAACAAGATACACTTAACTGGATTCGTTTTAGAATACAAATGATACAAATGGATACAAACAGATACAAACAGATACAAACAGCCGAAGACCAACCAAAGGACAGAAAAGCATTCGAAATACACCCGGAGAACCTGGCAGGAGTTTTATGGGTTAAAAATGTCGAAGCACAAATCACTTCCATGAAAGAAACAGAGAACCACCCTCTCTTTTCAGATTTATCTCTCCTTCGTTCATTCGTACGTTCACTCAATCACTTCCTCCATACCAAGAGATGGATCTTTGTGGTGCTGGAGTGAAGTCATTAAAAATGTTTAATTTGTAAAACAAAATAATGTTGCATTTAGTTAAGTAATATTAGTTAATTTATATTTACGAACAATTCATGTTTGTCTGATAACTTAAAAGATGGCAGCAATGGAAAAGAAAGGACTTGACCTCACCGGACAGTAAACATTTATTCAGGAACGAATGAGTGAGTGAGTGAGTGAGTGAGTGAGTGAGTGAGTGAGTGAGTGAGTGAGTGAGTGAGTGAGTGAGTGAGTGAGTGAGTGAGTGAGTGAGTGAGTGAGTGAGTGAGTGAGTGAGTGAGTGAGTGAGTGAGTGAGTGAGTGAGTGAGTGAGTGAGTGAGTGAGTGAGTGAGTGAGTGAGTGAGTGAGTGAGTGAGTGAGTGAGTGAGTGAGTGAGTGAGTGAGGGAGCGAGTGAGTGAGGGAGCGAGTGAGTGAATGAGTGAATGAATGAGAACGAACAAACCAACAAATAAAACTAAGAACAACGCTTCTGAAAGTTTTCCAAAAATATTGGACAAACTCAGATTTTTACGGGAACGTCACGTGCTGAAAACTGATGGAATTGTTGTTGTTGTTGTTGTTGTTGTTGAAACGATGGTGTATTTGTTTTATGCCTACTTTAATATTATTCATTATTTATTCAATTAATAATTCTACAAATAATATTTGCAATTACATCAGTGGTTGTTAAATTTGTTATTAAACACAAGACGGCCATCGTGGTTGCTGTTGGATGTGATAACATTTTTGGTTATGTTTTGTAATTTGGCATCATATCCGTGACCAATAAACCTTGGTTTACATAAAATACTTTCCATTTTGACTTTGTTTCAATTCATCAATAATCAGAAAATTGAATATTTTTTTTGTCAATAACTTCCAATTACACGTGATAATTTGTTTGCCTCCCAAAACAACTGTCGTTTGAATAATGAGCCAATTCGTTCATTCATTCGACTATCCATCACTCACGTCATCACTGCCATGATCATCACGACCATCATTGTCGTCGTCATCGTCACCCTCTTAGTTACGGAGTCTCTAATCCAGGAAGCAAACACTTCCAGTGTAATTATCGCTGTAATCAACATAGTTACAATCGTCATCATCGTCGTTGTCGTCGTCATCTTTTACATCCTCATCCAGTAATGCATTCACTTCATTCACCAGTGCATGACTTAGTCCCGAGTGAGTGCATGATTTCGTCACGCTTGGATGGACTGACGGATGGATGAATGGATGCATGGATACACCTGGACATCAGCCCAGAATCGAAGCGTTCATTGATCTTGTCATCGACTTTTCCGGCAATAATTAAATAAATCGTTGTTAATTAAAACGAATTAAAATGAATTTAAAACTGAATTCCGAGTGAATTTGACGTCTTAATTGATAATTATAATTATAAATCATGAAACAAATCATGCAATTGTTTGAACAAATGTTTTGTTTTTAGCAACGAATAATCGATCGAAATAAAAAAAGATTTTTTGCTTAAATCCCCCCCACCCACATTTTCAAATGAAAATCAAAAATTAATTTTTTTTTTTTGAAAACTATTGAAAAAAAAAGAAGAAACCAAACCTGACGACAAGTCGAGAACCGGAAGACAACAACAGGTGCGCGGAAGACCGAACAGTGACGTCACGTTGGTCACGTGACTGAAAATTCACTTCCGCCCGGAAGTCCTTCCAACTTCTCTTAGAAGTCCATCGATGCTGCTACTGATCATGATGACGATGACGATGACGATGATGATGATGATGTTTACCCAGGTCCAAATACTTATTATAACATATTAACCATAATAACGTTATTGTTATTATTACTGGACATAATAATAGTAAAAATAATAATAATAATATTATTATTATTCTTTTCCAGTCTGGTTGGAGAATGAAAGAGATGGAATCGCCTTCCTATATCGGCCTCCGTCACACGCGTCTCATCCACCAATTGCGCTTCCCTTTCCTCGTCTTCGTCTTCATCCTCCTCTCCTGGATGTTCCGTTCTCGGCTCTGTTTCCGAGGAGTGTCTTGGAATTATATATAATAATATTATTATTATTGTTATTATTATTATTATATTTAACTTTGCACAATTATTGCGTAAACGCATTTTTTAACGTACTTGATGTCTTTTTTCAATTGTTTATTTTTTATTATTTATCTCGGCCTTTGTTTAGGGGTCTTTTACCATTCATTCACCAATCCATCAATCCATCCATCCATCCACCCATCCATCCATACATCCATCCATCCATCCATCCATCCATCCATCCATCCATCCATCCATCCATCCATCCATCCATCCATCCATCCATCCATCCATACATCCATCCATCCATCCATCCATCCATCCATCCATCCATCCATCCATCCATCCATCCGTGCATCCGGTTCAGTTCCTCGGGACGATATGCGTGAAGATTATGAAATGGGCAAGTAATGCTTCCGCTCTTCGAGGAGTCTGCAAAGACAAGGATCAGTTGATGGTCAGTGCCGTGGGCTGTCTTGATGGTGATGTTGGTGGAAAGAAGGATGATGATGACGATGATGATGATGATGATGGTGGTGATGGTGAAGGTGGTGGAGGTGATGACGACGACGATGATGGAAAGACGTTTTTTTTTTGCGCTTCTCCATATCGCGTTCTATTGATCAACTGGACAGACAGACCAGGTCACAGATAATAAATATACATGAGCTGGAATTAAATCATCACTATCTTGCCACTTTCTCGTACCATCGTCGTAGTCGTCGTCGTCGTCGTCGTCATCTTATGAATCCTTCTCGGGAGTCTGCGTGAGAATCTCCTCCAGAATGATAACGAAGGAATTTCGTGATGAAAACAAACGGAAAATTGGAAATTATGTTTGCTTTCCTACTCTATTCCTTCTCCATCCAGCTGCCCATCCATCCATCCATCCATCCATCCATCCATCCATTCATCCATCCATCCATCCATCCATCCATCCATCCATCCATCCATCCATCCATCCATCCATCCATTCATCCATCCATCCATCCATCCATCCATCCATCCATCCATTTCCCCCCAAGAAACTCAATTTCCTACTTCGACTCCATTAGATGCGATGATGAACCACGTTTGTCTATAAACATTAACATAATTTATGCCTCACCATTTTGTTTTGTTATTGTTCTTTCCCTGACATGAGAAGCGTTGAATTCGATTTTTTTTTTGGGACCGAATTTTTAAATTTCTTGATTTTTAATCGATTCCACTTTTACTCCTGCTCGATTTTTTCCATTCATTTTTCCACCTCCGAATGCGAGACTCGTTTCCATAGAAGCCCATTTGATGATTCATCTGCGAGATTTTCACGGTGCCTCCTGTTTTCAGATGGCAAATCGAATGCGATCATTTGAAATCATGCAATGTGCATAGATGGAACATAAGCATCGTACTCCGTTCCCATCGTCTCCATCGTCATCACCGCTGCTGACGTCATCGTCACGGTCATCTCGCGTCACGCTCTGACGGCTTTCGAAATGTAAACCCACAATTTTGAAACTGCCGAATTCTTCCAAGTTAAAAAATTTTTCGGAAAGCTAAATTCAAGCAATTCAAAGCTTTCTGTTTTCTGAGGGCTGACAAAGAGACTGACGGGAAAGGAACATCTAAGAGGACAGGAGCGGACACGATCATCCTCCGACATCCAACAGAAACGTGGGCCATCAACGGACCAGAGGCGGAACTTTTCTAGAATGAAAGAGGAGGTTGGAATTAGAACCATCCATCAATTTTCAAGGCATTCCTCTCTGATTGAAAGGCAGGAGATTCATCTGTGATCCGCCAGTGTGATCGGTGAATGGATCATCCGATCCGTGATCATCATCATCATCATCATCATCATCATGATCATCATCATGACGACGACGATGATGGTGATGATGATGAAATTATTTCCTTGTTACTACGACAAATTATGATGCCATTGATCGCTTCGTGATGTCGAGTTGCAGAATTAGTTAATGGGGTTATTAATAATTAATGAGGTCATTAATAATTAATGGGTTTATTAATAGTTAATGGGGTTATTAATAGTTAATGGGGTTTTTAATTTTCAAAATGGCGACGTAAATTCATCCAGGACAGGTCTCGGAGTCGCTCGATCTAGCGCGGTTAGCGCAGACGATACCGTGGCGCCCAGAGTCCTCTTTGCCTCTGACGTCATCATCATCAGTCGAAGGTTGGCCTTGGTTGAAGGTTGGTCTTGGTTGAAGGTTGGTCTTGGTTGAAGGTTGGTCTTGGTTGAAGGTTAGTCTTGGTTGAAGGTTGGTCTTGGTTGAAGGTTGGTCTTGGTTGAAGGTTGGTCTTGGTTGAAGGTTGGTTGAAGGTTGAAGGTTGGTCTCTTCAAGGAGTGGATGCCATCCTCATCGTGGAATGGAGAATCTGTAGATTCTAAGAGTCATTCGGTCAAACAGTTTTTGTTTTTATAAATTTTATTTATTATTCTTTATTTATTATCAACCGACGACGATTTATGAAAATTTAACTTCGAATGAAATAAATTGACTGGAAATTTTTCGTTTTTCAAAATTGCGAACGCAGGAAGGGCTCGATGGGGGAGTTTGGGGTCATTAAACCCTGTGACCCGGAGATATATGCTTCGACTAAGAAGCTCTGATTGAATTCATGCGCCATGTTTGTAATGTGTTCCTTCACGCTGCAATCCCAGTTCACTCATCCATTCGATCCATCCATCCATCCGTCCAATTCGTTAGCAAAGCTTTTGCCTGTAAAGGATGCAGTTTGATGTTAATCCACTCGTCACAGTCAGTTACAGCTTTAAAAAATAATTTCATCGAAACAAGTAGAATTATTTCAAATGCTTTCCAGGGGACGGAGAGATTTCATTTTGATATAGACGTTAAAAAGTCTCCCATCCGTTCCAAAATGCATGGAATGCTTCGATGAGCAGAAGCCATAACTTGAAAATTTTTCAACCTATTATGCCTTTGTCTCGTGGTCAATTGATGTTAAATTTAGTCTGTTGAATCGAAATTCCCTGTTAGCTAGTCTAGAATTGCATCCAATAACATTTTCATACCACCAGCTAATTGTAAATCAATGTTCTTCGTTTGTTGCCATGACACCAAGTACGTTGCAGGATCATCAAAGAGTGAGTTAATGGCTCCCCGAGTCTTGAAATCAATGTTTTACTGTATTTCATTCGCGTTCAAAGTTTTTTTAAATTTCAGAACTTTAAGTGGTAGCTAATTGCACGATATAGCAATCTTTTTTTCTTAATTATATCAACCATTCTGACATTATTTGGCTTTTGTTGTGATTATAAATTTTTATTTCATATTAAATATGAATATTTAAAACCATTTCTGGCCAGCCCTTCTTGTTTGTCGTGCACCTTGTAGAAAGCGCGTCTACTTGCTTTTGGTCATTTTTATAAAACAAAATAATCGTTAAACATTTTCTTCAAAATGTATCATTTAATGATTAAATTGATGATACAAATCGTTAGACTTTCTCTGGCATCAGTTGATTCTTTGTTAGTAAATATCGCCATGCTGTTTATTGTGTGCCGTTGTGATTGTTTATGATCTGGATATTATAATTATTTCCAAACGAGTGTCCGATGCACGTAGGAAGAATAAATTAATTATCTCCTTTGTTTTTTTTATGATTTGCCGAATGGCTTACCGTCTCCGTTTTCAATAACTTCCTAAGCGGGGTTCTGTAAGTTCCATCGAAGCCAAAATTGCAATTCCTTGAGTAATGGTGAACAAAAAACGGAAAATCCAAGTGAAAGACTTGAACGAACACTTGACGTGTTCGCTTTGCAAAGGCTATCTAATCGATGCCACAACTGTCACCGAATGTCTGCACACTTGTGAGATTATTTGCAACATTTTTCACAAATTGAAAGAATAAAGTATGATAAATCGTAAATAGACTTCACCTTTTGTTTTGTCTGGAATTGTGATGCACGTGTTGTGAAGTATCATCAAGAACTTGTTTCAGATTCTAATTTGTGATGCTTTCTTAATTTTTTGGGGTTTGAATTACTGATAAAATTCTTCATATGTCAATTGTTCACAGACATAATTATCTTGTTGAATGGATTGACACTATTTTAAACATCATCCAAACAAACTAGTTTGCAGGTCTTGCATCCGCAAACAGTTGACCATAAAATCTGTCTGTCCAACATGTGAGAGGAACAATCCAAATTTTTGCCCAAAGTCTAGTCCAAAATTAAGGTAGATTGCCTTTCTTGATGATAATGACACAACCAACTAGATTTAGTCAAATCTTTTGCTTTAACAACATATCACTCGCATCAGACCATCTTTGGCAAGTTCATCTGCATGGTGATAACATGATGGCAATCACTTGCACGACATTATCTATTTTAGACATGACAGGACTTTGCAATCTCTGGTTTACAAAGTAGTGCCAGGACTCTACCAACGTAAGTCTAAATTCGCATTAAATCCGTTTTTTTTAATGTTTCTAAAAAGCACTTCAAAGTGTTTATAAAATTGCTCTTTGTTCTATTATCTACAGTCACATTTCTAATAATCAGTCTTTAATTATATCATTTACCAGGGGAATTGTCATGCAGAACCAAATTCATACAGACTCACTCAGGTCAAGGTAACCAAATTTCTTAGCTATTTTAGGATCACACATTCTGTAATGATATTTTCACCTCTTGCATGTAATTATGCTTAAGTAACAAATCAAATGATGTTACATCAAAACTATAAAGGAGCTATAGGGAAGCAATATTTGTAATAATTTATAGCATTTAATTTTATGGAAATGATGAAGTTCTTTGAAAGCAATAAAAAAAATAAAGCACTGTAATATCTTGTTTACTATAACATCTTGTTTATCTAATAATGTCTTGTTTACTGTTACATCTTGTTTGCAACATCCTATTCAGACGACCGCATCGTAAGATGGAGCGACGAGGTTCCTCGAGACAAAAAGGCCCTCAGTTGTCCGGGGTTTTCCAAAGAGGAAATCTTCAGCATCTGTCTGAAAAGACGGACCAGGTTGGCAAAAACAGTCATTTTTTTTCTATTTCAGTCAAAAAAGGATCGAGGTTAGGATCCCCAGCCCCGACGAATCGCTGACAATTCAAAGCATTTCTCGTAGAGTGGATGGGGACGTGCATTGCAAACCTTTGTTCTGCATTTGTATTACGCGGTGGAATTTGTTCTTCCGAGTTTTTGGACTCTTTGTTATTTCGATCGGTTACGTAGAGAATGAATGGTTGAGGTCGTTGTTCTGTTCCAGTTATCTGGGGAGAGCAGAGATCGCAACGTCGGACATCCAGAGTTTCTTGTTGTGTCCTGGTCACGTGTGCATAGCAGCCCTAAAAAAATTCGTACTCATGAAGCTGGGCTTGTTGAAGGACTGGCAGGTTGGGGAACTTGATTTTAAATACCATGCCATTCCAAAATGCCCATCTTGGACCTACTAGTTGATTATATTAATCAATAAGTGAGTAATAGCTATACAATATCAAATTTAAGGTCTTATTCTTCAACTCTCTCGAAAGCCTCTCGGACGGATGCACGCTGGTCGACGTCGCTTACATCAAGAGATGGGATAAGGTCGGGAGGAAGGATTCGTTTTTATTCGCTTTTAATGTCCCCAGAAAGAAAATATATTTCTGACAATGTTTGTTTGCTTTTGACAATTAATTAATCTTACTTCCCAACAGCTATCTCCACTTGTTCTTGATTATTACCTCATCAATCCTCACCTGAACGGGCTACAGCTGACGAAGAGCAGCAGAAGAAAGCCGAGAACGATCGAAGCGAGTCGGGACGAGCCGAGCGTCGGAAACAATTCCGTGCGGATCACCGAAAGCTCTCCCACCTCGGGCATCAAGATAAGGATAAGACTCTCGGAATCCATTAGACAAGAGAGAAACTTAAATCAAAATGAATTACTAAAGAATTCTGAAGAGACCTCTATGTCACCTTCCTCTGGGGTTGAGATCAAGCAGGAATTGATGTCTCCTCAAAAAAATGTGGAACAAAACGTCGAAGAAACGACCAACAGGATTGACGAAGACGATTTCGAGCCTCCGCACAAGAAAGCAAGAATCGAAGAGGACGAAAGCGTAAATCCCAGACCAACGATGAGCAACGACGTTCGAAATCCAAATCCCGTCGAGAAAAAAATCTCGGACGAGTCTAAAAAGAAAAGAGGCAGACCAAAAAAAACCGGAGGCACTCACGGGAAGCTCTCGATATTGTCATTGTTGAAAAGGAGGTGGTCCCAGGAACCTCAAATCAAGAAAGAGGTTTCCACCAGTCCAGAGAAGGATTCTGGTGCAGCGACCGCCTCGCCAACAGAAGGGACGGGTCGCGAACCGAATAGGTCGGAGTCGGTGGAAGGAGGTCTGTCGAACGGAGGTAAGTCGTCCGGCGTGGATAGGAACACTTCCATAGTGACGTTCAGAGAGGACAATCAGGAGGAAATCCACCAACCATCCCCTCAGAAAATTACACCCAAGCAGAACACTCCAGTAGATGTTGCTACTCCCCGTCTCGAAACTCCATCTAACGGCACGTGTGCCGTCGTTGCCGACGGCGTAAACGACCTCGGGCCGAGTTCGCGAGTCGACGACAAGAACGTCAAGGGCAGCGCAGGCGACAATGTCGAAGCACATCCAAAACATCCCGACCTTTCGATGCTCGGTCAATCGGCAGACCTTCACAGACTCCTGTTACTCGCCCAGCAACCGAACCTATTCGTCCCGAACGCCGACATTTTGGCGGCGTACAACCAGAAACTCTGCGAGGCGATGGCTTCCCAGAATCAATGTCCTCAAAAGCTCCTCGAGGGCCTTTTACCCTTCCAGCAGCAACCCCCCCAATTGGGAGGAAGTCTAGTAGAAGGTACGACCAACATCAATGGTGAAATGTATGCCACCGCAAAGATGCCTCAAGTGCCAGAGTATCTCAATAACATCCTCTTAGGTCAACAAGTCCCCCAGATGCTGCTCGGCTATCCTCAGCTACCCTTGCAATCTCTGGTCGTGCCGCCCGGATACGAGTGCGGCCTCGTGCAGAACGTCCTCGGCCCCAATCAAAAACCCGGACTGGAAACCGCCCCGCTTACGGAGCAGCTACCATCTCTTGCTGTCCCTCTCCCCTACAACTTTATCTACCCCTCGGTTCCTCCGCAATATATGCCGGACTGTGCCAACTACTACATGGGTCAAGCTCTCCAGCAGCAAGGAAATCCATTTGAATTTTTTTCAAAATCGAATTATCAAGAGGTTCCCCAGAGTTATGAAGAGGAGAAAACATTGAGAAACAAGTCTTTTCTTTCAGAAGAAGGGATAGAAAGGGCTTCCAGTATCGATTACGTCTGCAATCAGGTCGAGGCGGTCAACGGAGGTGCCGAAAGACCCTTGTTTTCTCCCATGTCGATCGACGAAGATGACAAGCGAGCCGGAATCATACCCGAATCCGCTCTCGACCCCAGCAAAGAGATTGGTGCCGAAAAATGTGACAGCATGCTGAACGGTTCGCACACTAGCGATGTTTCTGTATAGCCAAATTTAGTATTTTTATCTGGAACAGTTTCTACAGATAAATTGTCTGCCAAATTTGATCGTGTCTCTCTATACTTTTCCTTGTAATCTATGATCTTGCATTGATTAATTTTTTTAGAAAATTATTTATTTCAAACAAGACACAATCTCGACATCTTTCTTTATTCTCACATATCTAGACATGCTCATTTGCAATTATTATCGAGAAAATTTTGCATTAATGGGTAAATACTTCGTTGATGAGTGCATCCCAGCGCGATATTACTAATTGTGATCTGTTAGTGAATGCATAACGCTTAGGATTATAGAGAGCGTGATTAATGTTGTCATTGTTAGTGCTACGTTGTTGTGGCTCAGTCCTGGTTGTGACAGCCTCAACATTTCCCAGTATTGTAACTTGTTTCATCGGCTAAAAAGGGTACTTTTCGATTCGTTTTTACTTGTAGCTGCCTGAATGAGGTGTTTTCCTATTCGTTATTGTGGATGAAGCTGAATTAAAGATGTCCGCTTAAAGACGCGAAAACACTTTTTTATTCCAGTTTTCGGCTATAGCTTAACTTGGAAATTGTTATCGTCCGGCATCTTTGCAGCCGAAACACTTGTCACCGACGGAGAATTCATAATATCGATAAATAATAGAAAACATACCGTAACTGCGTCAGCGACGAGATGCATAGAACTAAAAATATTCTTGGCACAGTTTCAGACACAAACGTGGCTGCGCGGCACAACCACAGTTGTTATTATTTGAAATCGGTCGGTAAAATCTAGGGGAGCGAGGAAAAAATATCATTTCACTGTACTTTGAAGAGCGCGAATCGCCTTAGAGATGAACATCGCCTATTCATAATCTCTAGCATCTATGGTTGACCTGGAAACCGGCGTCCGTAGAACTCAGAACGTTGGAATTGCAAAACCTAATCTCGCACGGCCCCGTTAACGCAAATTGACGACGAAATGCACGGGATTTCTCTAACTTACCTCACTAACACTCCAGCGAAGGTCACGCCTAACACTGAAAAAAGAAGAAAAGAGAATCTCGCTTAGAAGAAATTATGAACTCTACACTGAGAAAGAAATAAAGGCAAATGCGCGCGAGAGACTCCGCAACTGGCGAATCTCAAACACGAGATGAAGACATCCATTTGAAAATCAAGTAAAACAGACAAAACGCTCGAATATCGCTAGCGACATTTAAGCAGATCAGTGCATCGGAAAACCACGCTCTGGTAAGTTGTCTGGTTCAAGCTGACAGACAAGGACTCGGCGGAGAAACGGGAGTGGTTGCTAAACAATGTCGGCGTTTATTATGCTGGAAGTGACTGTCTCATTCTAGACAATGGTTTTAAGGCTGTGAAAATCAAATGAGTTGCACCCAAACGACTCAGGCGAAAACAGAAATCGTGATTATTTTAGCCTAATAAAAACGTCCGAGCAATGAAAAATCATTAAAAACAATAAGATGAAAATTCGCTGTTGTGGAAGAACCCTTCAGAACTTGGAAAATAATTCATTGTGAAATCCTCAAGAGTTCAAGAGGTATGATTTTGGCTTCAAGTAAACTCAGATGGAAATGGTGGAAAGAGGCACTCGCTAAAACGAAATGAAATTGGTGGCACAGAGAAACGTAAACAATCACGGGATCGTTAGATCGAGGAGTATCCAGCAGGACCGGGGTGCCGAATTCGGCAGAATCCCCGGAGGCGGTCGCGCTCTGCCCGGCGGAAGCGCGCAGAAACGAAGGTCGCTAGTACGGATGCCTTTCTGGCCTCGACAAATAAAAGGTCTCGCTCGACTCGCAAAAACAAAACGAAACCGTTTTCTCATTCGATGCCGAGGATTCGAAACGCGGCTCGAACTCCGATCCGTGACTTCGGTCGTTGCGAGTTCGACTCTTGTTTTGGCGAGCGTCCGAAGACGGGCCTCTCTCGAGCTTGCCGTTAACCGGCTGACATGGAAACGGCCATGGAGGATGGCAGAAGAGTTTTAGCAGGTGGAACGACTGTTTTTTGTGAATTAATTAACGATGTAATAATGATTACCAATAGTTTAAATGAAAACGTTGCATTCATTAATATGGAAAGTTGTTAAAGTTGTTCTTGCCTGTGAGTCGTGCAGAAGTTGAAACCGTGAACGAAGAAGTGGAAGCGGTGCACCTGTAGACGCCCTCTTGCTTCGAGGCGACATTCGAAAACTGAAAAATCAAAAGGAATATTATACAAGTGGACCAAAGGTCACATGCCATGTTTGTATTATCAATTTAAGTATTTGATATAGTTAGAGCAAAATAAATAAATTAAGTATTTGAAAGAAAGGTGAGTTAACTAACTAACTAACTAATGCTAGCCTTATCAACAATAAGTAAGACAAATCAATTTTATTCACCTGCAACTTGGAATATCCCTTCTCATCGAGTGGGACTATAGAAAGATCGTCGGAATTAGCGACCAAAGCATCGTCCGGGCCGAACCATTCCACGTTTGCAGGGGTTGACAGGTTACCAAAGTGGCATATCAGTTCTGTCGTTCCTCCGAGATCGACGGATACGTTGACCAGTGGCTGGTCAATGAAGGGACGTGCCTCTGGTGTTGGTGATCTTAAAGTGTAATCATGGAGTTCACTTCTTATTTTGTTATTATATTATATTATTAACAAATTATGACACTCAGAGGTCATAATTATTTTATTATTAATTAATATTGTTATATGTTATAACTGTTTATTCATATCGACTATTGTGTCATTATTAATGGGTCTTTGAGCTTTATGTAGCCACCTAGAGTTATTTTCAGCAGCAGAGCTCTTCCCGTTCAGTGACGGGTTGCCGTCACAGAGATGGGAATCCACTACAGTGACCGGAGAATAGATTTCCTTGTGGAGCGCAGGACCTCCTGGCCTGGCCTGGTCCGATCCCTTTGCGGCTACCTGAACCTTGGGGTTTTCCGGCACGGGTTGTGGCAAAAACACGGCCCTGTGGAGATCTTCTTGACTTTTGGACCTCAGACTGAGGAGAGTGGAACGAATTCCGTCTATGATGGTGTGCTTCTGAGGGGAGCCTGTGGACTTCTTCTTGGCCTCTCCTAGGATCAGGTGAGGAGATTTTGGGGGTTTTGCACTGCTAGAGGTTTGCTTTGAGGAGGGCATGGATCTGATTAAAAGTTTGATGAAATAGTTTTTAATTAATTATGATAATATTAATAATTTTGAAAGAATAAATTACTAATTGTAACATAAATTACATATTGTTGGCATTGATATAATAATAATAATGTTCAAATCAACCTGGTCCTTGAGTACTTCAAAGATTCCTGTTTCTTTCCACCAAAGAAACCACTCGACCTGCTGCCAGCTTCGGCACTTCTGCCAGGCGATGATGAGGAGGAAGCAGATGGAATGAGGAGAGAACTTTTGGACGGGTGGGGTTGAGAGTTGGTTTTGCGAAGGAGCATCGGCTGGAATGACTCCGCCTCCGGACTGTTTCCATTTTTTTCATTTTTTAAAAATATAAAGTTAATATAAATTTTGTTTATTACTTAAGAAATGATTTATTGATTTATTATCTATTTGATAACCGTTAAGCTGAAATATTTAATTATTAAAGACCGAAAAAAATCATAATATTTTGAATAATAATAATAATAACAATTGGTAATAATAATTGTTAGAGTTCCACCAATGTTCTCAATGACCTACTTTTCTTTTGTAAGCTCCTTCTGATAGGCTATTGGGGACTGGAGAGCTGGAAATAAAGTGGCAGGTAGGATTTGAGTCTATTAATAATGATTAATTTAATATTCTGTATATTAACTTAATAATTAATAGTCATCGAACCTTATAAAACCTTGACCTCTAACCTCTGAGAAAATCCCCCTGCATGTCCAGGAGCGTTCTGATGATGGACGTCCAGGCCTTGTAACTCTCCTCGGTCGATGCCTGGCAGACGAGTTTCAGGTCCGAGGCGGGAGTTTTATCGATGAGGGTGAACCTCAACTCTTCTTCGTCTTCCTCGCTCGTCTCCAGGCCCATCTTGTTGATCTGCCGGACAATGGCGACGGTGACGATCGCGATCACGATATTTCTACCGACGGCGATAATCGTGACGATAGTCATTCCGGGAGCGAGGCCGAGAGGCGATAAAGGATTTATGATGGAATCCATCATCGTGGAAATATCGGTGCCGATAAAAAAATGGCCTACGATGACATTCATGAAAATCATTAATTAATCACGTAAGACGTCTGCCGTCTGTCGGACATGATAAATGGATGCATGTGCTCTTTATCATCCTGAGAAATATAGATTAATTCGATCAGGGAATCTCAGAGATAAACTTCAAGTCAGAAAAATGTTGAAAGGAAAAAAATGCTTTAAGTTCTTTAACCCTGATGGTTCTTTGTGTTTCTAAATGCATATGCATCTAATAGCTTCCAAAACTTAATGAAGTAATTAGAAACTGTTCATCATCATCATCATCATCATCTTCACTGATGATGGCTTTATTGCCAACAATGACTCCGCCCAAATTTGAATGACTTCATCTTAAAAATTAGCAATTAGTTGATGAAAGACATTTTTTGATTTGGCAAATTGCAAACGTTTGTTTGAACAAAGCAAATGTTCTTTCAAAATTCATGGCAAACCTTTATGGAGTTCTTGAAGACGTAGCCGTCGCTCGACATGTTGTTCTTTCGCTTCTCGATGACTTCGCTGAAGATGACGATCTGCTCGAACAGAAATACTCTCCTCTCCTTCGGCGACGACCTTTCGACCTTCGACGACCTCGAAGAGGTCTCCGCGACCTGAAGTCTGTCCTGCATCAACAGCTTTCCTTGAGCGGTTATCTTGCCCTTGGGAGGATTCGAATGCCGAGGGTCGGAAACGACGTCGACGAGGTTCGGGTTAAATTTTCGAGAACGGACGAAAATCAAAGACGGCCCGAGAATGTTGTCGTGATAACGAGCGTGCCATTTTTGTTTTGGCAGAGAGATGCTCCTTATCTCGAGTGATAATGCAATAAAACAACGTATATATATACATATATACATATGACAACAACATTATTAATAATGAATAGCATAATATCATTCATGACAAGAATTTTGCCAGATATGCCAGATCAATGAAATAATTGGACAAAATAATTTTGAATGCAACGAGCAAGCGACGCAAAAGTTTAAGCGTCCGCTCACGTCAAATCCTTGCAGTCTTCCGACGTTCATCATGTCGTTGGCCGCCTTAGGGACGACGTGCATGACTTCCAGGGCCCTCTTCAGGTCTGTTGTGTCTGTGCAGGCCCTCTCGGAGTACTTCAGTATGTCCTGGGGAAATGGCGATGGTTAAGAATCATTAAGTATTAGTACAGCTCTATCAAGTTAGAGCAGATATTGCAAAGAAAAAGAAACGGAAGTCGCCAGCTTTGAGGCTGTTGTTTAAAGAGTTCAACCTTGAGAAGCAATTGGTACTTCATGATTCTCTGCACGGGTTTTATGAGGAGGTCGGGCAACTGGAGACGATGTCCCAACTTCTGCCTTAGCTCCTGGTAAGGAGAGACATTATTATTATTATTATTATTATTATTATTATTATTATTATTATTACCACAGATATTATCATCATCATTATTATTAAAGTTAAACTTCAGCTCATTTGTAGTTTACTTCATGAATCACATTTTAAATGTTTTATATTTATTTATTTTATTAATAGTTACAACTGAGGACTAAAATCCTCTTAAATATAGGTGTCTATTATTAATACCATTAGTTAGGTGATAACAAGTCAGATAATAAATATCCGTGTTTAGTGAATAATGTTTGCTCTGTCGTTCATATCATTAAGTGCTCGTTGCATATTCATGAGGTTTGTAATGTCGTTTACATTTACCTCAAAAAAGTCAATGTATTCTGCCACGATGTACTCTGACTTTGGCTTGTTCTCGCAGTACTTCACGTACATGTACAGTCTTCGCTCCTGAAATTCAATTGTTGTCATTGTCACCATCAGCAACAAGACATTTGGGCTTGCAGTCACGGTTGGGGGTTAGGGTTAGGGGTTAACCTTACCCTAACCCTGTTGCTTAAATGTAATCGCAGTTGTGTCTGATTTTTGAGCCAATCACTAAAAATATGCAAGTTTTAGATGGCTGTCTGGCTGGATGGTTGGATGGATGAATTAATTAATTAATTAATTTAAATGCTGTTGTCAACTTCACAGCTGATTCTTGTCATTTTGTAAGTTGAGTGCCTACACATGAAACCAATTGAAGGTCCGATTGTTAGACACTTGAATTCATTCTGAGAAACTTTTTCGAGAGTACTTAAAAATATTTTACAGATTTTGGTTTCATTTTTTAAAATAGAATTAAGTTGATTAATTAACAGTAACAATTAATATCAATATTATTATTATTATTATTATTATTATTATTATTATCTGTTAATCGTTATTTAAAATTCATAAACTAAGAAACAGACGAAGGTCGATGGACTTTCACGACTTAAACACTCACGTAACGCGTGAACACGATGCCGACCTTCTCCTCGTCCGACAGACATTTCTCCAGTTCTTGCTGGAAGGTCCTGGAGTTTTGTTTTTATTATTATTATTATTATTATTATTATTGTTATTATTGTTATTTTTATTATTATTATTATTGTTATTTTTATTATTATTATTATTATTATTATTATTATTATTGTTATTTTTATTATTATTATTATTATTATTGTTATTTTTATTATTATTATTATTATTATTTTTATTATTATTATTATTATTATTGTTATTTTTATTATTATTATTATTATTGTTATTATTATTATTATTATTATTATTGTTATTATTATTATTATTATTATTATTATTATTATTATTGTTATTTTTATTATTATCCATGCAATGACTTGTGGTAGATAATCTCTACTAGATATTGACAGAAGTGATGATAAACTGTGATGATGGATGTAATGCCATTAATGTTCTTCTAACATTTTGAAACAACATCAATAACATTGTTGAAGATGATGACAACTACGATGATAATGATAATGATAGCCTACTTACTCCCTGTGCCAGTCATAGATCTGGTGAATGTTTCCAAAAACAATCTTGTCCTTGCCCTCCATGCCCTGAGGAAGAACGTAATCCGGGGACTGAATGGTCTTCATGTAACCCTGTCGATTATTAATGCCCCGGATCAGTGGCACCTTGGGACTTTCCCAAAAATCGACCGACAATCACGCTGCGACTTGCCTCGACGATCAATCCGAGATCCTTGACGTAGTCGCGTTCTGTTTCCACCAGTTCGACAATGACATACCTGGCAGGGACATTAGCTATTCATATCAATTGGTGTAACAGTAGTAATGATGTTATTAACATTATTATCATTGTTATTATTATTAACATTATTATCATTGTTATTATTATTATTATTATCATTATTATTATTATTATTATTATTATTATTATTATTATTATTATTATTATTAGTTCCGATATCTCTGATATTGTGAAAACTTTCCTCCCCCTTTAGAACCTCTCTCGAACCTCGACAACCGACCTTCTCTTTTCCAGCACTTTTGTCTTCTCGTCTTCCGAGCCGCCGTCGTTCTTCGCGAAATTCCCTTCCGCGCTCGGTGCCCCCGGGTCCGACGCGGAACGACCCGATTCTCGCCCGGCAGGATACTCGGGGGATTCTTCCTCCGAAGCCTGAAAGTCGAGTTTTGAAAGAAAACGGCAATAGATGCAACGAATGCATTTTCGAGGTGCATGGATTCGTTTTCCTTCCTTTTTGAAACATTTTTTTGTTGCCTGCGGATGTTCTTTGAAGAGGTTGTGATGACGTCGATGAAATGAAAAACGATGGTGATGATGATCATGATTGACGATACTTTTTTAAGCGAGTTTTCCTGTTTGAGCCCTAAAAATAACTAAAAAGCAACAGTGATAATAATAATAATAACAATAATAATAATAATTGGCGTTTCAATTAACTAATTAATGAATGTTCAAAAGCGATTGAAAACTAAACGGGTAATTTAAAAAATTAGTAAACAACAATTGCAGGGAGTTTCAGCTCCGAAGTCGTCTGACGAAGTCGACCTCACCTGCCTGGCGTCTGCTCGACTTTCTGCCTCTTCCCGGTTCGTTCCCGTCGTCGGGTCTCGAACCTCCCGAACTCCTTCCTCTTCCTTCCTTTCGTCGCGTGCGGAACGTCCGCCTTCGGTTTCCAGGGACGCGTCCGTCAGGAGGACTCCGGGGTTGTCCAGAGAGGGCGGCAGGAGGACGGAGGTGGTGTCGGATTTGACGCTCGAGTAGCTTTCCGTCAAGAGGGGAGCAGTTTGGGGAGCCTGAAGCGAACGGTCGACAGGTTTGTTACTAGATCGAATGAAAATGTGAACGAACGAACGAATGAGTGATTGGCCGGACATGAGTCTTTGTAGGGTTGAACACAAGTTGTGGATAAGCTTCAAGATGGTGCCGTAGTATTTTTAACTAATATGTGTCTGAATTCGAATTAAATTTATTGTCATCCTTATGTCATCCGAATGCTTTATTGTTTTCAATTCTTTGTTTGCATCCATCGCCATCATCGTCGTCGTCGTCTTCGAATGGATGATATTTGCCTCAATAATCGATTGTTTAGAACGTAAACATTACCTAGGATTGAAATTGTTATGATGATGATGATGATGATGATGATGAAGAGGAGGAAGAAGAGCGGGTGATGATGACGACGATAGTGGTGGTAATTACGTCATAAAATTCCTGTTTCTTCCAAACCAGTTAGAAGACCGATAACAAGAAATACTTTGATGAGAAAAATTACGAACAGTAATAATAATAATGATAATAATAATAATAATAATAATAATAATAATAATGATGATGATGATGATGATGATGATGATGGTGGTGACAAAGATGGTTATGAAACCTTGTCCTAACAACCATCCAACAATTTGTTCTGTCAGTCCTACTTCATTTGTAGGTTCAATGACGTCCTCAAAGGCCGGAGTCCCCGCAGGGGCAGTGGCGGGACTCGAAACTTGGACCGCGGGCTGTTTTCCCTCTTCGGGACTGTGGAAGAGATTCTGAGGGAAGAGAGTAAAAAGCGGAAATTATTAAATAATCCCCAATCCATGGAGGTTTGAATCAATTGAGAACAAGTCAAACATTCACAGGGCTGGCTTTTGTTTGTTCTTCATCGAATATTACTCTATTATCGTGACGATGATGACGATGATGGTGATGGGTGTGATGAAGATAGCGATGATGACAACGATTGTCGTAAGGACGATGTCATTCAGAGCGTCCAAGAGAACATCATTAAAACAATCGAGTTTACATAATTACTCACATCAACATTAACACCCATTTGCAACCCACAATTAACAAATTAACATCGATCGCTACCGTTCAACGTATTTGAAATCATAATCACTACCAGCATCATCGTCGTCATCATCATCATCGTCATCATCATCATCAACGACGTCCAGAAATCAAGGTCCGACTGTCCACGAGATAGAGCAGTGAAATACGTTTCAGAGGCGCACAATGCGTCCCAGCTGAACGTGGCAGGAACACTCCATCGTACGACCACGGAGGATACGACGATGATGACGACGATGATGATGATGATGATGATGATGATGACGACGACGACGACGACGATGATGATGATGATGATGATGATGATGATGATGATGATGATGATGATGAGTATGATAATGGTGATGATGATGATGATGATGATGATGATGATGATGATGATGATGATGATGATGATGATGATGATGATGATGATGATGATGATGATGATGATGAGTATGATAATGGTGACGACGATTACGATAAATAAAATCATTTCGACGATAGCATCATCAAAGACGACCAGGCCACCGGTAGTGATGACGACGACGACGACGACGACGATGGTGACGATGGTATCGACTGCGTGCAATCCGCGTACACTCGGCGCTGTGGAAAGGGACCCGCCTGGAAAGGCCTGCAGACGATGACGGAATCTGGAAGCAAGCAACTGCCTTCAGAAGGAGGTGCATTTCAAAAGCTCATTGAGTTGGAGGCCGCTCCGACGATTATCAGGAGCGCCAGGCTGGTGACGTCACTCGGATGATTAGCATTTAATGATTAATTATTTCGGTTTTTGGTTATTTTGATTTTTAATCTTATTTATGTCGATTCGGTCAGGTTTGGTTGCAGCTTATTTCTCGGTTTATGATTTGATTTAAAATGCAATCATTAATAATAATAATAATATTAATAATAATAATTCAAATGTATCCGTGTAATTGTAACAATAGTTCAAATATTTCCATTTAATTGCAGGCACTTTTCTCTCGTTTCTTATTGCATTTGTTCCATCTTTCATTCACTCGATTTTATTTCCTATTTGATTCTTAAAAGATTATTTAAACCACGAAATGGATGCCAATGGCCAAGAAAAGGATGGAATTGATTGAGATGACTTGATTGATTGATGCGATAGGATGGTTCTGAGGTTGAAAACAATGAATCAATCACAGGTGTTGAGGAGGAGACATTGATTGAAAATGAGGATTGAATATTCCACAGATGGATCGATTGACTGATTGATCGATGGATTGATTGATTGATTGATTGATTGATTGATTGATTGATTGATTGATTGATTGATTGATTGATTGATTGATTGATTGATTGATTGATTGATTGATTGATTGATTGATTGATTGGTGGGTGCATCAAGCAGGGTAATGCCTGCATTGAAATGTTGATGGTAAGCTGGTAAGAGTGCCAAGAAGTTATGAAACAGGTCAACAATGGGTTCAGATTGCGATTAGATTGGAAGCAGATGACCTTTCAAGGTTAGACAGTTTTAAACGTTGGATTGATGTCAATCACTTAATTTCAATCAGTTAAATTAATTTCAATCACTCGAACAAATCAACCCTCGAACAAATCAACCCTCGATCTACAATTGTTTTCAGTGCAGGTAAACAATGATTGAATCAAATCCTGGCTGATTCATGCAGCAATAAGACTCACACACTTTGCACATACTTTATAAGGTTTCCATTGCAACAATCAAATATGGACTGTCGTCTTAAAAAACTTATGTCCTTTCAGACATTTTTGAGGCTATTCTTTTTAATAATGTTTTTAATGTAAATCACAAATCTTTTCCTGATAGAATCCTCATTAAATCTGAATTAATTAAGAATCGGTACTAATGAGGTGTATAATTCATTCCTACGAGAATGATCGTTCAATGCATGTGCATGCATTCACGAGAGGAAGAATGCATGTGCATGCATTCACGAGAGGAAGAATGCATGCATTTGGTGTAAATGGATGATGATGATGATGATGATGGAGATGATGATATGATGAATGACCCAACGAACGAGAGGAGGATGAATTATTAAATGAATGAATGCAATGGGAGTATTGCAAACTGCCAATCAATAAAAGCTGGCTACAGGTTGAACATTCAATAATTTTGGGGTCAAATTTTTCAAAGTTGATGCTTTTAAATAATAGGAATGTTTTTTTGCCTTTTTTAAAATAATTTATTGAAAACAAATTACTCTAAGTGGCAGATCATCCACCGCCGTCATCGTCATCATCACCTCCACCATCATCATCACCGCTACCATCATCATCATCACCTCCACCATCATCATCATCATCATCATACCTTGAAGAACTTGACTGATCTCCTGCTATGGGATGAGGATTGACTCCTCTCCCCACTGGGATTTTTTTCGAATTTTCCTTGACTCAACTTCCTCATTGGGGTGGTTAACCATTTCCTGTTGATTGAACGATTGCTTGATTAATTAATTGATTGATTGATTGGTTGATTGATTGATTGATCAATCATCAGACGCATAGGCTGGTAGAAACGTAAACGTGAACAGCGCTTCTATTAGATTCAACGTTCAGGGGTTCCAAGAGCAAGTCTTCCCTTCAAAGATGCTTCAAAGGGGACTCATCTTGTTCAATCAAGCCTTTGATTGATGGAAGTGAACTTTGAACATAATCATCACCGATATCATCATCATCATCATCGTCGTCGTCATCGTCATCTCCAATATCAGGAATGCTTTCTCAGCCATATCTACATCTAATCCGCCTACATTACCCAAAGCTGTCGTCATCGTTGTCATCATCATCATCATTACCATCATCGTCGTCATCATCATCATCATTACCATCGTCGTCACTATAATCATCATCACGACCAACCTAAAGCTGCTCTTCCTCTTGTGCTCCTCGCCATGGTACGACGAATCATCATCAGCACCGACCGCCTGGCTGTTGTTGTTGTTGCTGTTGTTGTTGCTGTTGTTGCTATTGTTGGGGACCTGATTGGACTCCATGGTTCTCTTAGACTTCAGTCCAATGTCTGCCAATTTCGTGACGTCAGACGCATAAATTAGTCCAAAATAGCATTTAAGTGCAATGTGAATGTAAATAATTATTCATTTAAGTTTGCAATTAATTAACAAATTACCCAACATTAACAACAAAATATTATTTATTTATTTAATTATTTATTTATTTATTTATTTATTTATTTATTTATTTATTTATTTATTTATTTATTTATTTATTTATTTATTTATTTATTTATTATTTACATTTATAACTTTACGATCTTCCATCATTGGTGGAATGGGATTTTACTAAATTAGTGCTTAAAAGCCAATAAAATGGCCGACAACTTGAGATAAATTGTTGAAAATGACTCTTAAGGACTCAGGTGTAAAGTCAACTAAGGCCGTGTTTTAATCTCTTTGAGAGATGTTGATAAAGAAAGTGTCTGATACAAACAACAGCAACAACAACGTTTGTATAGTCCTGAGCCTGAGGTGTGATTGTATAATTTTGAACTTCGGGATCTTTGCACTGATTGACCACGTGCGTTGAAACCCCCTCACAGGTGTAAAATGTCACACGATTTCATGCGACATTCTGTTTATTCCAGTTAACAATTACAAACATTTTAAGCCAATTTTATTAATATTTAAGCAATTAGAATAATATTAATGTCAATTTGTGTCCATTTGAGGCATGGATAAGAGATGGACTGAAGGTGACCTAGAAAGATGTGGAACGGAACAGACAGAGACCAATCAGCAACCACCACGTCGACACCAAAACAGGAAATGTCAGCTGACTTCAGGAGCTTCTATTTTTAGCGCTCATAAAAGTTTATGGAAGGATTTTGGAAATGAAAGTGCTCTGCTTTCTCGGAATTTCCCAGAGGTACTAATGGAAATTTGTGAGTGACTGTGATCAAGTGATTGCAGCTAAAAGTTTGTTAATATTTCAAATTTGTAAACAACAAAATTCTTGTGGTATTGTTAATTATTTTTATATTATTATCATTATTATTATTATTATCATCATTATTATTATTAAGGTGACTTGTTCAGAAAGGAAGAGATCAAATAATGAAATAAATAAATAATAGTAAATAAAAAATTAAATAATGATTAATAAAGAAAACATTTCTTGGAATGCAAATTGATGCATTTTACGAGTGCAACTCATCAAAAGATGCAAACCAATTGCAATTCTCAACTGAAACTTCAGTCTAATGAGCCCATCAACAATAATAACATCATCATCATCATCATCATCACCATCAACAATAATAACATCATCATCATCATCACCATCAACAATAATAACATCATCATCACCATCAACAATAATAACATCATCATCATCATCACCATCAACAATAATAACATCATCATCATCATCATCATCCATTCCACAAATCATTTGGAATCATTGGTTTCCAAGTGTTGGCCACCATTGAAACTGGGTCAGTGATATGGTTGCATTAAATAATTAACATTTTTATTATTATTATTATTATTAATTATTAGTATTATTATTATTATTATTGTTATTAATTTTTATATAAATTATTATATTACATATACATTACATCGTCCGTGAAGGCACCTCTGAGAGAGACAAGTAAAATGTCACTGAGTTTCACCTCAACAGTTCAGTCCAATCAAATTATAATAATAAATGACCATAATTAACATTCTAATTGCACCAATCAACATAATTAATTTCCCAATTAGCATATTCATAACCCCATAAAAATGCTCATTAGAATAAAGCAGTCAACTATTGCAAAGTTAGAGTAAATGTATGCACCATCTTTTAGCACAGAGGATTGTCTCGTAATAAAGTTTATTATAAATAATAAGCATTATTATAAACAATAAGCATTATTATAAATTATAGCATTATTATAAACATAATTAAAGGAGATTTTATCGTTATTTTATTTCATTTTTACATGGATTTTCCTACATATTTTAAATTATGTACTGAATATATAATATTGTCTACAGTAATAATGGCAAACGTTATCAGTGGTAATTCTTCTTCTTCTTCTTATTATTATTATTATTATTATTATTATTATTATTATTTATTTATTATTTATTATTATTATTGACATTATCATCACTACCTAATTATTATTATTATTATTATTATTATTATTATTATTGTTATTGTTGTTGTTGTTATTTCGTAGCAGCATCGTCTAACAGCTTTTCCATTACGAAAACATTCCAAGGGTAATTGGAGAGTTGTTAACAAAAAGGGGATGCTTTCATCCTCATGGAAACAGCAATACCCGCAACAATAATAATGGTTATTATTATTATTATTATTATTATTATTATTATTATTATTATTATTATTATTATTATTGTTATTATTATTATTATTGTTATTATTATTATTATTATTATTATTATTATTATTATTATTATTATTATTATTATTATTACATAACAATTACAATGTTAAAGCAAAGAACGTTAATTATAAGGTAGCAACCACCCTTGTGGATAATTATCTGGAGGACAAATGGAAAAAGTCTCAACAGATGTTTTGCTAAAAATACTCGAGTAAATTATTGAAATTCTAAAACGAATTCCACGTCACTGCGTTCATTAGCTCAAATAGCAAAATAATAACAATAATAAATCACAAATTATATAGTTAATTAAACATATAATAATAACCATTATTATTATATTAATATAATAACAATAATAATAAAATAATAATAATAATAATGATTATTATTATTATTATAAAAAGTCCATGCCTACCTCAAAAGCTGAACTAAGTCAAAATGTTATTCCTAAATGTGTTCACGAAGAACTGGTTGCAAACAAAAGATTCAAGAGATTCAATCCGTTCACTTTCAAGGTAAAGAAATGAACAACTTCGTATCTTTAAATCTTCGAATGATTGATTCTTCAATCGATTGATCCTATAATCGATTGATTCTTTAATCGATTGATTCTTTAATCGATTGATTCTTTAATCGATTGATTCTTTAATCGATTGATTCTTCAATCGATTGATTCCTATAATCGATTGATTCTTTAATCGATTGAATCTTCGAATGAACTGCCAAAACATTTGAATTTCAACTTCAAGTTTTCAAGAGGCGTACATTAATATCAAGTCAATCGAGGATTCGGGTCAGAGTTTAAACAGGTCATTATCAAGACCATCGCGATTGTGGACATCGTCATCATCAATAACATCGGCATCGTCATCATCACCATCATTGAACCGCGGGAGACCGGAAGAAACAAAGAAGAAGCACGTGTTCTTAAATTGATGGAAAGATTTTTTTTTAAAGTTGTTTTTATATTCACAAGAAATTTTAAAAAAAAATGGAGAATTTAGATTCATTCATTGGATGATAATTTCATTTAATATTTGACTGAATTAATTAACTAATTATTAATTAATTAATTAATTGAATGAATGAATGATTCGACGGACGGACAGAAGGACCGACGTGCAAATGAACACACGTACCTTCATATTCCAAGCTTTTCCTCTGCGAAGATGACTTGAAGTTGTCGTGTCTCCCTTCCATGTCACGTGATCGTTTTCAAGGCCATGGAGGACTCATTAGCAGAAGGTGCAGTTACGGGTGGTAGTGGTGGTGGTGGTGGCGGTGGTGGCGGCGGCGGTGGTGGTGGCGGTGGTAGAGGTAGATTCAGGAGGAGTGAGAACGATAACGGAGAGGAAAGACTTCATCGGGGTTTGCCTGGAAAAACATGAGGAAATGTTTTCTAGGGTTTTTTTTTATATTTTTCGATCGTTCTTTCGATTTCTGTCCTTTCTGCGTATCTCGAAGGATGTGTGTATGTGTGCGTGTGTTTGTGCGTGTATGTGTACGTCTATGTGTGTACGTGTGTGTGCGTGCGTGTATACACGGCTCCTGTGTGAGAGTTTGATTCCTGTCACCGTGAAACACTTTCAAGTGTGTGCTTATTGACCAGGCGCGGTCGTCGTTAGAGTCAATTATTTTTAATCAAGTTGGCAGAATCATCATCATCGTCGTCGTCGTCGTCGTCATCATCTATTCCAGAACATCATCGTCGTCGTCATCGTTTCCCATGAAACTGAATCAATATTCAAGAACATCGATTCAATAGCAAGTAATCTAACATCAATAAGTCAAAAGTGGCAAAAAATTAAAAAATTGACGAAATCCAACGACACCTGAACGATCCATCAATGATTAAAAAATGCTTTTGATGAACGATTTTAAGAATAATTTTCAGAATTATGAGATTCATTTGAATTAAAAATTAAATAAATAGAATAATAAATAAATAATAAATTATTTGTGTGATTTACAAAATATCATCACATCCTATTGTTAATGGATATTAAATCGTCATCTTCAGAATCATCATCATCATCGCCATCATCGTCGTCATCCTCCTCACCAGTCCATACCAAGCAATAAATTAGTTTTAACTAATTGGCTCGAAGCATCTCCACCAGACGTTGGAGATATCCCAATTAGGTATCCTACTCAGATACCCCAATTAGGTATCCTACTCGGATACCCTAATTAGCAATCCAATTATGCATTCGATTATTATAATATTTTTTAAAAAATATATAAAAAAGTGCCTTAAAAATATTTTAAAGATTCGAAAGTTTTTGCAAATCATATCACATGATGATAGCATCACCATAGGCATCAATCAAGGTGTTGTTTCTGAACACCTGCAACAGCTGATGGTTTGTTTGATTTTCTAAAATTGCTTTCCATTCCTTCGGGAAGGAACAATATTATTCCCATATTATTCCAATATTACTCCAATATTATTCCAATATTATTCCAATATTATTCCAATATTACTCCAATATTATTCCAATATTATTCCAATATTATTCCAATATTACTCCAATATTATTCCAATATTATTCCAATATTACTCCAATATTACTCCAATATTATTCCAATATTATTCCAATATTATTCCAATATTACTCCAATATTACTCCTATTAAAACATATTAATAACAATTATAATGAACTGTAATTGCCATGTTTGTATATGTCTACGATCAGGATGGTGATTCACGATGCCACGATGGAAGCTTAAATAATAATCATTAAATAATTATCATAAATTATTAATTTATTAATGCTGATTAAGTAATGAGGCCAATTACTTGCATAACCATTCCGCATCATCATCATCATCATCAGCACCTTAATCAGAACTAATGAAACAATTCGGATCCTCTGAGAACTCCACCAACACACACACACACGCACACGCACACGCACACATGTGTGCTTGTGATCACGAAGGCAACAACATATTAATGAGATGAAGACAACATCAATAATAATAACCATCATAATTATTATAATATAATTTAACAAGTTGATTGTTTATGATTAATTAAGTAATTAATTTAATGATTTAATTGAAAATATCAATAAAAACATCGGACTCGTTCGATGTCGTCTGTCCTTAGCATCTCATTTTCCTGCCGAATCTTTTATTGTATCCATCCAAGCTCTGCTCAGTCAATCATTCCTGTGATTGTCATTCACCACCGTTCAATTATTCCTTCGTTCATTCATCCATCCATCCATCCATTCATTCTTTCTTTCATCCATTCATTCGTTCATTCGTTCCTTCATTCACTCACTTATTCTCTCCCATGAAATGCTAAATAGATTTCGACGTATCTTACTCCTCGAGGTATCGTTAGTGACGCACGACCAACTTCACACACACACACACGCACACACGCACAAGCCTAACAACAACCTAACAATGTCGGTAACAGCTGGTAAGCGCCGAAATTCGGATCATCATTAAAATGCCGATAAAATATTTAATTAATTAATTGGATAATTATTTTATATGATGTTCATTCATCTGCGTCTGCATGAATGTAAACAACACAAGTTACCGAGGAGAAATATCATTGGAATTTCACACATAGCTCTAATGAAAAATATACCAAAAACATTGTTCTTTTTACCAAATTTACGAATAATTACTGACACCAGTACAAAGAAATTTCAAAGGTATTTGAAAAGGGAACTAAAAAGATAGTTTTTAGTGGGATTTCCTATTTTAAAATTGAGATTAAAATCGACAAATAGAAGTTGATGCTGACAAAGGAAGCACAACAAATGGATATTCAAAGCCCATAATCTGCCTGTTTTGTATGAATTAAAAGTCATTTTCCAAAGCACACTTCGGTGGAACACACAGCAGAGTCGGCGCTAAGTTTATACCGCCGTTAGGGTCTGCAAATCTTCAACGTTCCGTAAATATTTGAGCATATTTTCGTCGTCATTTCGAACCTCCAGAGCGTTTAGAATGAAGCACAGAAATAATACTAATACGAAACACCTTTCCAACCTTTATTTTCCTGGAGATGTTCGAGATACAAACCCAACAAATTTACAATCTGCTTTTGGCAGGAAAAGCGACTATTAAAAGTGATAATCTCGAAAGAAAAAAAAACAGACGCAGCAATCGAATGTTAAGATGAGCTTTTATTGCTCCAGAATCCTTCTTCTATGATTTTTTAACAGCCGATCGAGAAAGCAAAACCTGGCAGATACCGCTCGCACCGCACGATGGACACTTTTTAAAATATTTCCAGGCAGCGTGCAGCAACCGACCTATCCGGACCGAGGAGAATGACAGTGACACTCTTATAAATCCATCAATCAATATATTCCTTCATTTATTTAAATCAGCACGTAGATTTTTAGATAACTCGTTAGAATAATATTAATTGCAATTGTTTTTTTTTCTCTAATATTTTTGTTGGATTGGTTTAAAGTTAAAATTAAATTAATTCTTACAACTTTCCATTGATATTAACATTTAAATTTTTACGATTTTGCATTTTGGCATTATAATATACTTTAGCTTCAGATCTATGGCACAATTTTCCACCTTCGCTCAAAAGTTTGTTTACGTTTAAGTGCCCGATAAATATGAATCTTGCAAATCCGTCTCAGTTGCTCCCGTTGGGTGAGGGCCCCTTATTTGGACTTCTTACTGATCAAATAATCATTTATTTAGAGAATTGAAAGTACTCTTAATAGTTTCGCTTCTTTTTAAAAATTTTCATCTCTTACAATTTTAGAGTTGGTCGACAAATGCATTGGCTCCCGGATTCACATCATCATGAAAGCCGATAAAGAAATTGTTGGAACTTTGTTGGGTTTTGACGATTTTGTCAGTATTCTTTTTAATATGTTCATGAATGAATTCAGCACCATTACAAGCTGGTATAATTTTCTTGAATTAATGATTGTTCTAGAAATAAAAGTTATTGTACTTAACTCAATTTGAAATTAGATATGGTGCTAGAAGACGTCACAGAGTAGTAAGTTTTATAATTATATGGCACATAATACACATCAACAGAGTCTTATTTTCATATGTTTTCTGCAGCGAAAATACTCCCGAAGGAAGAAGGGTGACGAAGCTCGATAGGATCCTTTTGAATGGAAATAACATAACCATGGTATCATCTAATTGGAAACTCTTTACATATTTTTCATAACCACCAGCATGGGTTTTATTTTGTCTTAGGCATCATTATTGATGATATGAGATTTGAGGAGCAATGTCTTTATTAGCTTTTATTGGCTGTAACATTATATTTTCATAGGTTTTCTAAGGAGTAATGCATTAGATTCTAAGAATTGTCTTTAGTTCTAGACAGCAATCTAAAATTTTTAAATATTTTTTTAAAAATCAATTTAAATACATTTAAAAATATTTGCTTTTTTGTTCCAGCTCGTGCCCGGAGGAGAAGGACCTGAAGTTTAATTGCGAGATGTTAACATTTAAAACAGTGTCGTTGCCTTGTTTTGATGTCTTTTAATTAATAAAGTGACTTTGAAGCCTATTGTTTGTTTGCCATTAAATAAATGTTGAATTTAATGTAGAATTGAATCGCGTTAGGACATGCCAAAGTATATGATTATTTGTGGTCGCTGGGTGTAGTTGCGGTCTTTAATTCATCTGAGCGATTCCGGTAGAAGTATTGGATATGTGGTTGATAATTTTTCTCTGATTAAGGCCTCGATAATGTTCTTAATATTTCTTAATATCGAGTTTTTAAAATAATATACCTGGTTTAATATCGAAGGGTCGACTTCTGCTTTTAAGTGGAGATGATTTTAGAAAATATGAAGATGAAACAATAAGTATCAATAAAAAAATTATTTAGGACCTTATCTTTAAGTTTTATTTAAAAAAAATAAAAATCTTGATTAAATATAAGCATCATAGATAGTTTGAGATCAACAACTTAAATGTTAATGCTTACAAATCCAAGGTTGATTTGAACGAAGATGGAGTGGGTGGTGTCTAGAAGTAATGTTGTTTTACTATTTTACATATTAATTCTTTTTAAAAGATTGTTAATCGCCTAATTGCATTTTGATTTTTCTCATATTCTTTTTTTTTTCAGATCTATGGCGAGTGCCATTACTCCAACAAATCAGATGCAAATACCACAGCAAGAAACCTCGACCAAAAATTATGGAACGACGTGTCTTGGAAGCCATAACTACGCCTGTTTATAAGCATCAGCTTCAACCGAAGCCTAGCGTCTGCGCCATTTTGCAAAAACAGCAGCTTGAAAAAGAGCAGAAATCAGTCGTTAAGGTTGTTATACAACAGTAACAAAATTAGATATCATGGATATCATTTTGATTGAAAGGTTCATGATTGAAAAAAATTGTAGGCAGAACAGTTTGAGAGATTTTTGATCAAAGAAGTTCAAAAGTTGCTAAAAGAAAGTTGGATGGTTGCCCCTGTCGAGTTGAATTCGTGCATAGGAAGGAGAATGAACGAGATCAGAAGTTCTCTTATGGACTTCTCTGTCACTTTAGTTATTTTCCCAAGCATAGTTTTCAAGTGAGTCCTTTCATCTAAACCAATTTTGCAAAACAAATTCTTCATTTGTATGAGCAGATAATTCAGTTAAAGTTAAATTTTGAGACAGAAGTGGAAGAAGCTATACTTTGCAAATTAAAATCAGAACAATTAGAGCTACATTAGAGAACATTTTGTTAATATGAATTATTCAGAGAGCAGATAATCAATGCTTTTAAGATATTTAATGTAAAAATTGATTATTAGTAATAAATAACACCAGTTATTTAATCTTTGAACCATCACAGGAAGGCCCTGCTAGAAACAGAATATGCAAATTTGGCAGCCGCCATTGGTCCGAAGTCTTGCTTGTTGTTCTCGAAGGAAGATAAAGTAAAGGACCTATTAAAGATCTTGAAGAAAATACCAGAAGTGCACTTGCTTGGTTAGTCTTATTTTGATGATTATTATTACTTTTATTATATTTTTATTATATTATTATTATTATTATATAATAATGGCTGACATATTTACTTTAATTTTAATGACAATAGATTTGAAAGAATGCAGAATTCTTTATTATTAATTCCTTTATAAATTAGATATAATGTGACAGTCATTTTATATATTATGTTATAGAGGTCATTGTTTTTTTTTAAATTTTTATTTAGCAATATTTATTTTGAATTAAATTTCCACTTATTTATGATTTTATGTTTACAAAAGAGTTGACAAGATTTGTTTATAAAATTAATTTTCTGTCCTTCATTTACAAACATTCCATCTGTTTATTGAAATAGTGAAATAAAATATTTTCAATTTCTTTGCTTTTGTATTTACCCGCATTACGCCAAACATTATTTGATTTTCAAAATAATTTCACAGGCGGAGCTCTCGGCGACAGGATCTTAACGAGACAAGGCATGGAAGATTACGCCAAACTCCCCAGCTTGGACACCCTCAGAGGACAACTGTTGACGACCACGAAAGCTCAAATGTCGACTTCTCTTTCCATGTTGCAACATCACCAGAGGCTGCTCGTCAGCAGACTCGGTCGCATCGGTTTGAACGAAGAGGAGTCCAAGGCCTGAGCGGCGATGCGCCGATGCGTGGTCGAAGAGGCAGAAGGGTGCTCGGTGTTTTCAAGGGGAATTGTTTGAGACTTACTTTTTGAGAAATAAATTCACAAATAAGAAGCTTCGGTGTTTGGTTGATTGATTGATCGATTGATTGATTGATTGATCGATTGATTGATTTAATGGTTGATTGGAAGTTGATTCTATGCTGTCGCACAAAAAGAATCTAGAGTTGAATTTGAGGAGTTTTGGTCCCGGGAGTGTGTAGCGGTTTAAAATGATTAAGTAATTAATCTCCTAATTATTAATTAAAATGATTAAGTAATTAATCTCCTAATTATTAATTAATGTCCACCTGTTTAGCTTTTGTTTTGGGGAACTTGCATTCAATATTAATTAGATCAATTGGTGGCAGGTTGGATGTTGGTTTGCAATGAATTTGCAGTTTCGTTGTTGGGCTCGGTGTTTCCAATTTGCATCGAAAGTTGGGTCGTTATGTGATAAATTTTAGGAGAGACATTGGCTGAAAAGGTTTTAATGTTGTTTATTATTATAATTTATATTTATATTAATTTTATATTACATTTAAATTAATTCAGTGTTGAAAGTCTGTTGAATGTGGCATCAGGTTTTGAAGTAATTTGAGGTGGTGAGAAGGATATTGTTGAGTTTTATCTGTAGTTTGTTTATCTTATTCGTAATTATTGCTGTTGTTATTATTATTATTATTATCGCTTTCGTCATTATTATTATAATTGTTTTTGTTATTAGTATTATTATTGTAGTTATTGTTAATGTTCTTGTTGCTCTTGTTGTTGATATTGAGAAGTGCATATTTGTGTTGCTATTACTCCTGTTAATTGCTCTGACCGTCCTATAAATTCACTTGCTGTTGAGATGAATGGAACAATTATTGCCAGGCAGTAACTAGAATTGGTTAGGAATACGTTATTCATTTGAACTCGCAAGAGGTAGTAGTTAATTGTTAACAATTAACATTTTAATTAATTGGTTAACCAGTTTATGAGGAATATGAGGATATGAATGTTTTGCTTTCGATTTGCTTAAAGACAGAAGTGAAGCTAGGACTGGTTGATGTGTTAACTGATTTGTAACAAAATGTTATCATGTTGAGATAAGCTGATAATAATAATAATAATATCACTGATTATTAATATTAATAATAATAATAAATTAAGTGATTAAATTAAACTAAGGCTGCCATGGAGTTTTCAATGTTTCCATCCCTCATTGTCTTGCTATCTTTTCCAATCTCTGGTTCAGGTGATGCATTACTCTTATTATATTATATTATATTACTGCATTAATATTATATAATATTTGTCCCGAAGTAAATCAATCAAGTAATAACTAACAAGTAACGTTAATCATGAATGAGTACTTGATTGCAGAAAGTGAACATTTATGTCTCGGTAGGAACACTTGTGGTGAGTGCATTGCCAACTCAACGCTCTGCGTGTGGTGCTCAAAACCGGTAACCTTATAATTATTATTAATAATTATTATTGTTATTATTATTATTGTTATTATTATTATTATTATTAATTGGATATTGAAATGATTATGAAGAACTTAATAATTGAATATATTAATTTATTATGTTAATTTTATAATATCACTCACGGAGATTATGAGCACGATGCAATCATTATATAAACATCACAATCATCCTGTAATCATGTATTTTTACATATTTTTATATTAAATGAATTAATCACCTGTGATGATAATTGTTCTCAAATGATTGACTTCTGTGAAGGCAATTATGAAACAGATTAGATTCAGATTCAGTGGTTGCATGCAGGAAGTTGGTGATAACTGTGACGAAGATGATGATGATGATGATGATGATGATGATGATGATGATGATGTTTACATCAATTGAACTAACATTGATAACTAGAGCAATGTTCATAATCATCATCATCACTACAACTAATCGAATCATCAGTTATTTAATTGATAAATATTTGTTGTTATTATTTTTAATTAATTATTAAATTAAAGTTTTTAATTTAATTAAATTATTCAGGACTTCAATTTGAAGGAGAGATGCAATGTTATTGAAAAATTGAAGGATTGTGGTGAGGATTTCATCCACAGATTCAATGCTACTGTAGAGGTTTGAGTCATTATTATTTGTTTGTAATAATAATAATAATTATTATTACTAAGTGCAATCCTAACCCTAGCCCACCTTTCACAACAATAATTAAGTAATTAAATAAATAATAAATAAATAATAAATAAATAATAAATAAATTATAAATAAATAATAATAAATACAGTTTCAATTGAAGTGAATGCAATAATGGAAGTTGATGTGGTCATAATTCTGTTTATCATCATTATCATTTCTAGAGCACTGATAACGATGCAAACAACGACAGTCCTGTCAGGATGAAACCCAGTTTGGTGAAACTTAAAATGAGACCGAGTGAGCGACGATCGTCATAAATTTCATTGCGATTCATCCATTGATGTCCATCCGTCTATCCAATAATCCACCCATCCATCCATCCATTCTCTCGGTCATTCATTCATTCATCAGTCTCTCCATCCATCTTTTCCATTTTTAGACGAACCGATGACCTTTCCCGTGAACTTCCTGATGTCGAGGAACCATTCCGTGGACATTTACTTCATCTTCGATGCTTCCTATACCATGAGCAACTACACCAAGATTGCGGCCAGCATCATACATGATTTGGGTGGGTCGTTTGGAATGGCTGTAATTATGATTATGATGATGATGATGATGATGATGCTGGTGATAATATTATTAATATTATTAAATTGATGATAACTATAACGATGTTTATTTTCAATGAAGTCAGGGAAATATCGGCTCTGACCAGCTCGGTGATGATCGGCTTTGGTTCGTTTGTGGACAAGGAAACCCTGCCTTACATGGCCATCTATGATGGAAAGTAGGTGGAAAGTCTGACTTATCATCTGTCCATCCATCCATCCATCCATCCATCCATCCATCAATTAATTTGTTCATTAAAACCATGTTTCCAGCAATGCCAACCCTTGCATGGACACTGGTTGCGTACCAGGTTTTAGCTTCATCAACCACATGAACTTATCGCAAGACCTAACGAGAATCAAGGTTATACAAATATTAAAAATATTATATAATATTCAAATATTAAAAATAAAACTCCAAAATATAATAAGTTCAAATTATTAACAACTTCTGTTCTTTCTCATCTTTATTGTTATTGTTTATGATTATCATCATCACCACGAAGATATAATCATCATCACCACAAAGATGTAATCATCATCATCATCATCATCACCACGAAGACATAATCATCATCATCACCATGAAGACATAATTATCGTCCACGACATTCATCCTGCTTTTAAATGACTGTCCTCGACTGAAAGTGTGTCCTTTCCAGATAAGGAACCAATTATAATTTGCAATTATAATTTGCAATTATAATTGCACCCACTTCATTGGTTTATTCCACCCATTCGTCATAATTTATGCATGTTTATGTTTATGAGGGGAGGGCGGAATGCAGACTTTATTTTGATATTTACATTTATTTAGATGTTCTTGTTAAGATTCTTGATGTTAACTGCGTGTTATGCGACTCAAATGATGACATTTATAAGCTTTTTTTTAATTTACTCTAAAATGTTTTTATTCTTCCAGGAGTCCCTTGACAATGCCCTCAAATCTGGAAATCTCGACCAACCAGAAGGAGGCTTGGATGCCATTGTACAAGCTGTCGTCTGCAAGGTTGAGTTCATTTGCATAATCATTAAAGTGAATGTCGTGAATTCAGGTGGCCTGATTTCATATCCACTCAAACGTGCTCTAATTGCACGAATATAATTCTATGCAGACCAATCAAAACCTCTAATTGTAGTATTAATTTAATTATATTAATTAGTATTAATTTAATTATATTAATTTAATAGTTTAGTGATGACACAGGACAACTTTTCTTTAGGGTGGCTCTGAGGTCCAACGACCTACTGCGTTAATTTCTTATGAAACTACTTATGTTTATTGTGTTATTAACAGATTCAAATTATTTAACCAATTGATTATTTACGATTAATTAATTAAACCACTTCTGCTCGTCCACCCTTCTATCCGTCGATCCTTAAATCCGTCGTCCAGGATATCATCGGATGGAGAAACCATTCCAAGAAGATGGTCATCCTCTTCACGGATGAAATTTCACACACGGCAGGAGATGGAAAGGTGGGTACATGGCGCACAATAGTCAATGGTATAATATCAGGTTAAAATGATGTTATATTATGTAGAATTAATTTAAATTAATTATTGATGTGATATTAATTATTGATATAAATTTTGTGAAAAATAATAAATTTGGATTTAAAAGGAGATTAAAAAGTGAAATTATTTTAAACTTTAGCTGGCTGGAATCGTGGAACCAAGCACATTAAAATGTCACCTGAACGGATCCGGCCACTACACCTGGAGCACAAAAGAGGTAAGAATAATAATAATAATAATAATAATAATAATAATAATAATGGTAATATGTATAGTCAGAATAAATACATGTGTGTATATATTATATATTGAATGATATTACAAACATATGCAAATATTTTAAAAATATTTTGGAAATTTATACATTTTAAAACATAATGAATATAATTAAGTAATTATTAATGGTTTAAATTCTTTAAAATCGGTTGTTTAACATGTAACATCATATATAACCACAACCACCACACTAATCAATATCATAATCAACACCCACCTCCCCAGGATTACCCCTCCATTGCCCAATTGGCCTCAGTTCTGGAGGAGCACAGGATCAACCTGATCTTTGCCATCACCAACAAATCAATCGATTGGTACCAACGCGCAAGTCGCTTCATCGCAGGTTGCGCTGTCGGGGAACTTCGGGAGAACTCGACCCAAGTTACCAGTCTCGTGACCGAGAATTACTTCGTGAGAACGATTATTATTATTATACTTTAATTATTATAATTAGGTTGACTTTGGTAAACAACAGTGATGCTCTGACTGTGAGGGCAGAGATGGGAATGTGTTGTTGTCATCGCATATTACGATTGATTGATGAGAGTTGAATAAATTGATTGATTGAATGATTGATTGATTTATTTACTTATTTATTTAATTAATTATTTATTTAATCATGTAATCAGTTTTTTTTTTTCAGAGAATTCAGAGAACCATTCAATTGTCTGTCAAGGCAAACCCCGACATCAAAGTTGAAATAAAAAGCAGTTGTAACGACAGGTTTTACAAGCAAATCCTTAAAAATTGAATTTAAAGAATTTTAACCATTAATTCTTTTTTAATATTATTTATACATTTATAATTAAAATAATTTAAATATTTTTAAGTATACTAGTTTCCAAAGTATTCACAAAGTTTGTTTCATTTTAATTCAGTGTTGTCAGAATATTTGTAAATAATTCATAATTTTGATTTTTAATTTTTAAAGATCACAGGAAAATGATACTTTGATCTGTTATGATGTTGGAGTTGGGCAGGAGGTGATGTATTGCTTTGATGAAATAAATGGATTTGATGGTGATGATGATGATGGTGAGGATGACTATGATGATGACGTTTTTGCAGGTCACATTCCACGTGACAACAACTGTGAAGAAGTGTGGAAAAAATGAGTTCATCATCATTCCAGTTGGAATTGAGGAAACACTCAAAGTGGAGATTGAAGGGGTCTGCTCCTGCGAATGCACGAGAAATGTATGATCCATCATCCATCCATCCTTCCGTCCGTCCATCCATCCATCCATCCACCATTCCTCCAATCATTAGGACCCTAAACACTAACCCTAATCGTCCAGTCGTTCGTTCATTCATTTTTTTCCAAACAGGAAAATAACAGTCCCCGATGCAACAACGACGGCAACCTGGAGTGCGGCTTGTGCGCCTGCGCGCCCGGTTACTACGGAGACCGGTGTCAGTGCAGTGGAAACTCGGACGACGAGGAGTTGTGCAAGAGGTTCTAACGGATGGGAACGTTAACCGATTAATATTAATTAGCCGTGAATATTTAACGAGTCGGCTAAATCATTGCGATTAGCGATTTTATGTTAATTATAACACAAACAACAACAGCTCAAACAACTCCGAGGTATGTTCAGGCAGAGGCATTTGCAAATGTGGTCAATGCCAGTGCATTGCCATCGGTTCGACTGATCCATCGAAGTTGTATTCCGGAAAGTTCTGCCAATGCGACGATTACAGCTGCATCAACATCGATGGAAAAATGTGCTCCGGTAATTTATTATTATTATTATTATTTATGATTATATATTATATATATATGTTAAATTATATTTTAATTTTTAGCAATACTTGAATAATAATATATGAGCATAATATTTTCTTAAGAAAATAAAACTTAAGTCATGCATATCACCATAATTTCCAATAATCCACAATAAATATTTAATTTAGGAAATGGAAATTGCAAGTGTGGGCAGTGCCAGTGTTTACCTGGATTCACAGGATCTGATTGTTCTTGTACAACAAACACATCCAACTGCATTTCTTCAAACAAGGTTTAAAAATTATTAAAGGGTTCTTGATTACATAGATTATTTAACCCTTGTATATATATAATATATTATATATTAGAATAATATTTAAAAAATAAAGTTTAATTTGTTCAGAATATCTGCAATGACAAGGGGACGTGCAAATGCGGTTCGTGCACGTGCGACGTTGATAGCCGTTACAAAGGAGTCACTTGTGAAGATTGTCCTGTCAGTCTTGACATAATAATTTTTGTTAAATATTTTTTATTAAATAGAGCTTTTATTATTTTTCCAATAAGAATAATAATTATTATTAGAAAATAAATTTCGTAATTATCTTATGTTATATTGTTATTATTATTATTATTATTATTATTAATGTATTTATGTTTATATTTATATAGACCTGCCCAGGTATGTGTGAGCAGATGGTTGAATGTGCCAGTTGCAATCTGAACCTGAAAGACAAAAGCTCCTGTTTTGTCCATTGTGGATCCAAAGTTGTTGACATTGTAAATGCAGTCTCTGGTAAAATAAACCTTGTGAATAACATTTAGAAGCCTTGCAGTGATGAAGATGATGATGATGATGATAATGATGATGGAGGTGATGACGATGATAATTTCAGATTCAAAACTGTCTGCAGAAGAGAATTACTGCAAAGTAGTTGGTGATGACAATTGCTACGTAATGTTCGCGTTCAATTACAAACACAACACCGTGAAAGTGCAGAGAACCAAAGGTTGGCAATAATTTCATACTTAAATGAAGTTAAATTTTAAATCATTGTCTCCTCGATTTTAAATAATTTTAAAATAATTTTTAACGAAATATCTAACTAATTAATTAACTAATTAAATAACTATTGAATTGCCACAGAATGCCCGAAAATCAATTACCCACTGATCATCGGTTCTGCAGTGGGAGGGGTATTGTTGGCAGGTCTTTTGGTCCTCGTGGTGTGGAAGGTGGTGGTTACCATTCACGACAAGATGGAATATCAGGCATTTGAGAAGGAGAAAGCCAAAGCTCAGTGGAATACGGTAGCATATCTTTGGCCTTTACGTTGTTGTTGTTGTTGTTGTTGTTGTATAATGTCATTGTTGTTACATTATAATATATGAAGGATTATCCTCAATTTCTAAAAAAGTTGTTGTTAAATTTTACTTCTGTCCTGCTTAAATTTGTATGATATCATAAGTAATGTTTTATATTATTATTATTATAATGATGATGAAATTGTAAATAGCTTTAAAATCAATTTAAATGTTTTTCTTTCCAATCTTTCCAGAACATCAACCCATTGTATCAACAAGCAGTGAGCAAGTACAGCAATCCTACCTTCAGACCAAAGCAGACAAAATCATGAGGATCACCTTAATTTATTTTAACGTTTTAGCATTAAAATTGTTAAACAAGTTAGAATAATATCTGAGAATTTCTGATTACAAATAGTAAAGGAATGCTGCAAATAGTGACAATGCTAGGCCATTACATGCAAACACCATTGCAGCCACTGCCTATGTCACCGTCGTCGTCGTTTGTTTTTACGTTCCTCCTACTGCTAGATGTGCTTTCACCTATTCTGGTGTGACTTCTAGGATCTCTGTTAATGTCAAGAGGTGGGGAACAGTTGGAGTCATCTAGGGTGCGACACGTTTGGCAGATCATTCTGGGACTCCTGTGAGGACCCCTCGGTTTGAAATCGTGGCTGAAGGCGAATCCCGATATTCTTCTTAGGGCACCCGAATGATGGCTGTGGCGATTCCTCGACCATGCCCAGTGGTCTGGGATGATGCTCATAACCTGTGTTGGTAAATTATAATGAAAGACGGTCCTAGCAGAAATGGTCACTACGATCTTTATGTAGGATTTTGCACCTCGTCACAGCATTTCCTGCTCACTAGCGCTCTGTAGTTCATCGTATGCAGCATGCGATCCTTCAAGTGGAAGAATTCAGTCAATTTCTTTCTCCAGCCCGACCCGAGTGCCCACGGCAGAATCTCATACTTGAAGCATTCTTCATCTTCTTCCATTTCATTTGCAAGGTATCTCATTTTGGTGAGAGTAGAAATAATTTATATAAAGCGAAAAATTATAAAGTCTTAAGAAAACAATTTTGAGAGCAAAACGAACAAAGCCAAGAAAAAGTTGAACTTCGAATAATCGTCTTCTTTCAAGTCAGCTCTCTTGAAGTAGGCGAAAACCATAGACAACAAATACTGGAAAGAACATTTTTTTAACTTATCGTTGTAAGACATCGTGTTATACCCTCCAAAAAGTAATTTATAGATTTACCTTGTCCGAGAATAGAAAACAGGGATCGGACTTTAGAAAGTCAAAAATGTACGGACTTCCTGAAATAAAATTGCAATTCTGTAAGAATTTTCTGTAAGTCTTTTCCACCAAAACCATATTGATCAAATTCATCGAAAATATGGCGATGGTGGAAAATGGTGAAAATATGGTGAAAAATGGTGAAAATATGGTGATGGTGAAAAATGGTGAAAATATGATGATGGTGAAAATGGTGGAAAATGGTGAAAATATGGTGATGGTGGAAAATGGTGAAAATATGGTGATGGTGAAAAATGGTGAAAATGGTGAAAATATAGTGATGGTGAAAATATGGTGAAAAATGGTGAAAATATGATGATGGTGAAAAATGGTGAAAAAATGGTGAAAATATAGTGATGGTGAAAAATGGTGAAAATATGGTGATGGTTAAAACCCTAACCCTAACACTGACCTAAACCTAACCCTAACAATAACTCTAACAATGACTTTAACCCTAATACTGACCCTAACCCTAACCCTAACTCTAACCCTAACACTGACTCTAACCCTAACTCTAACCCTAACACTGACCCTAACCCTAACACTAACCCTAACTCTAACATTAACCCTAACACTAACCCTAACCCTGACGCTAACCTTAACCCTAAATCAAGGATCATCCTTCGTAGTAATGTATACAGAAAAGTACCTGGTGAAAAATTGTCAAAATATGGTGATGGTAAAAAATGGTGAAAATATGGTGATGGTGAAAAATGGTGGGAAATGGTGAAAATATGGTGATGGTGAAAAATGGTGAAAATATGGTGATGGTGGAAAAGGGTGAAAATATGGTGATGGTGAAAAATGGTGAAAATGGTGAAAATATAGTGATGGTGGAAAATGGTGAAAATGTGGTGATGGTGAAAAATGGTGAAAATGGTGAAAATATAGTGATGGTGGAAAATGGTGAAAATGTGGTGATGGTGAAAAATGGTGAAAATATGGTGATGGTGGAAAAGGGTGAAAATATGGTGATGGTGAAAAATGGTGAAAATGGTGAAAATATAGTGATGGTGGAAAATGGTGAAAATGTGGTGATGGTGAAAAATGGTGAAAATGGTGAAAATATAGTGATGGTGGAAAATGGTGAAAATGTGGTGATGGTGAAAAATGGTGAAAATATGGTGATGGTGAAAAATGGTGAAAATGGTGAAAATATAGTGATGGTGGAAAATGGTGAAAATGTGGTGATGGTGGAAAATGGTGAAAATATGGTGATGGTGGAAAATGGTGAAAATATGGTGATGGCTAAAACCCTAAACCCTAATCCTAACCCTAACAGTGACCTAAACCTAACCCTAACAATAACTCTAACAATGACTTTAACCCTAACCCTAACCCTAACACTGACCCTAACCCTAACTCTAACCCTAACACTGACTCTAACCCTAACTCTAACCCTAACACTGACCCTAACCCTAACTCTAACCCTAACATTAACCCTAACACTAACCATAACATTAACCCTAACACTAACCATAACCCTCACACTAACTCTAACCCTAAATCAAGGATCATCCTTCGTAGTAATGTATACAGAAAAATACCTGGTGAAAAATGGTGAAAATATGGTGATGGTGAAAAATGGTGAAAATATGGTGATGGTTGAAAATGGTGAAAATATGGTGATGGTTAAAACCGTAAACCCTAACCCTAACAATAACTCTAACAATGACTTTAACCCTAACCCTAACACTGACCCTAACCCTAACCCTAACATTAACCCTAACCCTAACACTAACCCTAACCCTGACACTAACCCTAACCCTAAATCAAGGATCATCCTTCGTAGTAATGTATACAGAAAAGTACCTGGTGGAAAATGGTGAAAATATGGTGATGGTGAAAAATGGTCTAAAATTGTGAAAATTTGGTGAAAAATGGTGAAAATATGGTGATGGTGAGAAATGGTGGAAAATGGTGAAAATATGGTGATGGTTAAAACCCTAAACCCTAACCCTAACCCTAACCCTAACAATGACCTAATGCTAACCCTAACAATAACTCTAACAATGACTTTAACCCTAACCCTAACACTGGCCCTAACCCTATCCCTAACACTGACCCTAACCCTAACACTAACCCTAACCCTAACATTAACTCTAAACCTAACACTAACCCTAACCCTGACACTAACCCTAACCCTAAATCAAGGGTCATTCTTCGTAGCAATGTATACAGAAAAGTACCTGGTGAAAAATGGTGGAAAATGGTGAAAATATGGTAAAAAAAATTGCGCCCTTCATAACCCGCAAAACAAGTTCAAAACTCTTTAACGTTTTTCGGTTTATTAAAAGTTGGAGAGAACTTCGTTAGAAATAGTTCACTTAATCCGATTGTAATTTGGAATTTTGGATAAGTGACAGGCAAAAGACAACACTGAAAAGAATTTCGGGCAGGAACTCTACCCTACTTCGTGACTTTGGAAATCCATGGCAAATCGATAAAACTTATGTCTATGAGTTGTCTTTTGCCTGTCACTTATCCAGGATGCAAGATTTTAAACTAGAGGTCTAGAGATGCTTCGAGGCAAATTTGACCCTCATCGATTCGCAAGTGGTAAATATTAGATAAGCTCAAATTAAGAAGTACGTTTGCAAACCCAGCAGTTTGAAGTAGGACATCATCTCGGACTTAGTGACGATGTGAGCCCGATGTTCCACTTTCGATCGTTTTACGGCTGGGCAAGAATCACTTCCAGGATCTTCAGAATTATTGCCAAATGGAGCAAGTTTGTCTCTACATAATCCACACTTTCTGTCCATTGTTAAATTCCACCAATTATAAATAATTAACACGATCTAAAACACCCGAAAAAACCCAGACGATCCAAAATATTGCAAATATCGTCTGCTGAGATTCGCACTGAAATAAAAAAATTACCGACGCTTGTTTGGTAAATGATAATTTTAATTTAAAACACAATTTTGAAAGAAAATTAATGTAGAAAAAAAAAATTAACAATTAAAATTCAAATTAATTGAATGTAATTTAACTTTTCAGATGGCGGCTCACGTTCAATCTCTATCGGTAATGAGGGTCGAAGTTCGTCTCGTCTGGCTATTGCTGAGTCGACTGCGCTGTTGAATGAGTTCACGGAATTCATTTGAATAATTCTACTTACCACTACTTAGACTCCGACCAAAGTGTTAAGACGTACATTGCAAACCTACGTTAAACAATGTCATTTCAGTCGAGGAAAACTTTTTGTTTAGTTACTGGTGCCAGCAGAGGATTCGGAGCATCGCTCAGCTCGAACGTTGCAAATCATTTGGCATCAAATTCTGTATTTGTCTTATTGGCCAGAAATTCTCAGAAATTGACTGCAACCAGACAAACCATTCTCCACAAAAGACCTGATTTAAAGGTGTTCACTTGGGCTGTGGACATGTTGCAGGCAGATGTAAATGATTTAAAGAAATTTTTCACTGACTTATTTGCTCAAGTAAGCATTTGGTTTTCAAGGCTAGTGGATTAGTTTATGGTAGAATTACAGAGATTTTATGTTACTGCAGGATTCTGAATGCAGTCCCAGTAATTTTTCTCAATGTCTCATTGTTCACAATCTTGGAACGTTGGGAAATGTTGCTGTTTCTTTCACAGAACTGTGCAATAAGAAAGAAATCAATGATTTTTGGGGTCTAAACTTGACCTCATTGATTCTTCTGAATTCTGTCTTTTTCAGTTTCTTTACCAAATCACAGGTTGCTCGTCGTTATGCTGTCCAAATATCTTCCCTGTGTGCTCTGAAGCCATTTAAGTCCTGGGGCTTGTATTGTGGAGGTGATTTTATTATTGCACATTAGTACAATTTTTAGACTTTTAAGAGAACATTCAGTTATTTAAATAATGTTTTCTTTGCAAATTGGTTCTATTTGATTATTTCACCCAGCCAAAGCAGCAAGAGACATGTTTTTCCAAGTTTTGTCAGAAGAGGAAGACATCAGGGTCTTGTCCTACGCCCCCGGTCCCATGCAGACGGACATGTTCGAAGAGGCCGTTACGCTGTCCGGTCATCCGGATACCAAGTCACAATTTCAAGGTTTTGTTTTGTTTTGTTGAGAATGCACTTAAGAAACTTGGGTTTGTTCGGATGACATGGATTTTACATAATTTATTAACTCAAACTTCACTCTGCTTGATAACATTTAAACAATCCCATTCCAGAAGTTGCCAAAACGTGTCTCTTGACTTGTGATGAATCATCCAGCAAGCTTGCAAATGTCATCAAGAATGATGTCTTTGTCAGTGGAAGTCATTTGGACTTTTATGACCTTGATCAGGAAGGTCATCTGTTATCAGCCAATCCCTGAGAGGGATATAGTTTTCAGTACACCACAAGAAGGTTCTATTTACTTAAGGTTTGGAAAATTACGAAGAGGAGGGTAAATGCCGAGTGCAGATGAAAATGTTCTTTTTGTTGCAGAATGTTGGTGTCATTAGTTAGTTAAGTTAGTTGAAGATAAGATTGAATTAATTGATTTGGATTAAATTAACCTGACAAATCAAGTTACGGATGCTGTCATGCAAGGTTTAGATTATTCTGAGAGCATCTATAAAGAAGTTCTGAGTGTTGGGTGTCCATCATCACTTTGATTGGACCAAATTGGTCAGAAAGGACTGAAATTGGTTTAAGTTTCTCCCGCTGGGTAATTGATATTTGATTACTATTTTGTGATTAAGATACAAATTTCTTTATTAGCATTTAAATGTTTTTGTGATGCAGTGTATTACTGAGTTATAAACTATTGAGATTTATAAGGTTTTTGAAATCCCATCAAAAAAGGATTGGTTTTTCAAAAATCTATTTTGATCTTTTTTGAAGGAAGTTCTTGGCTGTTTTAATTCTAATGTTTTGATTAAAGAAAGTATTTTTTGAAAATAAATTTCAATGCCTTCAGAAATATTTATAAATGCCTGCCCAGTTTGCTCTGCAAAGGCTGAGTTCCTGTTGTGCTGTTATAGAATTTTTATTATTTTACTTGATATTCTTTTTTTTTTAAATTTTTTGCATTTATTCTGTGGGTTTTGCAGTTAGGCCTATTAAATTCTAGAAGATGTCATTGACAAAGTAATTGTACTTAGATGATTACTATGCAAATAGAACGTCTCTGTTAAGGGTCGTACAGACTGAAACAATGTGACCTCGTCGGGACTGCACTTGCCCCCAAAACCAAGATGGGAAGGTCATGGATTTGAGCCATATTGTCAGGTGGAAGTGACGGCTGACGACAGCTGTGAGCATTTAGTTTTAAGTGACTCTGACCCGCTTATAACTTGCGATTATTATACTAAATAACTTGCAGAGTGTTGCAAAGTGAGTTCACATTCAGTATTGGAGAGTTTGTCGGTAGTTGGTGCTTTGCGACAAACCTGCATTATTTTGTGTAGTTTTGACTTCGGCTGTCGTTCGAGATGGTAATTTTTTAAAAATGTTTTTATTCGTGAGAGCTCGTTAGAGGTCGCCAGTCACTGGTTTCTTTACAAGTGTTAAAAAATTATTTTAAGTTGCTTAATTTACACTAATGAGATTTTTTCCTCGGGTTCAGACCGAACAAAAACTTATGGTATGGTTTGAACCCAACATTAGCCCTAAAACTAATCCTGACCTGGCTCAATTTTAGGACTGCTTCTTTAGAAAGATTAGTTTTTGGTTAGCCGAAAAAAACCGAAATTGCTAACGCTGGTCTAATTACGCGTGTTGATGGGTTAAATATTGCTCTGACCGAACGAAGTAGAGCACGCACCGAAGTGATTATTTTTGAAATATGGATCTTAAAAACTAGTATTCTGGAAATGTTTTGATATTATCTATGAAATGAGGGAAGAACGAATAGTCTTTTGACAGAAATTTCAATCCCTTTTTTGATCCCTTCAGCTACCGAGGTTGTCAAATGAAGAAATGCTCTAAAAAGATATTAGAAGATGGGTTAAGGGTGATCCAAATTACAGGTAACTGTATTTTTTGTTGTTGGAATAATATGGATTTTTGTGATTAATGCGTATTTTTTGTTTTTGTCGTGACCGTAGGAATGTCGCCCAAAAATTATTTTTCAGTCCAAAAATTACTTCCGATCCATCATTCATTCCAGACGGATCTGAAAGTAATTTACGAGAGATTTAGAATACCTTTTTGACCATTAGAATATCATTTAAAATGTATTTTTTGACCGACTCGTTTTCCTCAACGAAATTCACAAAAAAATGTTTATATCTTTAAATTCTTCCAGGAAAGGATTATTTAAAAAAAATTCTTCGTGCCTAAACGAGCGTGCATCGATTATCGTCGTCCATCTTTTTTTCTGGACGTGGAATGATCTTCCGGGTTTTGGAAAACTAGCAGGCGTGATAATGGATGCAAAGAATCAATCCATATAAGAACAAGTTTCAATCAATTCAATCGTCTTCAATTACTGAGTTCTTTGTCAATCATTGCGACAAGCTATTATAGAAATAATTCTAGGCTTACCTTATCTCATCTCAAAGTATTGCCCCTTGAGAATACCTTTGAGAATTTGTCCAAACTCTAAGATCTTAAATGCTACGCGGTTTTTAATCGAGTTTTTAAATGCTAGTAATAGTTATAAATATATTTTCAATACTATTATCACCTGCCACTATTTCAACAGATCTTTTGCTTTTAGATTTATTCCAGTATTATTGCATTCCCTCGAGACTAGAATGCAATCCTCGTCAGTAATGCACTCAACGCCGGTGTAACATTTCAACAACACACTTTTAAAGTCGAACCTTTTGTTTTTAAGTCCAAATTGAATTATCAGGAATCGCTGAAAGTGAAGAAGAAGAAGAAGAAGAAGATGCCGCTGCTTCTGATGATGGCAGTGACGACGATGGTGCGAATCAAATGTTAGTAAGAACTCTAGCCTATTTACATTACAACACTAAAGCCACGTTACAACCTTAAGAAGTCAATAACCGGGTCTCCAGTAAGCTCTGAACTTGGCAGCCATTCTTCTCAGACTTTGTCTAAAGTCTCTGCTGACGTAATGGTATATGATCGGATTGACCGAGGCGTTCGAATATGCTAGGACGTGACAGAGCGGTCTGTAGGCCTGGTACCACTTGTTCTCTGGCTTGAAGCCGCAGTAAGCCATCAACAGGTAGAGTTGAAGTGGAAGCCAGCTGAGTCCGAAGACGAGTACGACGAGGAAGCAGAGTTTGGTCACGAGAGAAGATCTCTTCCGATTGGCGGACTTCCTTCCGACTGCTCTGATCTCGCTGGAAGCTTCTATTTTGCAAGCGGTCGAGAGTTCCGCGTTGAAAACCTGTGTTTCACCCTGCAGTGAAAGAACGCGGTTCATCTGCTGAGTCGTTCCTTCCTCAGACTTTCCGTCTTCCGGCTCCGGAAACTGGAATATTTCCCGGACTTGGAGGGCCACGGGTTGGACCACGGGGGGACGAAAGACGTCCTCGACGCTGACCTCGTCTCTCGACATTTCTGAAAGTGGACTGTTCGGTGAAAGAACCGTCACTTTAGCAACTCCATCGGCCGGGGTTTTGTTCAATCCAGGTGATTTAGGAGGGGAGTAATCTTCCGGGATCCACGGTAGAACGACCTCTTTTGTCGATTTTATGCCGGCTGTAAAGTGCGCTTGACGACAGGAAAGAATAGATTTTAAAAGAAGAAAAAAATTAATTTTGTTTATTATTATTATTATTATTATTTTTATTATTGTTGTTGTTGTTATTGTTGTTGATGCCTCTTAAGGTGGGAATTGTCTTTGAAGTGGAAGGACCTTAATTTGAGAAATTATAATCACCCACAGGGTTATTGCTGGTTCAAAGGTCAAAGGTGTTGAATTATGATAATTATCAATAATTAAATTATCACCGGTATTTTTTCAGCAACATTTAAAGCTAACATATTAAATAAAATATCCAAATAGCTATTAATTATGATATAATTATAATAAGTAACGACAATATTATAGTTATTATTATCATTAGTACTGTTGTTATTTTTGTTGTTTCTATTGTAATCGTGTATTCTCATCCAGGCTTTGAAGATACATCAACAAGTGATGGAGCGGGAGTCATTAGGGACCCCCAAATCAACTGCTCCATTATTCAGAGTTACAAGATGAACGAGTAATACCAACTTTATTTTATTTCTTTCATTTGATAATTGATTGAAAATTCATTTAATAACAATGTTTTTATTAGTGTCCATATTATTCTTAAACGTATTTTATTTATTTATTATAATATATCATTAAACATAAATTCTTAAAGAGCAAATTATGTGGAATGCCGAAACAAAGACATAAATATTCTCTTTTGCGTGAACCTGAGTAAGAGTATTATTATATCGCAAAATCGGTAAAGAAGCGGAACAAAACGCACCCGAATATCGCTTACAACTGTCATGGCGTCGGTCAGCTCCAATCGATTATCGCTCACGCGTAATGGCTTTCGCAACGCAACAGCGACTAAAGGTGATTAATATTCACGACTCGATGACGTCTTGACCCTCGCTCCGATTGGTCGACCGTCGAAATAAGCTCCTACCCGACAATGGGCGGAACCCTTCCCTCTCTCTCGGGAGGGGAAGTCTCGAAACTTCTTTGTTTCCAGGAAAAAGATTTTTCCCGTCAAAAAGTTTTTGGGAAGCGTCATAATTTATAATTAGTTCTGCCAAAATAATAATAATAATAATAATAATAATAATAATAATAATAATAATAATAATGATAATAATAATAACATTTTAATAATAATAACAATTTATTATTAATTTTAATTGGGAAATTATTTTCAAAAAAAAAAAAACATAAATAACAACGCCATCAATTATGCAACGCACAGCGATGGAAAAAATAATTAAGTTATAAAAAGATTATTTTCCATCTTCAAGCTTATGTTGAAGGAATTTTTCTGCCTGGAACATGTTCTGGCATCGAAGTAATGAAAAATGGTTTGGGGTTTGTGAAATATTTGCAGGTTTGTTTTTCGTCTAATAATCTAAAATATTAATAATCTTAAATTAATATTAATATTATTATTGTTGTTCGTCCAATAAAGACAAAAATAATTAATTAGAAAATTTACCTGAAAATAATTTAATGTATTCATATTTGCAATTTTATTGCTCCTAAAGTTGGCCATTTTGCCTGCTCGAGATTCGGATGTTATATTTTGGGGATAATATTCGACGATAAATATATTTAATTATTTCCAATTACTCCAATTGTTTTGTTTTTTTTCTACTCCAATTTCCATAATGACGTAATCATCCGACACGCCACAGGCGTCGCAAAAGAGACGAAGAAGCGCTAAAAACGACGCAAGAAACTAACCTCTCTTCCGGTCGCGCCCTCGATCACGTGCCTCCTTTTCAGCGCCGACGAGCGCCACCGTCGCCTTCCTCGCGGTCGGCGCCTGAGCAGCGGCGGGCACCTTGACGCAAGTCGAAAGCTTTTTCCTGTCCCTGGCCTTCTTCTGCTTCTTTCTCAGGTGTCTTGCGACGAGCAGGTAAAGAACCGAGATGAAGGACAAGGGTAAGAAGTAGGAGAGAACGAAGAAGCTGACGATCAGGTAGAGTCCGTGGCTCTCTGCGTCTCCGGTGCCGCAATAAACGTAGAAACCCAACTCGTTGACTCTGTAAATGAGCAGAATTGGAATGTTGAAGACCAGGATGATCAGCCAAACCAATGCCAGGGTCGGCTTCGTGTATCTTTCGAGTCTCATCATTCTGGAGTTGAAGGGTTTAAAGGTCAGGGTTAGGAGTCCGTTTTGGGCAACAATTTATTTCAATTAAGCAATGTTGAAATCGTTCAGAGATAATTTATGTTAATTACGTCGTGTAAATTATCTTTTAAAGTTTAAAAATCAGGCCTCAATAATCTATTTTTTTCCCACAATTTATCACGATTGACCGAAAAGTCTGAAACTTCACAAAGATTTATTTTATATTTTAAAATTAAATTCCGAATTAATTAGCTCAGGAATTACTTAAAATATTTTCTTAAATTTTATTTTTACCCAAAATTAGACATTTTTAAATAATTCACTTTTATCTAAAATTATTCCGGAAATATTTCTAAATTATGATTTTTAATTTTCAATAAAATATTTATGAAGGTCGTTAATTTTTTAATTTTTTTTTGTAATTTATACCAAAGTTCGCAATGAAATTCGGATTACGGAGCCATGCAATGATATTACGATTATGATAGATGATAATCTTCGTTGGCATCTTCGTTGTCGTCATCACCACTATCATTCTTATCATTACTATCATCATCATCATCATCGTCGTCGTCGTCATCTGCCTTATCATGTCACGGAGGTGTACATCTCAACCACAATCTTGCAAATATTTGTTTCGGGTGACTTTGCATTAGTTTAGAAAATAAATCTTTTACAAGAAATATTCTTATTTAATAGAATTTAATTGGAAATAAATTGAAATAATTTGAATAAAATGAATTATATTTAATTAAATTGGATTTTAAGACATTAAAAGAATTTCATTTCTAAATGAAAATAACTTCATTAACTCTGAAAGACTTATAAAATAATAACAATTTGTATTATTTTTATTTTTTATATTGTTTATTATATTTATCTTTATTACATTATATTTATCTTTGATTAATTACCATTTCCGTAATATTTTCAATTAATACTAATTCAATGATGATCATAATCACAATCATAACCATCCGATCCGCTTTCAAGAAATGAAAGTATTAAATTCGTATTCTCTGATTTGTCAATTGTTGTATAATATCGGTATAATATCGGTTCTTAATATAGAAATTAATTTCAGAGAATAATTTCAATTTTAACTTTTAATAACAAAATTCATCAATGAAAATGGTATCGAAAATAATCTCAGCAAAGCTGGACTCTCAACGCCATCTTTTGTTGTCGGCAAAAATCTCAACGAGAGATTTTGATTTCCATTTGGAAGGCTTTTACCCCAAAGGATCAAAGGGCAAAGGTCATTCTAAACCCGAGAGGTTAGGTTCTATGGTGCTGATGATTGCAGAGAAAATGATGATGATGATGACGATTGTTAGTAATTCTGGCATTATTATTTTTATTTTTATGGAATTATGACAATGTCCGTCATAAAACTGGGAGTAGGTGATGATGACGACGACGATGACTTTGGCTATTACGTTACGTCATCGTAAATGGAAGAGCTTTTAGGGAATTAGGTTTTAAATAAAAGTTTCAAATTCTCGAAATTATTCTGCGAATATTAAATTGTTTTAAAGCAATGGATATGTTATTATTATTATTATTATTATTATTATTATTATTATTATTATTATTATTATTATTATTATTGTTATTATTATTATTATTATTAATGTTGTTGTTGTTATTATTATTGTTTGGCTCCGCCAATAACTGATGTCATCAAGACTCGTTTGTAACAATTACGTTTGTGATGGTCTGATGGCTGTTGATTGGAATCTGATTAATTTACAAATCGATGTCGATGATTAGGAAGATATTATGTCGATTCGATGTTGTTGTTTTTCATATTACTTTATTATTATTATTATTATTATTACTTTGTTATTATTATTATTATTCTTACTTACTTAAAATAATTATTATTGTTATATTGATTTTGTCATTGAAGAAATTATTATGTGTTTATTTCGATTTTAATTTAACTATTATTCTTTGTTCGATGATAGGTGAACATTAATTTAAAACGTATAATAGCAATAAATAAGGGTTTTGTAATAAAGTCGGCCTATATTAATTAAATTATTTGTCTAGGGTCTCGTTTGAAGTTGTCGCAAGATGTCACCAGTGGTCTTCTCCGTGGCAATTCCGTGAAAGGTTTCGGTTTCGATTTCGGTCAAAATGGACAGACGGTGATTTTGACAATGTAGCAAGATGACAACGAGGTTGGTGATGATGATGATGTCGTTGAGGATGATGCTGATGATGATGATGGTGATGATGATGATGATGATGGTGATGATGATGATGATGATGATGGTGATGATGATGATGATGATGGTGATGATGATGGTGATGATAACGATGACTACCAAGCAATCGTGTAGCACTAATCTTTCGTCTGGACACAATTTTCTATGAAATAAACCATTTTTTAAGCTGCTTTTTGGACCGTAAATCAGATTTTCAAATAAAATGTATTTAGCATTTTTTTTTAAAATATTAAATAGAATTTTATTACAAAATGTTAAATACATTTTATTGCAAAATGTTAAATATAGTTTATTACGCTATTTTTAGATAAAGACAATAAAAATAATATGTTATTTTTATACGATAATAAGATTATTTTTAAAGAAATTGATTTTATTTAAGTTTAAATAATTCAATTTATAAATAAATTACTGTTATTAAATTTATCGACTCTTTAAAACGAATTAAGACTGCTGTGGAGGCTCAAAGCGAAACAAAAAAAAAAACAAATCGAAAGAAAAACAAAAAAAAACCCAAGTAAACAGGTCACGTGGCAGATGACGTCAGCAGATAAATGCTTCGACCGTTTCTGAAGGAGTAGAAGTGGATAATTCGATTTCCACTGGAGTCAAAGTGCACGGTGTAGGGTGCTATCCATGTCTCCGGGGGAAAAGTGAAGGGACCTAGGTTTAGCACTATGGTTAGCTTTAGGGTTAGGGTTAGGGTTAGGGTTAAGATTAAGATTAGAATTAGGGTTTGAGGGTTAGGGTTGTAGTTGTAGTTAGGGTTAGGGTTAGGGACAAGGTTAGGGTTAGGGTTAGGGTTAAGATTAAGATTAGAATTAGGGTCTGAGGGTTAGGATTATAGTTGTGGTTAGGGTTAGGGTTGGACCTACATCCATGCCGACCGACAATCCGTCAATATTCTTGTGTTGTGACAAGAATCAAAGCTAGGGTTATAATACAATTTTTAAATGTTTTATCACTAAATTAATTAAATTTAAATCGATGGAAATTGAAGATATATGACTCCATGACTCCATGACTTTTCTTATTAAACGAAATATTCACATTAACTGGAGAATTCAAATTATTTTAATTTAAAAAATAATGTCATCCTCCTTAAGTAATCAAAACATTTTCAAATTAAAATTTTAATTCCGAAGAAAAAAATTAAAATTAATTTCGAAATAATTACTGGAATTCGATTTCAGCGCCACATCCGATTGCAAGGCCCCCTGGCGAACAAGGAGTGCATTTCATTTGGCAACATCTTGTTTTTCTCAATTTGTTTTCTCTTTAATTATTACTATAATGACAATTTTTGAAGAGTTAGGGAATGGTGTTGGTGATGATGACGATGACGATGAGTCAGCGATGATGATGATGATGATGATGACGATGACGACGACGATGATGACGATGACGATGATGATGATGGTGACAATTATATGGGCTACATAACTTGGGTAAAATGATTGGGTGAGGAGGTCAACTTGAGGTGAAGCAGATGCTCAGTAATTTAGGACCTAATTTGCAGCTTCCAAGTTGCTAGCTATTTTATCGCCCATAACGATGGTTTTTTTTGTTTCTTTGCTTTTGTCCATGCAGGTCCATTCTTCCTTTGTGTATCTTTGTATCTGCGGGATTTGTGGACATTTGCATGTTTTGGAGACTGAGTCTCCCATTTTTGTATCTTTGTACAGATCATTGAAAGAGTTTTTTTTTTTTTTTACTTGAAAGTAGTTTTTGAAATTTGGTTTCAATGCAGGCAAGTATTTTATTAAAGTTGTCAATCCGTCCGTCCGTCCGTCCGTCCATCCATCTTCAGAGACTTTTTTCTGTTTGTAGAAAGACCTTTTCAGTGCATTTTTATATAAATTCAAAAAATTGCATAAATTGAACATCTTTTCAGAGCAAATGGATTCAAAAGTGAACGTTGAAAGACTTGTCTTTTGTTTCGATTCAAGAATCAAGCAAGGAACGAAGTTTAACGATAAATTACGATAAATAAAATAAATTATCAAAATATTAAACTTACCAAAATTATATATTAGAATATATATATATATATATATATATTGTAATAACCCGGGGTCCTCAAACTAATTATAGAAGGTCAGGTTTATTGAAAGTTGTCAGATGGCTTGGAAGATGTAAAATGCTTAATTGATTAAGTCTTGAAATCTGCTGTTTCTATTACTCTCGCTCTGCTTTCCGAGGTAAATCCATTTGTCAAGGTACATAACCAAAGAGTCTGAATAGCACCAATTTAATTCTCAAATTATATTGCCACTAAATTTAATTAATTATTAAATTAATTAATCGGCAATATAATTTTAAATATTATTCAATTTCTAGGGATCCAACACTGCCCCCTCCTTAAATCTGTTCGTCCCGAACAGACATCTATTCCCATTTTCATTTTTACTCTCGGAATAGGATCCGATCTTCCAACAATCTCATGGCTGCAAATCCCAGATCCATTTGCTTTGTCATCTTCTGGGATTTCTGTCTCCTCCCTTTTACTTCTGCGTCCCGCAAGTTTCAGCCGCGGAACATCGCCATTTCTATGCACGCTCTCCTGCTCCGCGTTGTCGCCAGATCCCAGACTCTCCTCAGGATCACCTGCTCCACTTTCCATGCTATGCACTCTCCTGAAATCCCGAGCACTCCCTTCTGTTATTTCCAATGGAGCCGAAACATCCGCTGGTAAATCCATGGGCTGTTCTGTAGACTCTACTTGTTCCACCATCAAATCCGTGCGCTCCACCGGCAACTCCACGTGACTCATCAGTAATTCCTCCGGCTGCACCAATAACTCCACATGATCCACCGGCAAACCTACGGGCTCCTCCGAAAGCTCCACTTGCTCCACTAACACCTCCGTGAGCTCCCCGAGCCCTGCCGACGACTCGACCTGATCTGGTAACTCTATGGGCTCTAACGTCGAGTTCTCTAAGTCTGCCATCACGCACAGAGTTTCTGGAGACACGCACGCACTGTGGTCGGGTGTGTCTTCTAATGACTCCATCCCAATGCTGCCAGAAACGGTACTTGGAACATCAGAACTCTTCTCAGTAGAGTTTCCACCAGAAACCAAAGAGACATCCTGACATGGAACCGCTGTGTTTTCCAAATTGCCCCTAATACTCCTCCTCCACTCCCTAAAATCCTCTGTGCACTTTCTCAGAAGATCACGAAATTCTTCCTTTTTTTTATCGGATGGATTCTCAAATTCGTATTCCTCCGGGTCATGGCCATTCTCTGTCAGCCATGCCCCAAGTCGCTCCCGTATCTCAGCTTTTGTGCCTTTCCAATCCAGGCCACGATCTCTCAATTCCTGTCTCAATCGAGGCACGTACAATTCATCCAAGTACTTCGGCATCCTTCACTTTTCAACTAAACAAGCTTCTACCTTAGTTACTTTTGGACACCCTTTAACTCTAAATCTCACTCCTGACACCAATGTAATAACCCGGGGTCCTCAAACTAATTATAGAAGGTCAGGTTTATTGAAAGTTGTCAGATGGCTTGGAAGATGTAAAATGCTTAATTGATTAAGTCTTGAAATCTGCTGTTTCTATTACTCTCGCTCTGCTTTCCGAGGTAAATCCATTTGTCAAGGTACATAACCAAAGAGTCTGAATAGCACCAATTTAATTCTCAAATTATATTGCCACTAAATTTAATTAATTATTAAATTAATTAATCGGCAATATAATTTTAAATATTATTCAATTTCTAGGGATCCAACAATATATATATATATATAACTAAAATTAATATAATAAATTTCTTTCTAGAATTCAATACTTTGTATTGTTTAAGATGACGATGTTTAATAGATTGAGGGACGAAAGGATGGACGAGTTTTTATTTTAACGAATTTAGGAAAATTAAAACATAATTTAGAATTAAGTGGCAAAAATAGACGCTTTAATTTGGAATTGAAAGCACGAAAACATGAAGTTCAAATTGAAATGCAGACCCACAGGACTTGGGGATGTCTTGAGTTGAAATTGAAAAATATTATTATTTTTATAAAAACATCATCACATTTATGATTGTTATTATAAAATTGGTTAATATTATTGTTATATCTTGTATAATATTAGTAACCAATATTTTACAACGTAATAAAGTTAAAAATATAATAATAATAATAATAATAATAATAATAATAATAATAATAATAATAATAATAATAATAATAATAATAATAATAATAATAACTAATATTATTGCTATATGATGGATGTTGAGAGCAATTTGTCACGGGCGACATTGGACATATTTCCTTCATTTATCAGCAGGACTTTCAACGACTCTCAAACCGTCAGACTCTCTCTTCATCACGTTCCATCCATCCATCCATCCATCCATCCATCCATCCATCCGTCCGTCCATCCATCCATCCATCCATCCATCCATCCATCCATCCATACGTCCATCCATCCATCCATCCATCCATCCATCCATCCATCCGTCCGTCCATCCATCCATCCATCCATCCATCCATCCATCCATCCATCCATCCATCCATCCATCCATCCATCCATTCATCCATCCATCCATCCATCCATCCATAAGTCCATCCATCCATCCATCCATCCATCCATCCATCCATCCATCCATCCATCCATCCATCCATCCATCCATCCATCCATCTGTCCGTCCGTCCATCCATCCATCCATCTCTTCAACTTGTCCTCCACCTGAAGAGTTTCTTCCGTCGTATGACGTCATTGTCCCACTTCGTGACGTCACGTCTCCTCAGACATTGTTTGATTTCGAAGATAAATGATATGTCGTTAATAAAAATATATTTAAAGACTTAAAGATAATAAATGTAATTTTAAAATAATATAAATGATATTTAGTTTAATTTAAATGGATGATAATTATCATTTTGTAAGATGGAAATTTAGATTTCAAAAATTTAATTTCCCAAATTATTTAATAAATTAGTGGACCACGAATTGGATCCGTCGAAACAGTCACGTGATCAATCTGAACATCCAATCAGAGGAGGAGTTTGGAAATGTTTCAAGGAAGATGTTGGCGAAAGAGAAATAAGTGCCTTCACTCTTAAAGTAGAAGTTCCTGACAAAAAATAATGATGATGATGATGATGATGATGATGATGATGGCGATGATGATGATGATGATGGTGATGATGATGGTGATGATGATGATGACGATGATGGTGATGGTGGTGGTGATGATGACGACCTTCAACGGTGACGACGACGACGATGAGAACGAAGATGACGATGACGAGGATGAAATTATCATAAAATCGGACTTTTATTTTTCAAAAGGTAATTTTAGAATTTTAAATCAGCAATTCTTCAATCCGCATTTTGCGAAGTCAACATGGCGGATGAATCGTAAATGAATGGTCTCGTATTTGGTGGGGATTTTCTCAACCGGTGCCATCTTCACCGTCGTCATCACCATCACCATCATGGACGATATTGCAAAAGTTAAGCAAAAGTTATGAAGTAAATTGTCCCGCCATCTTCAATTTTCCCGCCACGCGATCTGAAAAAGGTTTTCGACAATTCAGAGGCGCCAGTTGAACGTCTTCTGCGTCACTTGGGAACTCGGATGAGTGAAAAGCGACATCGTCGTCGTCATCGTCATCATTACCATCGTCGTCGTCGTCATCGTCATCGTCATCATTACCATCGTCGTCGTCGTCATTACCACCTCGACGTTGCACAAATCATGCTTTAAGGGTGACGAATACTTTTTTAAATTCCTTTCAAAAAAAGGTTGCTTTTTTTTTTATGATGAAAAACTTTGCCTTGATTTCGGATGAAGATGGGTTTGAAAATCTGCCATGGGGAGACTGGACATCGCGTGACCAACTCATTCATCATCAGCTTTCCTCAACGCCTTCTTTTTCTTCTTCTTCGACGTCGTCGTCGTCGTCGTCATCATCATCATCATCATCATCATCATCATCATCGTCGTCATCGTCATCGTCATCCTCATCATCATCATCATCATCGTCATCGTCGTCGTTGTCATCATCGTCGTCGTCGTCACCAACATCGCTTCCTGCCGTTTTTCATTCAAACGCCTGGATGAGTCCTTCCCGTTTGAAAAAGTTTTCTCAAACTAAAAAAAAAAACAACAGTCCTCGTCGTCGTCGTCGTCATCTTCATCGGCATCGTTATCATCATCGACACCAACATCAACAACAACAAAATAATTTTATAAAATAATTATTTCAGAAAAGTTCATTTAATATTTCTTTCTTACATTTGAAAGTTCAAAGGTTGTCTTGCAAATAAATTAATAGTGATAATTATCGTTTTATCATTTTTAATAATAATAATAATAATAATATCAAATATTCATGAATAATAATGTTAATGATTAAAATAATATAATAAATAAACTGCCTCAATCGTCAGGAGGCGACCATAAAAAGGGATGCCAAAGTGCCCCTTGGACACACGTGACTCGCGTCACGCTCCAACGAACACACGCCGGGCTAAATCCGCACTTCCGGGTTGGCGTCGTGCGGACGCCATCTTTCGACTGGAATTCCGTTGCTAATAAATTTGGTATTAAATCTTATTTAGATAAAATGCAGGAAAAATTATATTTAACCTTGGCAATTACTTCAAATGTTTGTTTTTGTTTTTTTCTGGATGCGTTGCTAAGTGCAATTTATTATTGGAGATAAAATGTAATAAAATTAAATTGCAAAAATATTTTACCATTAATTATTTTAACATTAATAATATTTAATATAAAATTAATTCTTTATTAATATATTACATTTAGAAAATCCCAACTTTTTTCCATTGTAAATATAACGAGCTGTTCGACCTCATTATCATCGCTAATTGAGTGCACTAACTAATATATTAATATATATATATTATAATTAGTATAATTAAGGTAACAATAATCAATATTGCACTCATTAATGTTGACCTTTTTTTTTTATAATTTTAAAAGTTAAATTACGAAATAAATTTTATTTTATTTCGTAGAAATAAATTAAAGTTGGAAATATAAATTCAAAATTATTCATGTACACAGAAATAATTTTTAATGTTTTTTTAAATTTAAAAAGAATTTGAATTTAAAACAAACAAAAAACCCAAGAAATTTCAATACGAATTTCTTTTTAAAAATGTCCCTCCACGATGATAATAATGAATAGCATGTTGACGAGGACAGTCATCGTCGTCATCCTCGCCATTATCGTCCACGTCATCATCATCATCATCATCATCATCATCATCATCATCATCATCATCATCATCATCATCATCATCATCATCATCATCATCATCATCATCATCATCATCATCATCATCTTCTTCATCATCGTCATCATCATCATCATCATCATCACCATCATATCATCATCATCGTCTTCATCAACATCATCATCGTCAACATCATCATCACCATCATCTTCTTCATTGTCGTCGTCATCATCATCATCATCATCATCATCATCGTCGTCATCGTCATCATCATCATCATCATCATCATCGTCGTCATCGTCATCATCATCATCATCATCATCGTCGTCGTCACAAAACGCGACGTCGACTCAATGCAATCGATTGACTAGGAAAAGGAGACTGTAATTGGCTCATGTTTACGATGACGACGACGACGATGACGACGACGACGATGATGATGATGATGATGATAAGATTACCTCGGCATTGCGTTGACTAGGGCACACAAATAACAAGCGGCATGGATTTCCGATGAAGATTCCAGGAGGTTAAAAATTGTAATTTATTGAAAACTTAAAAAATTAAATATATTTTAAATATATTTAAATATATTTATATTTCATATAAAAATGGAAGTTATTTCTTTAATAATTTCCTAAAATCTCATAATAATTATCATCTCACTATATTATTTATTAGCATTTATTAGTTCAGTTAATAATAAATAAATTATTAACAAACAGAATTAAAAAATGTTTCAATAAATTCTCAAAGTAAGAAAAATTCTTTTGGTCAGTGATTTAAATTATTAAATAAAAGAAACAATTTCAAGATTATCTGGAAATAAATTGAAATAAATTGAAATCCACATAAATTGAAATTAGCAAGCTCCATCCGAAGATCGTTAGGCCGGACTCGTAATGGAAATTCCCAAAAGGGGGTCATCAACCCCTTGGTGGAGCAGTCATTGGTTGAAGGTAGGGTAAGGCTTCAATTAGATTAGGGTTATACATCTTAAGGTTCTTAGGGCATAGCACTCTCGGGGTTGGGTTTAGGGTTAGGGTTAGAGTTAGGGTTAAGGTTAGGGTTAAGGTTAGGATTAGAGTTAGGGTTAAGGTTAGGGTTAGATTAGGGTTATAGTTAGGTTCATGTATTCTTATGTGTACGTCATAGTTAGGTGTCTTTGAGTTTTTAAGGTTGGTTTTCTTGGTTTTATGGGTTAGGGTAAGGGTTATGGGGTTTTTTTATGATAATTGAATAGGTTTGATTGAACCCTAGAGGTAAGTATTTCTTTGTTGAGTTGGCAGGTGAAAGGTTAGGCAGGTTTTGTGTTTCGCAGCTGTTTGGATCTTATTGGAACATTTGCATGGCGAGAAGATTAGGAATTTTTATGGCACTCAATTTGGAATTGAGGTGGAAAATTCGGATAATTGAATAATAAATCAAAATAATAATAATAATAAAAATAACAAAAATAACCTTAATTTAAAAAATAAATGATGGAATTTAATTTTATGTAATAATTTTAATGCAATGTAAAAATAATTATTATGATCGCCAGATCGTTACAACCTCAAAAATAATTTAAATCTTATTTATAAATAAATAATTGAATATTTATTTTCCAAAAACTACTGACTGCTTAAAATGTTTCTATAACATGATGGCATCATTTTTTGTATTATATTACGTTATAATTTTATATTTTTTATATTATATTGATCGTTATTCTTTCTATTGTTTCACGTACTGCCTGTTGCATTGTTTTTTTTTTCTATCTTTTCTTGTCCATCCATCCATCCGTTTGTATGTTTTTGTTTCTCCATTGTGTCGCTTTTTCGTGCAGATGTAGGTGAAAGACACGCAAACATTGAATTAACTTCCCGTATTTCTTTATTTTTATTATTATTATTATTATTTCTTAATATTAATATTATTATTATTATACCATTCTAAAAATAACAAGTTAATTATTTGATTAATCGCTTTGACCACTTCCAGCCAATCAATCAAATCAAGCCATTAATCAACAGCCCCAAACACACCGACCAATCACACAATCCTTCGGTTCCTTTCAATCAATCAATCAATCAATCAATCAATCAATCAATCAATCAATCAATCAATCAATCAATCAATCATGAAAAACAACCAACCTTCTTGCAAAAACGATGTGCAAGAATCTGACGACTGCAATGAAGACGTGGGTATAAGAGGTCGAGTAGAGACTGACGTACAGAACGTAGTGATGGAGACGACAGGCGAAATCGCCGATGTTCCAACTGTTGGCTGCAAAGTGGTACGTGGTCAGGGGCACGCACAGCACCAGGAAGCTGATGTCGGAGATGGCCAAATTGACCAGGAGCAAGTTGACAGTTGATCTGTTACAACGTTTAGAAAATGGGTTCACTAGGTGCTTCAAGAAATTTATTATTATTATTATTATTATTATTATTATTATTATTATTATTATTATTATTATTATTATTATTATTATTATTATTATTATTATTATTATTATTATTATTATTATTATTATTATTATTATTATTATTATTATTATTATTATTATTATTATTATTATTATTATTATTATTGTTGTAGTCCGTTGTTACTGTATGTTGTTTGTTGAAGATGATGATGATGATCGTCATCATCTATATACTGATATATAATAATAATAATAATAATAATATTATTATTATTATTATTGTATAATAATATAATATTATAATTGCAATGTAATTGAATAATATATAATAATAATTATTATTGTTGCAATTACAAATATATAATAATTTATAATAATAATAATAATGATTATTACTATTATAATTGCTATTATAAAAGTATAACCAACAATTACTAAAATTAACAAATATTGATTAATTATTACTTTTAAAATTATTATTTCAAAATATTTCAAAAGATTGCAATCCATTTCAATGATCCAAAAAGGATTTCAACCAGTTACAATGTCTTTTACGACATTTTTTGGACATTTCTTATGATGATTTAAATTTTACTTTGATAATTAATTTTAATTTAAATATGTTGTTGTTGTCGTTGTTCTTTTTGTCGTGGTTGTTGTTGTTGTTATACTGGGTTGTCATGGTGACGTAGAAAAATTGACGGTTGGCGTTACTAAGAACACGGATCGGTCTTCCTTCCCTTGTCATCATCGTCGTCGTCATCATTATCACGATGATGATGGTGATGATGATGATCATTATTATTATCATCATCATCGTTGTCGTCTTCATTATCATCATCGTCGTCGTCGTCAAAAGTGCATTACAAGCAGAAGCCCTCCAGTATTGTCAGACGCCAATCTGGAAATAACAAGCCCTACGAGGATTTACTTCAGTCGACGATTGTGATGATGATTGTCAGAGTAATTATCTCTTGTTATTGCAAGAGCAGTTCTCGTTGTTGTTATTATAATATTTATTATTATTATTATTATTATTATTATTATTATTATTATTATTATTCTATCTGTTGTTGTTTTAGCTCCAGTGAAAGTATTCTTCAATCTTTAAGAAAATATTTTAAAAACCATCGCTGATGCAATTGTTGAACAGAATTTTCAAAATTTCAGAACTCATTAATTTTTTTTTTTCTTAAATTAATTGTTTTTATTCAAGTGAGTTGAAAACATAATTCGAAAAAATAATAATAACTACAATAATAATAATAATAATAATAATAATAATAATAAATGTAATTTGTAATAATAAATAATTTTATTAGTTATTGAGGATAGTAAGCCACACATTTGAATTAAATATAAAAATAAATAATAATAATAACGATAATAATAATAATAATAACGATAATATAATAATAATAATAATAATAATAATAACGATAATAATGACATAAATATGTGACTTAATTCTGACACTCCACATTCCCAGTGATTTAATTGAATTTTGACAAAAATCACGAATTTATGGCAGCTTAAGTGCACTTAGAATCTTTGGAGAAGCAAATTTATTAAATAAGATATTTTTATGAAATTAATCCTAAATAAATTACAAACATTTTTTATTAAAATTGTCTTTTAATTGGAGTGGTCGTTGTTCATTAGTTTATTTAATATTATTAATATTATTATAATTTATTATAATATAGTTTATTTAATATATTAATATTTTAATATTATTATTATTATTTTAATTTATTTTTAAGTGACTTAATTTGTAAACGTTTCATGTCTTAATCAAATGACACTTGAAACCACACTGAAACCGATGAATTGTCAGTGCTTTCCTCACTTTCTAATCAAATTATGCTTATTATTATTATTATTACTATTATTATTATTATTATTATTATTTTATTATTATTACTACGAAGCATCTACAATTTACGTGATGAAATCATTAATTACATTGTAAATTAGATATGTAAATATCTTAAATAATTCTCGGAAGAAGGTTAAATAAATTAAAGTAAAAATATTTTTTTTATAAATTTTAACTATTTAAAATAATTTTTTAAACAAAACGCGAATTTCTGCAAAAAAAAATTTTTATCCCCTCGAAATGTATTCATAGAAATTCAGAAATGACAGGACATCACATTTGGATTTTTTCGGTTCCACTTCCTGTTCTTGAATCTCTTTCCAGGATATCTGATATATCAGGGTATCAGGATAACTGATGCATCAGGGTATCTGTATATCAGGGTATCAGGATATCTGATGTATCAGGGTATCAGGATATCTGATGTATCAGGGTATCAGGATATCTGATGTAGTTTTATTTCTCGATTGTAAAAGCACATTTTTAAAGATTTATTTTCGTCTTTTTTGGCTATTTTTGTTCTTTCTTTCTTCCTGTTGGGGGTTTATTTGAGAAAAATGTGAAAATAAGCAGAAGAAAATTAAGAAATTAATTCTAGCTTCTAAGCTGTCAGTAAAACAGTCTTATGCGAATGAAGGGTGGACAGATGGACGGATGAATAGATTAATAGATGGATGGATGGATGGATGGACGGGCGGATGGATGGATTGATGGATGAATGGATGGACTGAGGGATGGATGATCAATGGATAGATGGATGATTGAAATGTCGGTGGGATGAATGGCCAAGAATCTCTGAGGAAATATTTTTGAACACAAATCAATTACTTAGCTGTTAAATGAACCAGATATCTGCATCAATGTTGTTGAAAATCAGTGAATTATTAAGCAAAATACTAATTAATTATTTTTTAATGGTTAAGAAATATTAAATTTATTATCATTATTTATAAAAATAAACATTATTTTTATAAAATGTCCACCACACCTGTAAGCAGTAAAACGTTTGTTTTTGTTCCTCAAAACATTTTCAAGGCAATTAAAATGTTCTCCATGAAAGTCTGTTGTCCATGTTTTCTTGAATTATTTGTCGCATATTTTCGCATATTATTATTATTATTATCATTATTATTATTATTATTATTATTATTATTATCCCCTCGACTGGAAATTCCAAGGTCACCTGAGGTCAGGGGCAGAGAGGGTAATGGCCACAACCAGAACGTTGCCAACCAATCCTACGAGGATGATGAAAGCAAAGACCAATGGAACGATGAACTTGCAAAGAGTCGAGAAGAACAGCAAATCGTCCTTGTCTTGTTGAGAATACCTGAAGGATATCAGGTCCATTAACTCCTCGGGCGTGTAATTGGACGGTAGGTTCATGGAATCGTTGGGGAGGTTGGCCAGCCCTAGTACCCTCTCCCAGTAGCCCAGGGTCAGGAGTTGGTCCAGGGTTGCATTGTCCCTACTGAGAAGCTTGAAGTTCATTTCGTGCAGGTTACCTTTTTTGGAAATCAAACTAAATTGAGGCTTACATTTGTAATTATAAATATTAATATTAATAATTACCACATTAATCTACGTTATGAATCGCAATGTTGTTAAAATGTATGTTGTAAAATATGTAATTCATAATTTCAGAATTCAAATATTTCTAATAAATAAAGAAAATAAATTGAATTATAATCTTAAAAATAAAGAAAATTACTAAAAAATTATTTTTAAAAAATAATAAATTGAATTATACTCTTAAAAATAAAAAAAAAACCCAAATTGAATGACCGCTTTAAAAGGTGGAACGTCCAAAGAGAACAATTTTCGTAATCAGATTTATCAGATTAATCAGATTAATTCAATAAATTCGCACGAATTTCACAATTTATGAATTAAATTTAATTTAAAAGACAAATAAATGTTATTTACAAAATTACTTATTATAACTTATTCAAAATGTGTTGTAAAATATTATTATTATTATTATTATAAATATTAATATTAACAATCATTTTATATATTTTTAAAGTTATCAATCCATTTTAGCCTTATTTCAAAAAATTCATAAAGTAATTATTTATTAAATGTTTATATTTTATATTATATATGGATTAACAAGCATACTTTAGTATTTTTCAATTATTTATGTTATTATATGCAATTATTTTCTTAAAATACTTCTCACCAGGTGGCTCCAAGAATCCTGGAGGTGAAAGATATTTTCAAACTTTAAAACGGCTTTTATGTTTTTCGCTAAATTAAAAAGAAAATGAATTATTAAATAATAAATAATAAATGAATCTATTAAAACAATATTTGTCATATATTAGAAAAATATTAGAAAAAATTTAATCTTTTAAAAATACAAATAAACTTAAAAGTCAAATTGCTTGATTTGGTTATATTTTTACAATTTTTACAATAAATATCATTATTTAACGACAACTTTTAAGGCATTTTTCAGTAAATTAATGACTAACATTGATAATAATATTGATAATAATATCTTGTCCAGTAAGGTAGCAGTAAGCTGTTTATATAAACCTTGGATAGCAGCGCGCGTTAGTGCAGGTCGTCTGCTCACGTGATACACTTTCTTGGTTTGAATTTTCCGAAAATTTATTTTTAATTTCAATTAATGGAAAACTACTCAACGATTTATGATTATTTTAGAATCGTAAAAGTAAATATTTTCGTGGAAAATTTTCGAGAAATCAATTTTAAGATAATATTGCTCGTGTCAAAATATTTCTTAGCTTTAATAATAAGTTTATTATTATTATTATTATTATTATTATATTATAAATATAATTTATTGTTTAAAATAAATATTAAATATAAATAAATAAATGTATATTAATATTATTTAGAATAATTTTTTAAAATTGTAGGATATAATATATACTAAAATAAGATTATTATTTTCTTATTATAGGATTAATCAAATTTACATTGTTTATGTTACAACAGAAGAACCTTGTTTAAGAATACTTTTAATAATTATTAAATATAAAACTTTATTAAACAATTTAACAAAATTATTTATTAATTAGGCACAATTAATTCATAAATAACCAAAAATCTCCAAAATAATAATAGTACAAATTTAAAACTATTAAATAGTAATTTCTTTTTAAAAATTTTTAAATTATCCATTAAAGTGAAAATTCAAAACAAAGTCTCCGAGAAGCCAAAAATTAGCCGGATGTAACGAAGCTGGTGAGCGAGGAAGAATGGACGCCATGTTTGTTCTTTAAATTTATCTTAAATAATTTTTTTTAATAAATTTAAAACGTCAACTTTTCTATTGATTTACTATGTTAAATGCAAAAATAATTTAAAATTGTAAATATTCACGATCAAATTATCCTAAAACAGTCCTAAAATTGAATCAAAACATTGCATAGAATATAGCTTCTTTTTTCTTTTATTATCTCTTCTTTCACTTCCTTTTCTTCTTCTTCTTCATATTCTTTCCATCTCCTGGAAGTAAATCTGCACCCGTTGATCCGTGTCGATGTGGAACGCCGGTGAGTTCAGTCATGCGGGACATCTCTCCTTGCGACCCACTTCAGTAAACCGTGAAATATTTAGAAAGACACACATACCATGACATTCGAGCAGTTTTTTGACATTCTATTCAATTTCCTGTGGTTATAACGAAGATGGTGAAGACGACGACGACGACGATGAGGGGGGATTATGATGATGATGATTCATAAAATAATTGAAAAATTAATATTACCGTGAAGCATTAAAATTATTCAAATCTTTCCTGGAAATGCTATTACGCCTATATTTATTCCTAAATTTTGGAAAAAAAAACAATTTATAAAATGACCAATTAATATTAATAAAATGTCCTCTTGAAATGCACTAAAAATCTTCAAAATATTCTGACAGCGTGAAGAATAATTCTTGTCATTAAATGCACGACCTCGGAAGGCATTTTAAAATTATCTTCTTAAACCTTTTTATACACAAAAATATAGGTTTTTTTTTTGTTAAATTTGTTAAATTTTTCAAAAAATCTTTATTTTCTTTTTAATGTTAATTTCTGATTGAGAGATCGTTTAAATTAACGAAAGAATGTAGCGGATCATCACTATCATCAATATAAACAGCAATATCAACATCAACAACAATACAAACAACACTATCAACATCAACAACACTATCAACACCAACAACACTATCAACACTAACAACACTATCAACACCAACAACACTATCAACATCAACAACAATATCAACATCAACATCATCAACAATATCAACACCAACGACACTATCAACACCAACAACAACAGCGTGGGCATCCTCATCAAAAACAGTGCCCATGTTTATTGAAGTCCAAGCCTGGAATGAAAGCGACCTTAGTGACACTGCTGCATAAATTACGATCTCATTATAATAATTTAAGATATTATTGCCATAATTCCGTAAGGCGAATATTATTATTTTATATTTTGTATTAGTATTTGTATTATATATTAATAACATTATATATTATCAGTATTATAGTCATAACAATGAATAATAAATTGATTCTCTAATTATTATTATTATTATTGTTATTATTATTACTATTATTATTATTATTATTATTGTTATTATTATTATTACTATTTTTATTTTTATTATTATTATTGCTTAAATATTCAACAACATTAATCAAATTCATTTTATCTTTTAAATCTTTTTTCGTCCAATTTTTCATATTTTTTCATATTTGATTTTTTTTTTATGGATGATGTCAAGCTGAATCATGCACCCTGCGGTTAAAGGCAGTCGGTCTTTGAATATATTAAACCTATTTGAATAAATTATTATAATGTATTCTTTTTCGGATCTAGGAAATTTAAATGCAAAAGGCTGGCACGGGATCAGGGTAGAATTATTTTAAGGTCACCATTAGGGTTAGAAACTAGGCCAGAGTTAGGGTCAAGAGGTTAAGGTTAGGATTGCGACTAAAGTTAATAATTAATATAATAATAATAATAAATTATCAATAATATAATCTTTTTTTAACTGAGTATATTCAACACTGTACTCATATTAAATAAATATATTTATTGATAATTATTACTAAGGCGGCTGCTATTATTATTATTATTATTATATTCTTATCATTATTATATCACTTGCTGATGAATTGTCATTATCAGTGAATTATTTTCAAAATGACTACAACACATATTGCAATATATGTTCATGAAACACCTCTCGTTGCGTTCGAAGCAAACCTCAAATACTTAAGAGGGAAGCTCGCCTGATTTCCAGCTCTTTTAGGCTCGTAAATTTTTGGATGTAGCGGTAAAAATATAATAACAAATGTAATGATAATACGGAAGTTAGTTTCTTTGCATTGTTATTAGAGCCCTGATGACATCTGGCGAATTAAAATTAAATAACTGCAAAAAATGTCCGCTGTTACGAAAATTTTTTTAAAATGTGATTTAACTCCCAAGTAACTGAATTCTTTCAGCCTAATACACGATGTTTGTTTCGACGGCATCAAACACCGAGAGAATTTACACGTGCGCCACCTATCCGACCACAAAGAAGCTTCGGTTACGGTCAATCGAAAATCGAATTTGTTTTGATGATCGGGGGTTTTCGTGAAGACCGATATGGGTATTTTCTGGGTTGGGAAAGTGTGGGAGCAGTGGTCTGAAGGATTTTATTAAAAGTCTTTTCTTTTTCAGTTCAAGACAGTTTGGCACATCCGAAGGACTAGAATAGCAATACAATCAGCACAAGATTCCAGACGGTTTGTCAAATGTCAAATGAGTTCAGAATTGCACTTTGTGTCTCTGGTTGCAAGTCTTTTTCTAATTAATACGAAATGTCACTAAATGTCTACGAACGATTAATATGCAAAAATAAAGCAATAAAGACATTTTACAAAAATAAATAGCAAATAAAGCTTGCAAATATCCTGAAATTTACAAATTATTTTGATTTAAGTCATCTTAAAAATCCGTTATCGGTGTTTTTCTGTCGGGTTCATCCAGAAAATTTCTTTCTATATTCTTCGAGCTGGTTAAACGAAATGGCATTACCCATTTTTGTGGTTTGCTTGCAGGCATTTGGTGGTGTGACGAGCAAGATGCACGATCTGCTTCTCTGGATTCCCACTCCTTTTTGGTCGGAACCGAGCTCTTCTGGAAAGCTCCGACGGATCGGACTCTCCGACGGGTGCTCGGAGTTGTTTCCTTCCATCGTCGACTGCGGATGATGTCTCCGGACGGGATGATGGACCACACTTTCTGGAGTTCCAGTCCCAAAGGCTAAATTAAGATCTGCATTCGCAGAAATCGAATGGCTTCGTTCGACGGTTTGCCGGACGGGGGAAGCCGGGGCCGTCGCGGTTCTCGAGGACTCTGCACTCCTTCCGTGTCGACCGATAGAATTGCTGAGCCTCTTCTTGATGTTGAAAGAGTTCGGAATGAATTCGACCAAGTTGGAAATCCTCATCGACTTTATGAAACTTCCCCTGACGTTCTTCTGCTTTCGACTCTTGACGTTCTCCTTGCCCTTCGTCTTCGGCCTGGCGTCGCGATCGCCCGTCGAAGTCATGCACCTGTTGAGCGCCGTGACGTCGATCCTGTTGCGGTTGCCGAGAGAATGTCTGGAAATGTTGAGGCCGAACGCGATCCTCTCGTTGAACGACCTCGAACGAACGAATCCGTTGCCGTCGCAGCTCGAGCCCGAGATGCCGGACGTCGTCCGGGTCTTGGTGCCGGGGGGGCCGTCGGTCGAGCCCCGGGCGGGTCCGAGGGCGAGATAGGACAGGGCCTCCTCGTGGGCACTTAGATGTTTGAGGGAAGGAAGGGAACGACTGTGCTTCGAGTCTCCGGTCCTCGAAGGCACGCGAACGGAAGGGCTGCCGGGGGACGTGCGGTCGAGGACGGAGCTCAGGTTTATTCCCTCGCCGTGACTGGCCGTCCTCGCTTCGCTCGCGTCGTCCTCCTCGTCGGTTTCCTTGGCGACCAGCGACTCGAAGATGTCCGCCAGATGACCTCGGCTCGAGACCGCACCGATCGACCTGCCGTGACCTTCTCTGGGTTTTTGTGCGACGTCGTCGAAGGTCGGGGTGACGGGAATGTAAATCTTTCTGTTCGTTCTGCGCCTCCTGTGGAGATTATGATAACGATTGTCATAAAGTACATTTCAAGAGATTATCAATATCTTAGCAGTGTACTCCTTATAATAACATAAGCCTGTGAAAATTGTTGATCATCACAAATATGGAAGCATATATTTCATAATTTAGTCAGCTAACGAGAGATAATTTCTGTTTGTAAGTGACCCTTTCACCTATTTTCTAGGTATTGTATGACCCAGTTGTTTGTTCGTTTATTATGATTGTTATTGTTGTTGTTGAAACAATTACTTGTTTGTGATTTGTTGGTTATGCTGTGTTGCAATCTTGTGTTAATCTGTCGAACTACTTTCAATGTTGACACTAAAAACTGCTGAAATTAAAACCCGAAATCATTGGGTCAAGAAGAACGAGGCCGATCTCAAAATAATAATAATGATAATAATAATAATAATAATAATAATAATAATAATGATAATATTTATTATTTATTTCTATATTTAGTTAGAAGTTCATTTCAATATAAATTCTGGCAGTGGCTGAGCAGGCGATGGAAAGAAGGAGTTGGAAAGAAGGGGATGGATCCGTGGATTCGATCAGAATTAAAATTTCAGAAGTCCATGATGACTAATCATCACAAGAAGCCATCCAGGAAAATGGTTTTTTTTGCTTTCCAATGGTTCTTCATCAAAGAAGATCGGAAGATGAAGTTAGGATCCAATTTTAAGAAACTGATTGAAATCCGAATGCACTGACTTTGCATTAAGAGGAGTAAAACTGGAGCCTTTTGAAAAAATTTTAAATGAAAAGTGCAAATGAGAGAAAATAGGAATAATAATAACAATAATAATAACAATAATAATAATAATAACAATAATAATAATAATAACAATAATATTAATAATAACAATAATATTAATATTAAGCATCTTCCATCGGACTGAAATACCGTGGAAGCACTTTCCCAAACTCGGTGATGATTCACTTCAATGAATGACAGTTTTTTAGTAGAATTATCTAAATAATATTAAATAAATGTAATATCTAAATATATTAACTAAATATATTAAATTATTGTAAAAGTTAATGAAACTTAATGTTTTAATTAAAACCCGCCAATTCAGGCAAAAATCATAAAAATGTTCCAAATGGTCGTCTGCTTCTTCCATTAAATGTTAATTGCTTCTTCTTCTCCTCCACCCATCCATCAATCATTCCCTCCGTTTGTTTACACGCTCATCGATAGTTTCTCAGGGGATGAGGCGCTAGAAAAAGCCACGAGTTCTCCAAAACCACCCACCCAAACCACCCGCTCTTCCCTCACCCCCAAGTGACGTGTTGCCATGGAAACAAAGGACCGCCCCCGTGGCACCATAATTCTACTCTAAACCGCATCACAGCCCAATTATTTGGAGCTCATGAAATGACGTCATTAGGTAGCCAATTGTGCAATTTCAAGAAGGACTTTGTAGAAGGTTTTTGTAGAAAAGGTCGTTACAACGATAATTATAGCATAATAAAATAATAATAATAATAATAATAATAATAATAATAATAAAGGCTTCGGATGTAGCTTCTATAATAGAAATAACAGGATGCTATTCTGCCAATAATTACTTGCAATTTGCATTTTGAGGGCTCAACTTGCAATTGCTCTTCTGAAAGTGTATGCGACCCCCTTGAAGAAGCCAAAAATAGATCAGTACATTAATAACGATGACGACGACGACGATGACAATGATGACGACGACGACGATGACAATGATGACGACGACGACGATTACCATGTTTTACCCATTTGAACTCAAATCCTTGACCACGTTTTCATCCGCTCGTCCAACTCCACGTTCGATCCATCATTTCAACGTGGGAGAGTTTTTTCGAATTTTAAGATTTTTGTTTTTCTCTCCTGATAATTGTTGCTTAATTCAATTTCAAGTTTCTTTGTCTCGTCGTCCATGACTTTATTATCTTTATTTTCACAAAGAGGATCCGCTTTCAAAACGTGAATCACGTCTGATTGATTTCACATCAATCAACATACAATGGCGCCAAAGAACGCCGAATGAGCTCTGGTAACGTCCTGACGCAATTTTTCAGCGCTAGAACTTATTTGGTATTGACGACGATGACGACGACGATGATGACGACGACGATGATGACGACGATGATGACGACGATGATGATAGCACGAAATAACAATTCTATTACTTAATATTAGTATTGTTCTTGCGCCTATGAGTTAACCATGGAAAACTTGCAAAATCCGATCTTGCCTATAAGTTAACATTACTAAATCCAGACATTAATCAATCGATCAATCAATCAATCTGTCAATCAGAAATGTATGCAATCGATTAACCACCCAACTACTCAAACCCTTATCACCACCCAACCACCCAAACCCTTATCAACCACCCACCCTCATCAAAGGAGGAGAGATTCCAGCTAAGATCACGCGGAGAGAAATTATTCCGAAATTATTCCCTTGTTTGTCAGACTCAATGATTTGATGTTATTCATCAACCTGGAGTTATTAGCATATCATTAGTTATCAACAAAACTGTCCACAACGATGACGACGACGACGATGAGGGCGATGACGATGAGGACGATGATGGTGATGATGATGATGATGATGATGATGATGATGATGATGATGATGGTGGTGGTGGTGATGGTGATTGTTAAACTTCTTTTATACGGGTGGTCCAAGGATGGATGGAAAATGGAATGTAATTGGATGTAATCAGGTACATACAAAGAGCTATGCGATGATGATGATGATGATGATGATGATATTCATCATGGGGCGATGGATGACAATGGATGAGTGGTCTCATGGTCGTCGTCGTCATCATCATCATCATCATCATCATCATCGTAGTCATCATCATCAGGGCCTATTAAGCTGCATTACACCGATAACTCCAGTTTTTAATTCAGAATTTCTAATGAGAAATAAGAATGCGATTAATCACTTTTATTCTATTAAATGCCAAACAGTCGGAATAGGAAGCCTGGTGATGATTATGATGATGATGGTGGTGATTGGGGTGATGATGATGATGATGATGACAGCAATTAGATTTTGGAATCATTGCCATCATAAACGGCATTGCAGTCATTATTATCATCACCATCGTCATCACCATCATCGTCGTCGTCGTCATCATCATCATCATCACCATCGTCGTCGTCGTCATCATCATCATCATCACCATCATCGTCGTCGTCGTCGTCGTCGTCATGGTATCATCTGTAAATTGGGTGAAGTTTCGAATTTCAAGATAAATTTTTAAAAAAAGCATAAAAAAAAACAAACCTTAATAATAATAATAATAATAATAATAATAACAATGGTGATGATGATGATGATGCTGATATCGACGAGGACGACGACGATGATGAAGGTCACTGCTTCCCCAATACTGGATAGTTTCAGAAAATTCTCAGAAATTGATTCCGTAAATAGTCAGGAAATAGATTTATATAAAAGGACAAAATTTAATAAAATAAAATAAATTTACAAATAATAAACAGGAATTAAATATCAATTGCAAAAAAATATGAAACAATTCGTGTTAATTTTTGAGAAACACAAATACATGCTGGCAGATGATGATGATGATGATAATGATGATGGTAATGATAATCATTATGATGATGATGATGATGATGATGATGATGATGATGATGATGATGATGATGATGATGATGATGATGATGATGACGATGATGATCATTAGTAGCGTTGGTTTAAAAAGCATAAGTACGATTTAGAACATTTGCATACGTTGTCCTCGTGAATAGTGATGATGATGATGATGACGACGACGACGATGATGATGATGACGACGATGACGATGATTACGATGGAGATGATGATGATGATGATGACTTAAAAATCTTGGCGGTGGTGATGGTAATGAAAAAGAGAGTGATGATTATGATGCACGGGTGTGACCGCGTTCATCGGAGTTGATTAAAACAAAGACACGTCGTTGTTGTTGTTGTTGTTGTTGGGTGACTCCACCCACGAAGTTCAAACCACTCCCATGCAACCCCATCCTGGAGACAAAGAGACAGGAAGAGGAGACAGATGGATTGATGGATGAATGAATGCATGAATGAATGCGTGGATGGATGCATGGATGAATGGCGGAGTCTAGTTTTAAGTCCTTCCGGTTCATTGCCGCCATCATCATCATCATCAACAACAACAACATCATCTATTTTATTTGGCTCTAGGGCTTTTGTCTTTAAATTGGAACTGATTATTATTTGATTATGTAATTGCCATAATTACCAACGCCATTGTTTTTCGATTTTCCAGTCGTTCTTTTTATTCTATTTTATTCTATTTTTTTCAAAAAACATCCGAAAATCTTCAAATTAATGCTCAACACCTGGTTGAATGAATTTCAACAGGAAACATACCTTCCTGGAGATGATTAAAATTCGAGGTACCACGTGACTTGTTCTTGCTGATCGGTTCATCATCGTCGTCGTCGTCATCGTCATCATCGTCGTCGTCGTCATCACCTCCACCACTAATGGGTGGGACGCCATTTTAATATCGGATCGGATGAAAAATGAAAGGTCAGCCTAGACTTTTTATTTTTAGATTTATATTTTTATTATTAAGGAATTAAAATTTTATTCTTGTTTATTTTTCAAATTTATTTTTTCCATTTTTTGGCATTGAGGATGATGATAAGATGATATGTGGAAGAGAGAGAGAGAGAGAGAGAGAGAGAGAGAGAGAGAGAGAGAGAAAGAGTAAAACTTTTCAGGACTTTCCTCAATCATCATCATCATCATCGCCATCGTCATCATCATCAACTTCATCACCACCATCGTCGTCGTCGTCATCGTCATCATAATCATCAATTTCAATTACCACTTCCACCACTCAAAGAGCAACCCAAGTAATTTGCCACAACTTGTGGTCTCTCATCATCTCCTTGCAACCAGGTCAGTGCCTGGGAAATTGGGTTAATATTGATTGGTCTTCTTGTAATTATTTTACCATCATCATCCTCATCGTCGTCATCACCGCCGCCATTTGTAATGTCAGTGCAAATGATAGTAAGTAATAATAGATGCAATAATAAAATAATAATTCAATGTTATCCACGCACACGCACACACGCACACGCGCGAGCACAAAGCGCAAATTTAGTGATTTGCCCTCTAATCCGCCAAAGCCACCTCAAGCACTCATCGCAACCTAATATCGTTCAACATTCAACATTCAACATTCAACTTTCAACATTCAACTTTCAACATTCAACGTTCAACTTTCAACATTCAACGTTCAACTTTCAACATTCAACATTCAACGTTCAACACGTCCTCATTGAAAGAAAGTTGTTTCGATCGAGAAACACACGAAGAAATGAAGACATGGAGTGGCCCGTGCACTCACCCTTACTCCCCTTATTCCCCCCCCCCCCACAAGTTGGTTCAGGGTCAAGGACGTTTGAGAGATGGCAGAAAGTTTTAAAAAAAATGGAAGAAGATACAGAAAATGAAATACTTTTAGTTGAAGTGCTGAGACCAAGTCATTTGGATCCTCTTGCATAACTTCAAACGTGCGACTTAAATAGGCAAACATTCCAATGGATGTTCAAACATTTCAAAGTTACAACATCAAAGCAGAAATAAGTTTTCAATCACCACTTTTCAGTCGCTAGAGTTCCAATCGACACGCTTTTGGCAACCACCCCAAAGCCCAAAATGAACGATTCGTGCAAAACTATTTCCAATGCACTTGAATCGAACTACTGCAGCTCCAGATTGGTAGGCAATTTACAGACTTGGATGAGTTTCAGAGACCCGCCGAAGTCCGTCAGCATCGATAATAGTTTATCGAATCATTCTCAAAGCAATCGGGAGTATGCTAGAGTTGGCAGACCAACAAAACAACAAGGATGACCGAGGCACCGCTAGAGATCTGCCGACAGAAATCGAAAACGAAGACACTCTCTTCGAGCACTGGAATGCCAAAGAGTGTAATTACATACCACCACCACCACCAGAGACAAATCTGCTTTTCGATATTCGATGTAAACAAATCCACGTTCAGTCTGCATGTGGTATTTGCATTAAAACGCATGGAATAGAAAATGGATTCCAATCGCTTTAAAAAAATTTTTTTTTAAATCCGAATTTCAATCGCAGGGTAATTTCACAGCACAAAATCCAACTAAAATCTCAGCATAACTGAGAACAAACATCCACCACTTGCAAGTGAAATCTAAAATAAACAACGGCAACACGTGTGGATGTGCAGATCCGTCTTTAAAGTGTAAACAAACGCTTCTGCAACCAATACTTTTCGAAAAGTACAAAATCAATGGCCATACAAAACAAACAAACAAACAGACAGACAAACAGACAGAATACAAACCTGAAGAAAACGACCATGACGGTGACGAAGACGACGACGAATACGACGGAGAGGGTGGCAAACGCCACGAGCACCTGGTTGACCCCGTCACGTCCATTTCCGACTGGATGCTGTCCCGGATCTACCAGGATGCTCTGAGGTGGATATTCGGTCGTTTCGTTCATCTTCATTCAGTCATTACTTGCATCATCAGTCCTTAAAACTTCAATTTTTTTTTGGTTTAAAGACGAGAGTCCTCCCCCAAGGTTTCGAATTGACCCAGTTGACCTTTAGATTAATCTTTAACCCTTGATTGTGACCCTTAACTCCTAAGATCACCAAACATTAACTCAAAATCGTAACTGAATCATCCGACGGAATCTAAAATCTACACCAGCAAAATAAAATAAAATAAAAATACAAACGCAAATCACAAATCATCGAATTTGCAAATTTGACTTTCGAACGAATAAATTTGTCCATAAATCTTCTCGAACCACCACATTAAGACTTCTAACAGTTCAGGTCTAACTGTAAAACTTTCCCAATTCGTAGGACTACGAAATCCATCAAATCATTCCTCCAGACTCTTGGAGCGACAGAAGGAAACAAAGAGAGGAAGGAACGAATCAGACGGTGAAAACACACATCCCAACCTCCGCTACATCGAAGCAGGTCCACAGACTAACAGATCAGTGCTCTAAAAGCGATGTCTTATTATTATTAGCATTATACTCCCTCTCTCCTTTCAGTCTCGGCATCTCTCTCTTGTACCTCTTCCTCTGTTCTTTCTATCTCTAACTGAACACATGTGAATGTTTCCCTGGCTAATGTTGTCTCTTTCACTCCTAATTCTGAACGAAGTACTTGTGAAGAATTCGAAAGTCTCTTCAGACCGAAAGCATGGCAATTTCAAAGACTGAAGAATCAGTACCGGGCGTAGTACTCGAGACCCAAGTACTCGCAATTCACGTCAAAGTGCTCTTCAGAGGTTAGCATTCCTAACGTGTCAGGAGACTTGGCCTTGTGGTCCTGCTCGTGAATCGAATCAAATTTTTCCGATGTCCGAATGTTAGCTCCGTAGCTATTTCTGAGTTGTCGTCTCCATTCATTAGTTCGGGAACATCATGTCGGTATTATTCGACAGTTGGTCACACGTCAACCGCCTTTGTATTAATCAGATGTCAATACCACTGCCAATAACTCCCCAACTTGTGCTGACCACATGCCAGTCCCTTGCAAGTCAACACATGTTCCTGCGAACAATGGAGTCCCTACGTGTTAGAATAATTTGACTCAGTCAAGATCAAAAGACGCTTAACGAGCGGTTCAACAGAAACAACAATAATAATAATAATAACAACAATAATACGAATTTTATTATGAAATTAAGCAATTGAAATACTCGAGCCATTACATCATCGCTCTCCGACGCAACGTTAACACACATGACTCTGACTAATAATGAGAGCATAAATCATCAAATTACAACCATTACCAGCAATAAATATTTTTATAATAATAATATAATTATTACTGAGGCCGACCGAGTTGATAAATCACGACTATTGCACGCTTGTTTACCTCGTCCGGCGACTGGACATAAATAAACGTTTGGCCTTCGAAACATGTGTTCGAGAGTCTAAAGGATTTACAACAAACAGGATCAGCCTGTTTCCAGTTAAAACTAATTAATAAATTTATGTTTTAATCAAACAAGGTCTTGTTTACATGACACTACGAGAGAACTACCAACCAACCTGTAGAGTGAAACATCCACAAATCAGATCGAATTCATCTAAACAGCTAACGAACCGGCTAATCGCCACTCGATCGGCTAATTATCGTCCCTTACTAATTAATTTATTTCTTAATTAATTTGCTAGAAACTTTTAAGAATCGCATCCGAGAAGTTCAAAACCCACCGAATCAATCTAGGAACAAGACTTCTACGGATCATGGCAGGCTTTAAGAGCGGGCATTCAACGAAGCAGACTTGTCTTATCTCTATTGAAAACACAATGGGCCCTAACCACTCATTCATTCATTCGTTCGTTTATTCGTCCTTTCACCCATCCACCCCCTCGATCACTCACCCATCCAACCCCTCAATCACTCACTCACCCACCCACCCATCCGCCAAATTACTCAATCACTCCAACCTCCTCAAGAAACAAAAACCCGCCTGAATTTTTTCTTTCACTGTCGACGACTTTTGCACCCCTTTGCAATCCGATATTAAATCGTTTTGACGCTCGAAGCAATGGCTGCAGGTGACTTTATCAGAGCCTGCAAATCATAGTCGCTTGAGGTTTGTTTGACAACAGACCCGGGAAATGTTTGTGTTTCAGGTAGAGGGATGGCGAGTTTATCAAAGTTTCAAGAAATTTGAGGTGTGGATGATTACCTTGATTACCTTGTTTTGTTTTTTTTTAGAAATTCCTTCCAGACGATCAGGTGGCTCAATTGGTGATTTTCAATCTGGAAGTCAGACGATAAAACTCTTGAGTGGAGAACATGATTATGTTATCAACTCATGCTAATCAACAGATAAGATAAACATTCACTCACTCACTCACTCACTCACTCACTCACTCACTCACTCACTCACTCACTCACTCACTCACTCACTCACACAAACACACACACACGCACACACTTTCATTCCAGAAGTGCTACTCCACAAGGAAAGTAATTATGAAAAAGTACGCTCCCTGGAGTGACGTCATCACTCCATCTGCAAGAAATTAAATTTCCGTCGAAAGATGCCGCTCGTTCTTCCGAGCGCCGGCATTCGCCACGCCAGTCACACGATCCATCCAGGTCCAGGTGTGTCGTCCAGGTGTGACATCCAGGTGAGATGCACAGGTGACGGTGCCTTGGCCCGTTCGATTGGCTTTTAAAAGCATTTCTCTCGAAAGAGCAACATTTTGTTTGTTGGCACAGAAGTCGTTTAAATCACGTTGAGGATTACATTTACAAACTTCCAATTATTTAGTTAAGTATTTACTATATATTTATTATAACTTTTGATAATAATTATCTGATTATAACAAGGTAAAATTAAATTATTAAACTCGAATGAAAATAAATTCCAGCTCAATAAAATGATTGATGAACTTCATTGAAATGTAACCTCTCCTGCAACTGAATGATTGCCTGGCTGTAAAATCCAAACTGGACAGAAACCAAAAATATAATTTTCTGGAAATTCCAACTTTCTTTTTTCGCTTTATCGAATAAAAAAAAGTACTGAAATAAAAAAAACAAATCAAGGAAACCTTCGGCTGGCCATGTGCAAATGGTGCGAGGAACGAAGAGGTCAAGGTCATCCCACCACCGGTTCGGTCGCCCCTTCCTCGTGTCCTTTCTGCGGCAGGGACTTACTCGAGAAGGAAGCGGGCAGGAACTTTCTGGAAGTCCCGGGTCAGAGTTCGAGCAAGGGCAGAGTCCTTCCTGACATAAACGAGAGAAGAGACGTAAGATATGCTGCTGTATTATTAAAAAATAAAAAAATTAAAATAGAACATATCATCTGATTATCAACAGAATAGACTTAACATGTAAAATATTTTTTTCTGTTTAGACTTAACTCTTAACTTAAAGCAATTATGTCAGTCGATTTATTATAACTATACTCAACAATTTACTTATCATTTTTAATTTATAATTATTTTCTATATTTTATCTTTCTTTTTTTAACCACTAAAATCCAAAGGAGCATTCAAATTGATCTATTTATCTTTTGCAGCCAAAAATCCCCATCTTTGTTTGGGGAGGAGATTATTGATTGCAGTTTGGCACCAATTACTTTTCAATTACTGATGAGTCACTTCGCACATAGCTAGGATCAGGGAACAGAGAGTCCCAAACAATGCCATTTTAATTAATAAACTAATTGTTAATAAGTTATTATTAAATTATTATTATTAATAAGTTATTATTGGTAAAGTTTAATTAAAACTAATATTTTCTTTCAAAATAAGCTTATAATTATACATTATGTTATTATTAGTGATGTAAATACTATTATTTTAAATACAGCGAGCAATGATCGGGAGGTCAAAAGAGTGCAACTTAAGCAAATCACTTCCTTCATCTCCATCTTCGTCGTCATCATCACCACGATCGCAAGATCACTCACCCATCAAACTGCCCCCCATTTCTGGATTCACCCAAAAACCATCATCATCATCATGCGCCCCACATAAAACACTGCAGACGAGAAGTGTTGCCTATTTAAAGTGAGTTTTAGAAATATTAATTTAAAATTAAATACCAATAATAATAACATCAATTAATTTTTAATTGCTTTTTAATTATTAAGTAATCATTAATTAATTTTTAATTTAATTTATTAATCCAGACAGGAAGTAGAAACAGCCAAAAAGACGGAAGACTGGAGTGCAGTGGAGGACTTTTTTGCGGACGTCCAATCGACCGTGACGTCCCTCTCCAGGACGTTCAAGGTGCACTGAGAGTCGTGCGTGACTTCCTGCGGTTTTTTTTACGCATCTGTTTATTTCGAACGTTTATTTATGGCACGATCGGGCAAAACCAAAGACCGAAAATAGATCGAGCACGAGCATTTCCATGGCAATGACGATGTTGATGGTGCTGGTCTTTGTTTAATATTAATTTAGTAATAATTAATTAATTATTAATTTATTCAAGTCGGATGGAAAAGAAATGAACGTCGAAAAGATTTTACAGGTTTACGACATTCTCTCCGAGTCCGTGAGTTAAAAACTATTAAATATTTAATATTAATAATAATTATTATTATTATAAAACTAATAATAATAAAAAATAAAATAATATCTAACAAAGTCATAAACAATCATTCACCACAGCCATAACAACCACTGTCATCATCATCCTCCTCCTCCTCCTCATCACCAAACAAACTCAACAACACTAACAAACAAACAATGACTTTTCCATGTCAATTTACATTAATGACCAATTGTTCCCAGTGCTTTTGAAAGCAACATTCCTGATAAAACACGATCATGATGATGATCTCTTCCATTGTTTTGAACACGTGTTCAACAACAGTTTCGTTGATACGATTGTATATTTATGATAAACATTTAACAACAAACAAACAAACAAACGAACGAACGAACAAACAAACGAACAAACGAACATGTTTACAGTCGGAAAGTGTTCGAAGGATCGCCATGAAAACTATAATCTCCTGCCTTCTGACGCAACAGTTGTTAGTATGCTAAATATATTATTTAAATGTTATTTATTAATTTAAATTACATAATAAATTATATTAATTATCATAATTAATTAAACAAATAAAATTTACAAATTGCAATAAAATGTCAAAGAATAACAATTTCCAGGCCTCAGACCCAAGAATTGGTTGATGCACTGTTCGTTGTCTTGTTGGTTCGTTTACAAATTAATATTAATTATTTATTATTATTAGTTAATTAATTACGTAATAATTACCATTATGTTTCCAAGCTGGTGTTGTTGATAATGATGATGTTTGTAGAATCCATTATTCTCTGAGGTATCGAATTATTTGGTCTTTGCCCACATCATGAGGCGTTTGAGTCTCCTCCAGAACAACCACCTTTATCAGGTTTATCAATTTATCAGGTTTATCAATTTATCAGGTTTACTCATTTATCAGGTTTATCATTTTATCAACTGATGATTATCAGTTATGATTGTAATCTTATTTCTCATGAATATTAAACATTTAACAAATTTCTTGACTCTTTAAACTAATTTTGTGACTAACATACTTCTTATGTACACATTAAAAATAAGTTTCAACAACAATTATAATAATTATTTCAAAATATAATTCAACATTTTTTTAAATTAATTATTAAATCATTTAATTTCTTACTTTCAGGTTGTCAACTGGCTCACAAGGTTTGTGAACAGTTTTCCTTCAATTTGTTATTAATATTATTTATTTATTATTATTATTATTTTGGGGTTTATTTGATGAAAAATGAGAAAAATATTGAATTTACAGATGAAACCACTTTTCAAACATTTAATGTAAATTCTATTAATTAGTAATAATTAATTTAATAATAATTAAAAAACAATTGTGACTTTTTGCATGCACATCCATCTTTTCTTCACTCTCTCGAGCGTTGTTTCCCTCGGGGTTGCCATGGAGACCAGAGGGGACGTGGAAGTCATTAATCATTTGTGCATTAGTCTGACTTTAAAAAATAATTTAAAAAAAAAACAACAAAACATGTTGTTGAAATAAATTTATAAAAGTAACCTTTTAAATTCTATTAAAAATTCAAGTCACTTTGAATCAAATAAGTAAATTAATTAATAATAATATTAATTAATAAAATAATTTTTAAAAATTTTATTTTCCAACGGATGTCCAGACTGTCAGAGAAGAGCTTCAAGGACCTCCTGGTCAGGATCCGAGACTTCATCTCCTGCCGCCTCTTCCCTCCTTCCGAGAACCAATTACCTCCACTCCACAAGGCCACCTGGTGGGTGCCCTCAGCTGTCAAGGTCATCGCCCTTCTTCGTGAGTTCCAAAGGGAGGGCAGGGGGTTGAAAATTGGTTCACGAGGACAAAATGACTCCTTAGTCCGCAGTCCCCGAGTCTAATTTATAAATAAATGATTATCAATTTGGACTTGTGCAAATAATAATGGCAATAACAACTTGTTATTATTTATTTATTTATTATTTTAAAAATAGTTGCAGTTGAATCATTGCTCTGCATTAACTTTTGTTTGCAAAGAACTCGAGACAATTTATCACTGATCCAGGTGCTGCTAATGACCTGAGCACACCTAGATTGGTCGGATACATGGATTTCTACGTATCCTCCATCGATCACCTGAACTTGCTTAACTATTACAATGCCTGGCAGGATCCCAACACTCACTCGAGGTATGTTACCAATAACACTTACAAGGTTAGGACAGAATGAACCTAATAATAAAAATATTACATGCAATAATTTATTATTATTATTATGGCCATTTTTTATATCAATTTTTGAAAGCATTGCCCGTCTCCAATGCGTCTGCAAACGGTCGAGCAATGAATAGAAATAAATTCTCCTTGAAACCTTCAAGAACTGAGATCAATTTGCCAAAACAAAATGTCTGAAAGAACATCAAAGTCGTTCAAATTCGGATCCATTTGATCCGACATTATTGGAAAAATAACTTTAAATCACGAACAAAACTTCAAAAAGACTTTGAAGCCGCAAGTGCACATCACGATCCGAACACAAAAATTGCACGGTTTTGTTCTAAGATAATTCTTTCCTTTGTTTTGAAATTAAATTTCCATTTTCTTTCAATTTAATTTTAAAACAAAATAAAAACATTTAATGCTTCAAAGGATTCTCAACGAAACATTTGGATGAATTTTCTCATCTTTTTTTATGTTTAGGTTCAGTTTCTGTCAATACCCATTCATCATGAGCATCAATGCAAAAAGAAAAATCCTGCAACAAGATTCTGAACAACAGATGATATCAGTTGCCAGGGTCTGATACATTTTAATCTTGATAAGATTATTAATATCACTAGTATTACGTTTTATTATATTATGATTATTACAGGCTATAATAATAATAATAATAATAATAGTAATGATAATAATAATAATAAAGTTTCACATGAAACAATAAATAAATATTCAATAATAATTACAAAATAAAATTCACATAATTTAAAACTTACCACCAACTTCCACAGAACGTCCTTCTGGCAGAAGTTCAGTGTTCAGGAAGTGAACCAAACATTGACATGCTGTTCCTCAACTTGAATGTCAGAAGATCACACTTGGTGTCAGATTCACTCAAGGAGGTACAATGGCTATTATTTCATTTTAATTATTATTATTATTTTGTAAATAAATACTAAAATTTATTATTATAATCAGAAATAATCTGACCATTGTTATTATCATTTAATAGTTCACTTACCTTACAACAATAATGATAAGAGAAAGTTATTAAAATAACATGACATGACGTGGTTATAAGGAATACTGAATGGTTGTGCATCCTTTTATATTTATTATTATTATTATTATTATTATTATTATTTAAAATTACATTAATTTTGAATAAATTATGCCACTTTTTTTTTTGTTTTACCAAGCTATCCACTAAGAGGAGAGAATTGAAGAAAAAGTTAAAAGTATCCTTCATTGGGGAGCCTGGGTTGGACATGGGTGGGTTGAAGAAGGAGTGGTTCCTGCTACTCACCAGAGAAATATTTCAGCCTCACTATGGTAACTTAAAAATTACATGCAATTATTAAATAATAGTTTATAATATAAGCTGTCACTTGGATTTAATATTAAATTAAGCCTTTGTCATCAATTTATTAACACAAAATAATGTTTGCATTGAAACAAAATTATTTTTAAAATCAAATCAAAATAAAAAAAAATTAAAATCAAATAATTAAATAATAATAATATTATTATTATTATTAATTAATAAACACTTTCTGGAAATTGCTACAAAATTATTTCAGGCATGTTTAAAATGGACAGGGAGTCGTTCACCTATTGGTTCTGCGACAATCCAAAGAAAGGTCTCCAGGAATACAACCTGGTCGGCAAGGTGAAATGGAACCGATTTACAAATTAAGTTAATTAAATAATAATAAAAACATTAATAGTTAACAAATTACTCATTCTCTCTCTCTCTCTCAATTTCTCTCAAGTTAATGGGTCTAGCAGTATACAACAGCATAAATCTTGACGTAAGATTCCCCCTCGTCTGCTACAAAAAACTCCTGAGTCCGGCCATCGTGCCCTACAACGACCCTCACGCCGTAGTCGGCATCGTCAAGGTCACCTTGGATGACGTCACGGAGGCCATGCCGGTCGGTCATCTGAAAGATTGGGAATGTTTAATAATTTATTAATATAATATAATGTATAATATGTAATAACAAGTCAGTGCTTAATGATATGCATAAAGTTAAATAGTTAAAATGTTGACTGAGAAGAATCAAAGTAACGATAAATAATCGATGCCATTGTTTGATTTCTAGGGTGTCGGAAGAGGTTTAAAAGAACTCTTGGAATATGATGGCAATGTTGATGAAGACTTCTGCCTTTCATTTCAGGCAGGAATTAGAATTTATTGTCTTTTGATTTTAATTCTTTTGACAAATTCCAATAATATTTTGGAGAAATAATAAACTTCTTTAAAAAACAAATCTGACATAAGAACTACTTAATAATAAAAATATTTTTCATAATTTTCATCTTCAGATCACAATCTCAGAAGGGGACAACATCATAACCAAAGATCTCAAAGAGAATGGAAGCAAAATTCCAGTGACTAACATGAACAGAAAAGGTTGTAAAGAAATTTAACAATTAACTTAGCATCGAGAAATAATTATAATTTAATGAATAATAATTGGAAATCATATTTAAGAAATTACATTTTTGTGACCAGAATACGTGGGGCTTTACACAGATTTCCTGTTCAATAAAAATATCTATCATCAGTTCCAAGCTTTCTACCTGGGCTTTCATAGTGTCTGTGCCTCAAATGCTCTCATTGTTAGCAGACTTCAACCTATTTATTCTATATTTAGCAATCGATAACATAGTTCAAAATCCAAAATTCAAAAATGTGACTTATTTTCTTTTACCAATGCTTAAATAATTTCAGTTCAATTTATATAGCTAAAAAAACATTTTTTTCAATTGGGGACCTAAATTCATGCAACTACATAAATTACCTACAACATACCATTCATTCTAATACATAACTTATTAATAACCAATTGCTAGCAACTAACTTGCCTGATCTTTTCCATTCCACAAGATGTTACAACCTGAAGAAGTTGAATTGCTTGTCTGTGGGAATCCAGTCCTGGATATGTCGTCCTTGAAGGGCATAGTCGTTTATGATGGATACAACAACCAGGATGAGACAATTAAGTCAGACAGTTTATTTATAAGTCCCTTTCCTAGCTATTGATTCTGTGTAATAATTTCAATTTACAATGTCAACTAATACCAGGGCAACTAATATCTCTATCAAATACGTAGGCTGTGCGTCAATAATTAGAACTTTGACAGGCTATCTTGACTTCATGCCGTTCACATAATAATGTCATCTCCACTGTACACTGATTTTACTAATTTTTATATCTTCAACCGGCTTTAAATTATTGCATACTTACAGGCATTTCTGGAACGTGGTTTTAGATGAATTCACAGAAGAACAGCAAAAACAATTCCTCACCTTCACCACCGGAAGCGACAGATTGCCCGCCGGTGGCATCAGCGAGATGGAATTCAAAATTTCCAGATACGACGACAAAGAATCGTTAGTTTTGGCTTCAAACAAAATTCTAACAAAAACCATTAATTATCCCTTTATAATTTCATTTTATTTTTTTAAATTTCAGCCTCCCCATGTCTCACACTTGTTTCAACCAACTCATCCTTCCAAACTATAAGGACAAAAGGATCCTGAAAGAAAGGCTCACAATTGCCATCCAAAATGCTGAGGGCTTTGGACTCAAATAATTAACCCAATTCGACATTTTCCTGAATTTAATAGAAAAAAACACAACACTAAAATTGGAGGAATTACACTGTTTTATTCACATCCAATACCCGATAATCCACAATATGTTAATCCTCTTGATGAAGTAACTGCATGACTGAGACAAGCGTATACACAAAGTTACTTTAAAACCTGTTAAAATTCTTTGGAACAGGCTTTGAAAGCATCACATCATTTGACAACAAAGCTCTTGACACTGCAAAATTGTCAAAGCTAGCTCTTCCAAAGTTGTTTGGTCCCAGAACGACAAACCCATGATTGGAATAAAGTTCCTTGGCAATGAGGTTGAAGACCACATCATCATTGATCATGGCTTTAATGTGTGTTCCCTGTCAAATATTTTAGATAACTTTGTAACAATAGAGTAACTTCAGATTGTTAAATTAATATTATTATATCATATTATGATATTAAATAATACCTCAGTATTAAAGTTTAATTAATCAAACGAGCATCAGTAGATATGCCAACCTGAACATCCAGGGACATTGTGAACCAGGTGTTGTACAGATTTTTGGGCAACTTGGTCACAGCCACAGAATGAGAGCAATCTAAAATCATTTTTTAAAAATATTTGTTAAATCCATAAAAAGATCATGAGAAACTCGAACGAATAGGAAAACAATTAACATAACAAAATCGTTAACAACACAACAAATTCTAATCGACCAATGCCAACAAATGTTTATCCCGATCGCAAAGAGACGATCGCACTAACTGTGGTTGAGGCAAAGTTCAGACATCCCCTTGCTTATGTTGACCCAAAAGTAAATGCCCTCTCTGATGACAAGATCACAACCTCCATGGTTGACGTTGGAGGCCAAAAAGACTCCATTGGTTGCATGTTTGTCATTCTTGTCAACAAAGGCATCGACTTTGACGTTGACGTTCCTCCTGTGAAATTAGAGACGTGCGTTGGGAATTTTGTAAAAGCATGAAAGATGGAGATGAGTCCGATTTTCAAAAACTAATGCAAAGTGAATGCAAATCATTTTTTAATAAATAAGAAATAAATAAAAAAATACTGAATGCGTACCAGTAAAAGTCCCCGATGAGATTCGGAGGGACTCCCATCTTGGTCCAGCAGGTGTCGATGGGAGGCCTGAGGACGACTTGAGTCATGACCTTGCCGTGCTTCGGGTCATCGGCCACGGCGACTTCGTAGGCGCCGCTCTGAGGAGAAAAGTTGTACGGTTCCTCTCCTACGTTCATTCCTGGCAGTCATTGAGACAGAATATTTAAGATTGTGATTGCCATAGGGTTGATTGCACTTGTTTGAAGTTTAATTTGTCCTTAAAATGCTTTATTTAACCTTCAAAATCCTCAGAAAATGGCACGGGAAATCTTTTGGATGGGGGTGAAGCACCGGGATAGTTTGTGGGTTTTGTCTTCTTGACTGTCGTGAGGGTGATGATGACGTTCTTTTTCAGTTCCAAGGTGAATTTACCATCGACTACCTTTTGAAAAAAAATGGACATTTGATGATTTGACACAGGAAGGATTTTAATGAGTTTGGAAAGTAAGTTAAGTGTAAATTCTTCTCGTTCTTGCTTATTGTTTGTGGCTTATCAGAAAATGAGGTTTAAGCTTACATTAACTGGCATGTGTTCTTCGAAGAAGATGGACTGTTTTTCATCTTCATAGTTGTAAAAAGAATACCATACGTTCAGTTTCTTGATATTTTTCTGCAAATACAAATATATTTTATTTTACAAAGATATCTTTATATTGGTTTCACTGTTATATTTTTTCTTTTTCCAATTTGTGTGATGCTGTTAATTTTTGTGTCTCCAAAAAGATGAATAAATAAAGAAATAAATCTATTAATAATTGGCATCTCTGATCAATTTTTTACCAAACTTCCTTCGAGCTTGAAAGTAGCCTTCTGAGTCGAGGCAACTTCGTACTGCGGCATGTTGTAAAGACAATCAGCCTGCTTTGGGTTCTGATAAATAAAAAAAAATACATCAAAAGTTAAATATTTTAATTTATTAAATCTTAAAAAAAAACTCTTGCAATTAAACTCCAAACAATTCCTTATTAACTGGAAGCAGATCAAGGGACCCGTACCAAGGTAGAAATGACCATCGTCACGTCCGATTGGTCAGGACTGACCAGAGTGATGTAAGTTCCATTTCCTTTCAGCACTCCACGACCCGAGCCGTGGGGAAGGTACTTCCATCCGGGTTGATAGAAAAAGGTGTGGTGAGCTGTAATTCGATTGGTGATCATTTGAATTATTGATTAAGTAATTTATTATTAATAACTTTATAATTGATAAAGTTTAATGAAATAATCATATTTCAGGGATGGGGACTGACCACTGGACCAGATGGGGCTATCCACAGAATAATGGCCGCTCCACGGTTGGTTGGCAGTCATAAGACTGCAGGACGAGTAGGGCATGTGGTCGTAGTAGCTAGTGATGAGATTCCAGGCAAGGAAGCTTTGGTTTAAATTGATTAAGAGAATTAATTTATTTGAACAAATTCAAAATCCGTCGTAAAAACAAATCCGATAATTTCTCTTTTAAACATTCGCTTGACAATGAAATTTAAAAGTGGAAGTGATCTTACGCAGAATAATGGCCAAATACTGGTCCCTCGTTCAAAACCTGAAAGAATTTTTACATCTAATTATAATTAAGAAGTGAAATTTTCTATTCTCAATGGTCTTTGAGGCTTGAATAATTATTAACATTATTAACCATTTTAATTAACCATTAAACGATTGTATTAATAATTACCCTGGCCCAGCAACCGCCTCCTCCGAGACTGCTTCTTGAGCTGTAATCTTCCGATGCCCACAACTTCTTACCGAGATTCAAGGCTTTCTGCGGACTGGTTGCATTGGGGTAGTGCTGCCTTTAAAAGCAATTTATGTACATCGCAAAGTCTGATGGTTGCAACTTTTGATAATATTATTATTAATGAAAAGGTAATCGTGTTCACTATAAATGTCTTGCGATCCCAAAGAGATTAACGAGCAAAATGATTTAAATAGAGAATATATAAATATACATAATGATTTAAATAGAGAATATATAAAAATATATAATGATTTAAATAGAGAATATATAAATATATATAATGATTTAAATAGAGAATATATAAATATATATAATGATTTAAATAGAGAATATATAAATATACATAATGATTTAAATAGGGAATATATAAATTACTTAAATTAATAAATGAATCTTGACAAGATCCAGACAGACAAAAAAACTCGTCATGTCATCATACCCAATAATATCAATAGCTTTGAGATATTCCGGATCTTCAATAACCCTGTCGGCTATGGACCAATCCATAGCATCTGGAACAACAACTTTGATGTGAGAGAATCCTTCTTCATTGAGTCTTTTCCTGAAAAACTGTAAATTAGAAATAATTAACTATAATTGGCTCACTCAAGAGTCTAAAATCTGAAGTATTGTAAATATCTGAATAAGTGAAAAGGGAACACTGAATTGCTATTGAACAGACTGTGAACTCTCTCAAAAGTCACTGAAAGCCAATATAGAAAATCATGCAAAAGCAATAATCTTCACCTTGACAAATTCCTTATCAATTTGCCTTTCATTCCAAATCTGCCAAGTTGAAGTGCAAATTTAATTTATAGAAAATCCAATGCTTTAATTATTAATGTAGGTATTATTATACCATAACTATATCACACTAACACCCATATAGTCAATGTCAAGGTCATGATGAATCTTGGCTCCTTTGATCCATTTGAGGAAGTAGTCTGCCAATGCTGTGAAGTTTCCAAAGGGATGGTCCCCTCCATTGCTTAACCAGCCAGGAAACACCCAGGACAATCCATATAGTTTAATGTTTGGATTTCTCTTAAGAAAAAATTGGTAAAAACCAAATCAAAACCAATTTCAAATTTCCAAAATATCCATACATTCAATTCATATTTCTTAAAACTTAGCTACTTCATTATTAACTGTTACAAATTTTTGCATATGGAATTCTTACTCTTAATTCTATGTTTTTAAAGATAAATGATGTTTGATTCCAAATGGTTATCACAATTATTATCACATTAGTAAAACAAAACATACAAAAAGTGGATCATCACAATACATGAATGCATTTCTAACTATTCCAATTATTGTGTGTCAATGAAATTACAAAAAAAAAACTTAATGTTTGAGTTTCACAGTTTTTTTCCTTTTCTTTCAACATGTACAAACACACCTTCTTTGCCTCTTTCATCATCCACCACTCATATCCACTGTGGTAGTTTTCGGTATCGGGCTCGTGCATATGGGATGCTTCGGATCCATCTGAATGAAAAATTGTGATAATGAGTTTCCTTGATGCAACTGCGATGAAATCCCAAACGAGCAAACTTAGTTGGAGATGTAGACCGCACACACACTAAATAGTTCGAACTTTACAAAATCGACAGTGTCTTTGCTTTCGAAACATCAACCTTTACCTGTGCTTTGAGAGTCACCTCCGATTTCTACTTTCAAGATTTGGAGAGAAGCGGCGTAATCGGGCTGTCAATGTAAACAATTCGTTCTCAAAACTGATAGAATTTCTTATCTATCGTAATGACACAACAGCTGTAGCTTCTGATGCTTACTTTGAAGAGAAAATCTAGAATCTCATTTCTTTGTTTTTCCGGGTAATTCACCAACAATTTAGAGGTTGCCTGGAAAAAACATTTGACCACATAAGAACAAAATCTGGATCAACGATGAGTTTCAAAATAAAGTGATACTTTGAAAACTTACACCTCCTCCGCTGATTCCTCCTATGCCGTCAAAAACCTCAGCTGTGCCTCGTTCATCTGTGACAGAAATTTCAGTCAGGACATTATCAGATTCGCTCAGAGGTCTGAATCTGAGTTTTGCAGAGAAACAGACACCCACAAAAACGAGCAGTACGAGTGATTTGAATATTCTATTCATTCTACGCACACCTCTGCAGTGACTGCTGGGTTGTATATATTGGCCATCTCATATGATTTACCTCCTTAATAAGTTGGGACCAAAGTTTTGGACCAAGTTTGGGATTCAGTAAAAAAGGTGTATCTGGCTTTCGTCAGATTTCTATGCCTAATTTGTATTCATACTGGCTATTCAGTCCAGCCCCCATTTTTCTAAGTGGCCGAATAAACGGTTGGGTTCAGCTTTTGTGGGCTGTATTTGTTCATTTGTCTGATGAATATTTAATTTTACTTAATAAATAATCTTTAATTAACTTGATATTTCACTATCGTAAGAGAACCACATTGGTGTCTTAAAGTTGATACATTACTTCAATTGCCTGCTGTCAGGTTCTGACAGCTTAAGTTTATCAGTTAAAGATTTTACATTATAGCTTCTTTGAACAATTGACTGTAATTAAATGTATGCTACTATTTATTAAAAACATGTCGAAGTTGTTGTTATAAATGCGAACAGATTCTGAAGGAAGATGTAAAAGTTTGATAGGATTGTTGTTACCTCCAAACCAAACACTGAAAATAGCCGCATAGCTTTAATAGACAAAAACTTCTAATTTGATTTCAAAGACAAAACGTCAAAGAATAAAGTTAAAGTGAAAGCGATTAAAATCTTTTAATCGATTAAAATCGATTAAGCAAATAAATATATATATATTCTTACAATTTGCTTATTTCGCTCGTGAGAATAACACGGTGAATCAAAACCAGGGAAGCGTTCCACATGTTTTACAAATCAATCGATGGGTTCTTGGATAAGCCACTTTAATGCGTTATTTAACCAAAAAGATCAACTCTTAGGAGTCGTATAAAAACCTCTCTAAATAATTCAATGAAATAAAGAGATATTCGCGTTTCCTCTAAAAAACAGATGAAAAACTTGTGGAACGGGATTGTAAACTATGGTGGTGGATAAATAGAAAGGAAATAGAAAGGCAAGCTTGACTGACAGTCAGGGCCAAACAGAACTGATGTGCAGCTAATGAATCTTAACTCGAGATCCAAAAGTCCATATAATGCAATGTGTAGCCTTTATTTTATTATAACGATTTCACTGCAGCGGGCAATCTTCGCATTGGGTCATGAAGAGAAAACAACTTTATAAAGATTACAGATTTTACCTTCCGAGATGGAACATTTTTAACAGATTCGACGAAAAGTATAAATAATAATTGCTAAAGAGGGTAGATTTTTAGTCCGAAACTAGTTGTATAGAAGGATAAAACAAGACCAAAAAAATAACTGTTAATTCGCCGACTTATCGTGAGGTTCGAATTTGTTCAACTGCTTCTGAATGAAAATCTTCTGCAGCGTTTTTTCTTTCTGTAGAATTTCAAGTCCATTCAAGACCGCTTCTGCCCGCTCCCTTTTCAACTTGGCAAGTTGGTGTTTGCTTAACAGAGTCTCCAACATCTTGTCATTCTTCTGTCCGTCCGCCTTTCTCTTCTTATCAAGGGCCACGATATTCTTTTCGTTGGCCGCCACCAATTGGTTCAATTTTGCAATATTCGTCTTTAGATCAGCTAACCTCTTTTGAGCATCCTTTTCCATGACCATTTCTAATTTCGTCTTCTGCGCCAATATTTCCAATTCCTTCGTGGTCATTATCTTGGCTTCTTCGGCTTGAAGGATGATCCTTGCATTTATGTCCTTCGTCTCTTTCATCCTGTCCTCGATAGCATCGGCCAGCACTTTATTCAGAATTGTGAGTTGCTCATCCAACAGAACGGACTCTTTTTTCGGTTTATCGACGAGACTGCCGGCGTAATTTTTAATATCTTCTTTCACTTTCATCGTCGCCGGATTTTCTGATTTAGCTTCCATAGCATCACGGTTCACTTTGGACGGGGCAGCCGAAGCCTCTTTATTTTCCTCCTCGGGCCAATTTTCTTTCATTTTTTACAGCGATCGCTTCGATACGATTTGATTTCTGCGGGTGAAACTCGATTTTACAAGATCGGAAGAGAATATCGCGCCGAATGGGATAAGCTCTGGTATTGCTTGATGAACAAAATCATTTAAAATGATAAAAACAAGTTGATGCTTTCTTAGTTGAACAAAATACGTCACGCAGAATCACAAACCGAGTTTTTTGTACACACAAGCAAAGAGTGCTTAAATTCTAATTTAATTTGTCGACGTACGTTAATAATTTGAAAATGAAATTACCAAAACCCATAAAACAAATCAGAAAATCTGCAAAAATTAAAGCCACGAGTGATTTATGAAAATGGACACGGATTTTGTGAAGTTTTAATTGATCTCTCGTTTTTAGTCTTGTCGGAAAGTGTTGGCCTCTTCAAGCATAATAATTAATTAATGTTAATGTAATAGTTATTAGTTAGGAGCTGAACTGAATTAAGCAGAAGAAAAGGGCGTGTGCAATGGAATACTCACCAGTTTACCATTAAATTTGATAATCCCCTGATTTGTACCACTTTCCGAAAGAAAATCGTTTCAGATAAGTAAAACAGTAAATACGTTTATTACGTAAAAACAATTTCATAAAGCCATTTGATAATTTAAAATCGTTAATATTAGCAAGAGATTCAATCGGAGATTTTCTAGCAATGTAAACTTACTCACGAAAGTTATTTCACATTTTTAAAAACCTGATTGTCCAGGTATTTGGCAGTTTTAGCCCTAATCATCATTTGCTTGTCCAACTGTTTTTCGAGGTTTTTTAATTCGGCATCGAGTGTTTTGACGTACTTTTCTAAGGTTTTGGATTTTGTTGTAGCAAATAGTGTCAGTCTGTTTTCCTCATCGATTCTGCTTTTTACGTCTTCGATAGGGTCTGGCTTCAATTGAAAAGGTAATTTTTTTGTCCTGTTCTGGGCAGGTTCTGGTTGGCTATCCTTCTGAATCTTTGGTAGCGAATCTTTTGTCTTCTCTGGAGCTTGAGGCGGTCTCAGGACTCGTGCTTTCGACTGAGACGGATGGGATGACTGAACTTTTTCTGGAACTGTTTTCACCATGCACCTCGTGGGTATTTCGGCGTAGCGCGGGTCGGGTGGTGTAGTGTAGCCATGTAAAACGTCTTCTACGTAGGAAGTACGTTTGATGGCCTCGCAGAGATTTTCGCACGCCGTTTTTCTGAGAATAACTTTTATCTTCATCAATTCTCTGTGCACATCAGCCATGGTACTTGGTGATATCCAAGGTGGAATGCCGCATCTTTTACGGGAATCAGTAAAATAATCGAGGTCATACCCGTAAGGGTTTCGACCGTATTTACTATAATCACATGAATAATATTGCTGGCAGTTTGAATTAGAAAAATTTAAGTTGCCACTTTCAAATGAGTTCCTCTCTCCGCGCAAGGCTCGGTAATGATTCAGTTCGTCATCAAGTGCTCGGACCACGTCTGGTCCTTGATATGGTCTTGAGAAATCGAGGCTGTCTTGCATATGAGCCGAATTTTCTGCCCAAATATCGCTAACTCCTGAGTCCTGTGAGAAAAACATGGGTCTATGCATTCATTCGTCCAAGCATTCTTACTCATTAACATCAACATCTTAATTAATTATTCTACTAGCATCCAGAGCGAAATGACCTTACGTAATCACTAAAGACTGACGCCATGTGATGATTCTAGGAAACCGACCCAATATTTGGTAATACCAATTGGAGATTAGAAAACGTAAGATAATCTGAAATATCAATACGTCTGTGAAATCACAATCATTATTGGGTCTACTTGCAAATAACACCAGCTAAACAAACAAGGATGACGTAGGATTTAATTTAAATTCTAGATACTAAAAAATGTATAAGCATATTGTACAGAAATGTAGATATTAGAGTGTTATATACAGTGTACCCATGATTTAAAAACCCAAATACGTGGTGAGCCTTTATTCAATGCAAACGAAATATTAAATAAAAACTTTAGGAGGACATATAAACAAAAATTATTTCCAGTGATTTGATACTCGGTTGAATGTAAACAGTGGTGTCGCTATCCGAGGGTTGCGTCTGAATAACAACCACGATTCTTATGTGAATATTAATGAACCTTAAGGGGCGTGGTCTCACTTTTAAAAGTTAAAACTTCCGTATTTAAAATCAACTTTACTGAGTTTGAGCTGAACTAAAAAAAATCTATATGAAAGTGTGTTTAGAAAGTTACAAAAATCAGCACTTTCCTAAACCCATGCCCTACTTCAAGGGGATCTTAAATTTAAATAATCAAAAATCAAACCCAAGGAAACGTTAAGCCCTACTCAGAGGGGATCCTAAGCTTTTATTTCCAACAAATATATATTTAAAACAACGCTTTCTGGAGGCGCATCAAACACTACACTACACTAAAGCTCGCCGCTCCATGCTGGATCGCTACCCACCCGACCATCAGCGAGGACAGAAAGTGATGGATAAAATTCTCAGTATAACCTCGACACAGGCAGGGTTAGAAGAGAGAAAAAGCACGCCCTATGAGACTACGCCCCTTGAGGTTCATACATATGTCGGAATCGTGGTTGTTATTCAGACACCACCCTATCCCATGTTTTGGACTCGTACGACTTTAAATTAATACTTTGGGATTAATTTTACTTTATGCATGAGAAATACAAAAATTTAGTTTTAGCCACTCCACTTCAAAACTCAAATACTTTTAGAACTTTTTACTAACCACGTTGATGTGTGCCTCTTCTAGACCAGCAAACACGATTAAGTAAATACTAACCCCCACAACAGCACTTGCAATTGTCCCTTCATGCCCACACAAAAGTCGTTCACCTTTGGCTTTTGCATGGCCTAACAAACAACCAGTCACACGTCCATCAACAAATTTTTACTCTTTTAAGCCAGCACCCGAAACCCTCACTTCACTTGACAGTAGTGCCTGTGACTACCAGGGCACAATAAGATGCATTTCTCAGTTGGTTATCGAACAAAGATGATAACAAATTACACCAAAACCTAAATGCATATTGGCCTCGTGGAATTTGCCCACAGTCGTGAACTTTAGGAACCCAACTTAAGTCACAGCTAATTCCAATGATTTTATCAGCATTAGCCTTAACTCAAGTGTGAGGAAGAAAGAAACCATCCAACATGAATGCTATCAGTGGAAATCTTATCAAAAGATATATGTGATGCAATGTTGCATCAGACATGTTGCATCACTTAAGAATCACTTAATTTGGTCATATAGAATTGCAGGCAGGCATTAGAAATTTAAGAGAATTTCGGATGTTTATACAAGAGAAGGTTTATTTAAATTCTTAAAAAAAATCTTCAAAGGAAGCTTTAAGCCAAACAATTCAACACCTTATTCCTGTTCCAATTGACATGAATAGTCCGAAAGTGCCCCCTGACTGAGCCATCGTTTTTCCTACTGCACCCAGCAACTCTCTTCCTCTGAAACCATACCTACAAAGGTAATTTAGAAAAATCTATTAACACAATTCATTCACAAAGACTGTCGAATTTACTAGAATATGTAACAATTAAGTTCACCATGAATAAATAATTACATTGCTAATAAAGTGAAATTATGTTTTATAATCTGAACAAATGTAACCTCAGGGCTCCAAATGAGCCAAAAATAACTCCTGCAGCAGCTCCAACGCAACATCCCATCAGAAATCCAGTTTTCATTTTTTGGAAACATGACGGACGATCATAAGATCCATATCCTTGCGGAACAGGCATGATGACAAACTAGAACAGAAAACCCAGTACTGACTGTATGAATGACTAATTAAACTAAACACTTTCGGAAATAAAAACGCAGCGGCACTCACGGTTTCAACGAAGATCCACAGCACGAACAAACAAAATCAGGGTTCTACTAATTGGCTAACCTTAACCTTTTCAACAATTCTGATTTACAAGTGCACTTATTTTATTTACAAAATTTTGTTGATTGCAAGATTTTTAAATTTTTAAAAAGAAAATTTTTTTTGAATTGCACAAAAAAATAGTTTCAATAAATTTAATGTGAGGTTGAATAATGAAAGCTTGATTGACACTTGAAAATTTACTTTTCATCAGTTATTAAATGTCGTAAAATTATTAAATATTATTTGTAACATGTTGTTTTGGTTTATTTGTAAAACATTTCATATCCCGAGAACTAGGGAATGGCCTACGTACTTCACAAGTACCATGCATCTAACCTAAAAGTTTGTATAAAGTATAAAGTTTGGTTCACTTACAAGTGCAAGAATCTAGGTGATTTAATTTAATTTAAAAATTTCAGCCAGAAAATTTACGACATTTATAAATCGATCGATATATCCCGATTTCCTGAATATTTTAAAGAAACAAAATATGAGCAAACAATGAATAATTAAAGAAGAGATTTCATGGCCACTTATGGAATTAAGCTGAAATTTATCCCTCCCATTTTGAAGGCGTCTTTGATCTCCAAATATAGGCTCTTTTCCGTCATTTCTAAAGATCTGGCGCACTCCTACCTTTGGCTTGTTTGTGTTTGAGCTTTTTTTGCCGAAGTCCAAACAAAAAATAAAAAGGTGCCTCTATTCCATTCACTCTTTACCCGTAGTTTGCCGGTTCGATCCTTAAGCTTGGAAGCAATAAATCCACGTCAAATTCCGACATTGGTGGATCATTAGTTTTCTGCTCCTCTTTCCAAACACGTCAGGCATGTTCTGCTGGATTTCTGCGGCATGATGGGGGCGGAAATTACTAGAGTAAAAGAGGATATATGCATCTCCTCTGAATGTCTGTTTGCCTGCGACTCCGCATCGGGTCGTTTGCATGCTTTTTCCCCACGAAAAATTTCTGTTTCGCGTTTAAAAGGGAATTTAGGTTCAGAGTTGTAATCCTCAGAATGAGTCAAAAGCTTTTGGAATTTCACTGAATGGATTTTTTTCGCTTCCGTTTGTTCGTTTAAAGTTTTGGAAACAGGTTTGAAAATGAAATTGCTGTTATTAAAACTCTGAATTTATTAATTGTTTAATTAATTGTTTCGAAATAATGCCGATGTTTTGTTGTTAACGTAATATGATCTTGGTCACTGAGATGGATTGAATCGTTGATATAGTTTTTTCGCTGTTGCTAAATCAAATAATCTTAAAACAATTAAAACTCGCTTTAAACGTCGAATTACAAAGCATTTAGAAAGAATAAAGTATCGGCAATATATAACAAACATTACTAAACTACTAGTATTCATTATTATATTTATATTGGAAATAAAAATTAATTTATGATGGCAATTCATTAAAACATGTTTAAAAAGTGCAAACCCAGGTCGCTGACCCAGAGTCGCAGAGTATTTGACCCCGGGGTTATGCCGACGAAGGAACATTTCCAAGGGGGCATTCAAAGCGATAGGTTATGAAGGCCAGCTGGGGAGCTTCATTCCTTCTCCTGACGATCTGTCCATCGTATCAGGTCCTTTCTCTCCTTCAAGGCGGTCGGGATTTTTTTTCCGGATTTTGTTTCAGTTTCGAATCATTATCTTTTAAATCTGGGAAAAATCGTTTTTAACGGAATTTTTCTATTAAATTTAGAAATATCTTTGTCGATTAATTTCCTTCGATTGTCATTTAATAAGTTTTCATGAGCCTCTTATCGGGGCATGTTATGAGAATATAAAACCAAATATAAAATCAAATTGCCGGGTTCGTGGAAAAACATTCTCTCGCTCGAGTACAATCCTGATTGTTCGTGGATGGAAGGATGGATGGGTGAAGGAGTGGTGGATAAGTAGACGGATGGACGGATGAATGCAAGAGCGGAAGGTGGAATAATGAATGAATGACTGACGTTTTATCATCTTAGAATCAACGAATGATCAAAGGATTGATTGATTTATAGATCAAAGGATTGATTGATTGATTGATTGATTGATTGATTGATTGATTGATTGATTGATTGATTGATTGATTGATTGATTGATTGATTGATTGATTGATTGATTGATTGACTGACTGATTGACTCCGATCACTGGAATAAACCGCAAATTTTTTATGAGCGATAAACAGGCGCCCACGAGGCTGGAAAAGAGAAGAATTTGAAAATATTTTCCAATCTAAACGCCTATTAATAATCTCCCTATCTTCGGATTTTGAGCTGGAGTTTATGAAAATGATCTTTGTCTTGGAATCACTCGACGATTGACGACGACGACGACGATGATGATCGTTAAAAAAAAACTTTAAGATTGTGATAATTATATCAGTTAATACATTAATAAATTACTACCTCGTGAATTATTAATGACATGAGTCACCTAATCACTTAATAACAAATGATCACGATGACTGACTCAGGACTTGGTAGTGATGACGAAATGCGTCTGATTGACAGTCTGTTCACAAAGCAAGGTTACAATCCTCTCATAAGACCTGTTCAGAACCTCAACGAGAGTCTCATAGTGTCCTTCAACATGGCACTCATCCAGCTCATCACCGTGGTGAGTCCATCAGCCATCGTCATCGTCATCATTGTCGTCGTCATCATCATCCTCATCGCCACCAACGTCGCCATCTTGTTTGAGAATGTTTCCTGCATCGATGTACATTATTGTTATTATTTACTTTGTGGTCTTAACGAGATGCCTGTTATCAGGTTGCCTAGCAACAAAAAACATTCCCCCCAAAGCCAGGTGGCTATCCAATTACACTCCACACGGTGAGGAAGTCCTTTCCAGATGGAGCACAATAAGGAAGAGAATTAAAGAAAAACCCATGACGATGACAACGCTGATGATGACGATGACGACGACGACGACTATGATGATACTACTGTTGTAACTCAGATAATCAGATAAAAGCAGCAGCAAAACAAAAAGATGGAGTTGTGAGACAAACACAATGTCAGATTCCTGCTGAAGACGTTTCGGAATTGAAAGAACCAGGATGCCAAGCATTTCGTAGGCGCATGGAGGAGATGGAAAAGAGTTGATGGATTGATTGACGATGAAAAACTGCAGGAGAAGAGCAGAAAAACATGGCGCACGAGGATCATGGCGCCGGCGTGATGATGATGATGATGGCGATGTCTTGGAAACGAATTTGTCATCGGTTTTTTCAAATTAAAAAAAAATCTTAACCTTCAAATATATGGTTAATAATAATTGCATTACAGTTAAGCTTATCAAATATTTGTAATTTCATATTTTACAAGTTATAACAACAGCAACAACAATAACACTAATAAAAGAAATCTCAAAAGATCATAAAAATCCACGCACTGCACTGAGAATGAGGTTACTAAATTACTACTTAAGTGATTCTCGGCTCTCAGTGGCGCCAATGACTTCTTCGTCATCATCATCATCATCGTCAGCATCATCATCATCATCACCATAATCGTCATCGTCGTCGTCGTCGTCCTCGCTATCGCCATCATCACTTCCGACATACTGATCTTTCAAACCTAACAAAAACAAATCACTAACAACATTTTTAAGTCTCCTATTTCTTTTCCCCCGGAAGATTTTGAGTCTGCGCTGCTTGAACCTCACCAAATGGAAATTTTAATGGCACTAATGGATTCTAATCGGACAACTCTTAATTTGAATTCGTACAAAGTTCTTTGGCTGCTTTTTGAGAGACATTTCAAAGGTTCTATGTTCAGGGCTTCGATGGGTGAAGTAACTTGGGCGATAATATCAGCACTAGGAAGTGTTTATCTGTATTTTTAAAATCACTCTCAAGATCTTTAATCTCGGCTGTCCAAACATGTTGTCTGTAACTCTCCCACGAACGTTTTCCTTTTTTTAAATAGTATTTTGTAATGTTTTTAAATTTAATAGTAGTTTTGCATTTAAGAAAATAATGTTTTTAAAATAATTGGACAAAGTCTTATTTTCATTTTATTTAATTTAATAAATGAAATATTTTATTTTATTTTTAGGATGAGAAAAATCAAATCCTCCTCACAAACGTCTGGCTCAGAATGGTTGGTTGGATTGAAAAGCACCACAAAGAAATTATCTTTTTTCGTTAATTATTGATTGTTTCTGGTGAAAAGGGCATAAAAAATTATTTTCTACCAATTTCACCAACATTACGATTGCATATTATCAGCACGCACTAAAAAAAAATAAGATTCTAATATTGCCAAAGACAGGTATTGAACCTGCATTGTTTAGGTGGGACATTTATTTTACTTGTTTTGTACTAGATAGGCGTTAAGTTCAGTTCATTATTTCAGACCTGGCATGATTACCAGCTGGAATGGGATCCTTACGAATATGGAGGCATCACGGTCGTTAGGATTGTAGCCGAGGAAGTCTGGAAGCCAGACATTGTTCTCTTTAACAAGTGGTTACCGATTTTAAACCTTTTTTTTCTAAAGATTATATTGATAACTACACCCATTTTTTATCATTATAAATAATAACTATTCAAGAATTAAAGAATTTAATACTAAAATAACTTGAGTTTTAATTGCCCATTTGATTATGATTTGGAGACATTTTGTCTTGAAATCCACAGAAGAACGAATACATAAATTTAGAAATCTTCACATGGCTAGGTCTAGATATGCCTGTCCAATAGGGTGCCAATGAAAAAAGTTTTTTTCGAAATTGTTTATTCCCGTTCCAGAAATTTGTTCCTTTTACATTTCTAAGGCTATACACACAATTTTAGGTAAATCAAACGTCATTTAGAACTGTCTCAAGCATCTTGAACATCCCAATGCTTAAACATTGCGTATAATTGCGGAAATTACATGTTGCACACATTTCACATGGTTAACTTCGATAGCAAGAAATATTTTAGGTTTTTTTTTAAATCTGTTTAATTTCGTACAACTTAACCTTCAAAATATTATAAAATAGCGTAGACTTTCAACAAAAAAATGCAAAAAATTGACTAAAATAAGTGCCAACTCCAAGAACTCCTTGTAATCATCTCTAGGATGGAATTCAAGCAATTGGTATCGAAAGAATTGCATTAAACTTTCTTTCTGAGATCCAAGGATGTCCAAAATGGGATGATCTGTTGAACTGATCTCGATCCTTCGATCTTTCGATACGAATTGCTTGAATTCCACCCTAGAGATGATTATAAGGAGTTGTTGGAGTTGGCACTTATTTTCCTTGGTGATGACTCAAAAGACTTTTATATTTGTGCTTCAGGAGCATATCACAGAGCTCGATGGATGTCCAAAATAATATTTTGTCTCAAAATTTATTTATTTCGGTCACAATTTTATCTGACAGTGCCTGAGTTATCTGGTCTCATTCAGCCACAAAGTCCAACAATTGAAAGTTGTTAATGATGCTGCAGAAAGGGGCATCTCCTTAATAAAAGACTTTAATTCTGTGCTAACTAATCAAGAGGATCGGAAGCAATACCTTCTCCAGGTTGTTGAAATGCATAGGCAACATTTTCCTGTCTAAGAAATCAGTCATTATTGAGAAACTAGCTAGTATTGGATTTTAGTCAAATTTTTGCATTTTTTGTTGAAAGTCTCTGCTATTTTATAATATTTTGAAGGTTAAGTTGTACGAAATTAAACAGATTTAAAAAAAAACCTAAAATATTTCTTGCTATCGAAGTTAACCATGTGAAATGTGTGCAACATGTAATTTCCGCAATTATACGCAATGTTTAAGCATTGGGATGTTCAAGATGCTTGAGACAGTTCTAAATGACGTTTTATTTACCTAAAATTGTGTGTATAGCCTTAGAAATGTAAAAGGAACAAATTTCTGGAACGGGAATAAACAATTTCGAAAAAAAATTTTTTCATTGGCACCCTACTGTCCATTATAAATCTTTCATATAAAATCCTCCACATACAATCGCTCAATTTTAAAACCCTGGCTACGTACCTTCCGTGACCTTTAACCTTTTCCTTCTAGCGCCGACGGGCGATACGAAGTGTCGTACAAGTCGAACGTAGTTCTATCGTACACCGGGGAAATTCTGTGGATCCCACCTGCCATCTACCGGAGTTCCTGTACCATAGACGTGGAATACTTTCCATTTGACGAGCAGGAATGCGAAATGAAATTCGGATCGTGGACATTCAACGGAGACCAGGCATGTTATATGTTGTACATGTTGTCACCGTTGTTTTTTGGCAATCAATCAATCAATCAATCAATCAATCAATCAATCAATCAATCAATCAATCAATCAATCAATCAATCAATCAATCAATCAATCAATCAATCAATCAATCAATCAATCAATCAATCAATCAATCAACAATCAATCAATCAATCAATCAATCAATCAATCAATCAATCCATCAATCAATCAATCAAGCAAGCATTTCTTTATTGATTTTCAAAACGAAAATTAAGTCCTAAGAAAAATCCATTCAAAGGTGTACCATTCTTTCGATTCTGAAATCAGAAATAGTTGATATCATCATCACAATCTTTCATAACACTAATAATAGCAGCATCGGCAGAAACTCTTAACCCTTGACCCAATGTCATCCTCAGGTCAGACTTGACTGGTACGATGACAAGCAGAAGATCGATTTGAGCGACTACGTACAGAGCGGAACATGGGACGTCATGTCGTGTCCTGGGAATCTGTCGCTGGAATTCGACTCAAAGGAAGGCCATAACAAGTCTTTCATCATTTACACGATCAAGATACGTCGAAAGACGCTCTTCTACACTACGAACCTCATAGTGCCTTGCATTCTCATCTCCTTTCTCAGCATCTGCGTCTTCTTTCTTCCAGCCGATGCCCTCGAAAAGATGACGCTTTGCATATCAATCCTCTTAGCGCTGGTCGTTTTTCTTTTGCTGGTGCTGAAGATTTTGCCGCCGACATCGCAGACGGTTCCGCTGATAGCCAAGTACCTGCTGTTCACGTTCATCATGAACCTCATGACGATATTCCTTACCGTTGCCATCATCAATTGGAACTTTCGTACTCCGAGAACTCACAAAATGCCCTCTTGGGTGAGATCGGTCTTTCTCAATTATCTGCCCAGAGTCATCTTCATGAAGAGACCAGATCACGACTCGAGGTTCGGAGAGAAAGCCTACAGTCTCGTGCACCACAAAAAGCAGGAAAAGTCCAGGGACAACTCGGCGTTCCAATCATCGAAATCAAGCCTCGATACGGACTTAAACCATGCCCACAAATCTGAAACGGATTCCCGTAAAATCCAATCGGCTCTTTCGCCCCTACTTCTACGAAAGTCGGCCGTCGTAACGGTTAATCCGACGTTAGCATCTTCGCCTGATAAATTCAACTTGAAAGGACGTCCAAAGTCCTCCGTCGTAACTTCAGTGGACGGGATCCCCATTTGTCCAGAAACTATAAAAGCTCTGGAGGCCGTAAAGTATGTTGCCGCCCACTTGAAGAACGAAAACGATTATTCCGAGGTTACGAGCTTTCTAGTTTTCCTAAACAAATACTTCTCCGATTTGGTAACCAATTTGAGAATTTATTGCATTTGATTAATTAAACGAAAGTAAATGTCTATTATCCTGATAAGTAGAATTATAAACAATCGAAGACGATTCCCTGTAACAGACCTCGAGCGACTCTTTCACATCTTTTCTTTCAGGTTCTGGACGATTGGCGGTACATTGCCCTGGTAATAGACCGGCTACAGTTGTTCATATTCTTTGTGGTCACAATCTGCGGAACTATTGGCATCCTCATCAACGCTCCTCATATTTTTGAGTACGTCGATCAAGACGCCATCATCAGAAACATTCTGAGCAGTAAACAGGGCTTCGGAGAAAATCCAGAATAGACCGATCCAAATCCTATCGGACGATGCATTCGTGACCAGCAATTTTAACCACACATTAATCATATCAAGTGAAGGATTTTGCAGCACGACTTTAGAGCAATGCTTTAAAACAAATTTGCAACATTTTTTTTTGCAGCTTTTATTTTAAAACAAGAGATTCTTCCTCCTCTCCAGAAGGATCTGATTTTAGGACCTCTTTAAGCATGGAATGTTGATAATTTGGATGTTTTGTGATGATCTGTGAGTGAAACTTACAACATCAACTTGGATCAAAGGGTCCAAAAATATTTTCTACACTATTTTTAAAAATTGTCCTGCTGATTTACTTTGGGTTTTAATGATTAATTAAATAATTAACATTTAAACCTCATAAATTTTCAGCCAATCTTTGGAAGGAACCTCTCTTATTTCATCCATCATTCCAATACCTGCTTTAATCAGGTCCATCCCTATTCCATCACAGTGATGTCTGCAAGGAAATCAACTCAGGTTCAAATTCTAAACGAATAAATTCAGAATAGATAAAGTAACATAAATCTGAGATTTAAGATCATACTTAGCTAATAATACCACAAGCTTTATCGAATAATAAAGATAATAAACAGAATGCCACGATAGGATTGATTAAGATATATATATATATATTCATAATCCAACAAAGTCTAGTAAAATCAATGACTCGAGATGAGGTATGATGCGATCCTTCTTCTTGATTCCATTCAGATGCTTCATCAAGCATATCATGCCATTCATTTTCAATTGCTCTTCCTCTGCAGCATTTAAAATCTCATCCTTTAGCGAGAAACCCAACAAGAAGAGGCTTCGTGCAGTATCTTTGCGCTGGTTAAAAAAATTAAAAATTAAAAATCTGGAATGTCTTTTAAATATCTTGTTATTTATGCTATCTATTTAACCATAAATTAAATTAAATATAAATAATTCTTACATTCAGCTTGGCTTGGGAGGTAAATGCATCTGACGGAATCTAAAATATCATCGTAAACATTTAATTCAAAAGTAAATCTCTTGGATTCTGAGATTCTAGGATGGAATATCCATCCGTGGTTGACAAACCTCAAGCAAAACCTGGTAATCGAGAAAAAGGTCACACAGACCCAAGCCAAACATTTGCTTCGTGCGCTTTGAGGATTCAGACTTTGGCAGGACCTACAAAATAATTTTTTATTGTAAACTTTATTGCACTGCATTTTGTAATAATTACTTTGAAAAATAACTTAAGGGAAATATTAACCCAATGATATCCATTCCTCGCCAAAACAAGAGTCGACTCACCTTGCACAAGTCTTCTGTTGCAAAGATGAACGTGTTGACCGGTGCAATCTTCCACATATCATTCTTGTGGAAGAAGTGACTAATAGCTTGGAATGCAGAGTAACCAAGATGGAAGTTGTGGTTCAGAATGAGAAACTGTCTCGAATCTGAAATGACATATTATGTGATATTATCCAGTGCTCTTTTTGTCTAAGCATCAATAAATCATCAAATGGAATTTAATAATTAATAGAAATTATTTCAATATTATTTTAATATTTCATTTTAGAAGAAATTATATTCAAAATAATAAAATCATTCCTTCTGGGACTAGTAATTCAATTAAACAGATTCAAAGTATGACATACTAATTCAACTAGTGCTAAATAATAATTCTAAATAATTATTAAAAAATAAATTCTTTTGTCTGTCTGGACCTCTGAGTCTCTGAACAACACTAATTGTCTCATCTGCAAACCTTGAATATGCAACAGTTAACTTTTCTGGAAATGTGTTTGTAAGTTCCTGTAACAAATAATGGATTCATTTGATTAGACATAATATTCGTACAAGAAAAAAAACTACTTTGATACGGTCATTTTTCTTTGACGTAGCCCATATAATAACATGCTTTGCATTTGATTTCAAGGCAGCTTCTGGCAGAATTAATGAGCCTGAGAGTGGATTATCATACATAAAAAACAAGATACAATGTAATACAGAGTCAAACTGCAAATGTTAAATTCTAATTCAATTATGAAGTAGATTTTTACAGAAGAATACCCCCATAATTTACCTGGCCTGTCCAAACAAAAAACAGCGTCCTGCAAACCGTACTTTTTATCAATAACATCTAATAGTTTGTTACTCCATTCCAAACTTTTTAAACATGGGGCATTTTTAGTAGAAACTGAACGTGTAAATTGTCTCTGTAATGTGTAGCTTATAGCGTTGTAGCAAATCGACTTCATCATATATGCGGCGAATTTACGGATCAATCGAAATCGGATAGATTTAAACAAACACAAACATGTGCGAAATGATGTGAAGAAGTGAAACTGATTCTCACATACTTTAGAAAATGTGATTAATTAATCAAATTTTAGAAATGAAATGTTAAATTCTTTTTAATTGGTAAATAAATTTAATTTTTTACAATTTAAGAAGGGAAAATGTTTAGTCAGAAGTCTCTTAAGAACTTAACTTTAAGCTGTTTGTTTTTCCTAAAAAACTAATTTTAAAATTCAGAATATTGAATATAATTTTATTATCGTTAGCTCAATATAAATATTTTATTTCTGGTCTTTGCCGTGCTCATGTTGTTGATGTTGTTACCAATTTTCTTCTGTCTGGAAAGCGATTTGTCAAGGAAATGGCTGATCGTCTGACTCAATTACAAGAAGCTGTAAACATTATGGCCGATCATTTCTGTAATGCTGTTGGTTTCCTTCAACAAGTTGCACCACCGAGCCAATTCCCAGGCTTCGAACATTCTCCAGCACCAAAACAGTCAGATGTCTCGTCCAGCGAGGAATTTGCTCTGCATTTTGCCCAAATAATATCTAGAACTGCCAAAGACATTGACTTACTTGTTGATTCATTACCAAACGAGGATTCATCACCCGAGCTTCAGGTTTGAGAAAGAAATGTTTTATATGTTTATTTTATGACTTAAAAAAGTGTCTTTTTGAAGGACTGATTTTTAATTTGCGAGATACTGACATTTGAGCAAAAACCTTTCACTTGTGTTCAAACCTGTTCTTGTTTAATAATTCTACTTTAATAGTAATGATTGACTGAGACCATTAGCCTAAATCATTACAGCTAAATAACAATGGCTGTTGCGTTTCAGGCTGCCTGTCTGAGAAGGTTGGAACAAGAAAATGAGGAGGCAGCGTTGAGGCTCGAAAAGGCGGTCCGAGAGAGCGAAATTCTGCTCTCACAAGTTCAGAGCACCCTTCATGAAGTGGCACAGGTTCAACTCCAATGCCAGGCCCTGGAATCTGATTTTTCTTGATTGAAATCTCTCCATTCTTTGATTCTTGAAACTGTCACTATAGATTTGTAGATTTATGTACTTTCCTCCAGATATATTGTTTAAGAGATTTATGTTAACCATAAAGTCACATCATCCTAAATTTGTTTAATTGTTTCAAAAGAGTCTTTAAGTAATTCATTATAATCACCTAAATATCAGTCACACAAAACTTCAGCCATCAGTTATGTTGTTTAAAGTTATCAAAGGAAACGAAACTGACTGAGCAATGCATGTTGTGGATGGATCACTATTTTTAATTGTAACTTGTCCATGTTTCCGATATACAAAGACTCATAAGTAGAGATTTCTAAATTTGAGGCGATCATCCATTCTTTGTTTTAACAGAAAATGTTCAAAACATTTCACTTTTATACATGGCTTGACCCAAGTAAATACTTTGAAAACATTTTAATGGGAAGTAAAAGTAAAGATGGTTTATAAGAGTTCAGCTAAGGCCTAGAAAACGTACTGAAGACGCTCGAAACACCTAATTTGCAAAGGTCCCACTAAAACAGACCTAAAAAGTTGTTTGTAAATCAATAGCAACAAAGACCTGACTTTCAGTCTTAAACATACCATTCTATGTTGTTGCTTTTTTCCTTACCATTCGAAATCAAAGCCTCATCGGGATCGCAATGTTTATCTTCTCCAGCACAATAGTCGTTGGGCGGAATGGCCTCGACTTTTCCACCTCCGCGCAAGAATTTCGGCTCGATTTCCAGTTGTATTGGCTGTCTTTGGCTCTTGCAAGCGCTGCCCTTTTTGAACAGTTCGCAACCGCGCATCACCAGGAAAGCTCCGAGAACTACGAACAGCATGAGACACACGGAGACTGCCAAGATTAGGCCAGCATTTATAAGTTTCAGTTTGGCCTTGTTTCGTTCTTTTTCGAAGTGCATCTTGTCTTCTCCAGGTAAATCGTCGACCTGAAACGTCTTTGGATTTGTTTCCAGCCTGGAGTCGACTTCGTAGAAACGTATTTTCTCGCTACTGTGGGAAGCGACGGGAGTTGAACTCGAGTAGTTTAGCTTCGACTGCTTCGGCCGTTTCGTGAATCTCTTGTTTGTCCAGCCAATGTTAGCCATTGTTAGAAGATTGGTAGCGCTTTCCACATGTGCTAGAGACGGAGTGGTTACAAAAAGAGAAGAGTCTGAGCTCGTGGTACGTTCGACTTCCATTTTGTTTTCATTTTCTTCGCCATCTTTCTTCATCGACGCTCCATTGCTGTTGATTTCGATGATGGTCTTTCCATCTTCGCCGATAAGACTGACTCCGTACTTGTCAACTTCTACGAAGGCCAGATTGTTCAGCGGCAGACCGACGCCATCATCCGTTTCAACTGGAAAAACCTCTTCATTGCCAACATTATTAGTATCGTCGTCGAGGTCACTCTTTTTGGGGTTTACCCTTTTTTCAAAGCTGACAATAAGCGGAGTTCCAAAAAGTTCTGTGTTGATAGCCAAGGGTTCGGTGAATGTCGTGTCTAGCTCGGCATCGGACCAATAAAACCTGAATTGATTAAAATGTCACAAAACTATGAGATCGATACAAATAAGTATTTGCCAGTTTTAATTCTCAGAAAGGATTTATTAAATTTACTAGTTACATTTTACTCCAGTTTCAATACATTCATTAGCAAATTCATTCTCAAAGTAGCTTTAAATTCTTACCTGGTCCTGATGGTTGTCAGCTGAAATTTCATGTCCTCGTCGAACTCTAAATCGCCATCGACGCCTTCCAGGCAATCCTCTATGCTGTCCAGGTAGGAAATCCGAAGTACTGGCGTTCCTCCGTTTCCACAAAATTCCACAACAGCAGGATTGCTTTCCCCTTCTGCTGGAACATCGTCTCCCATTACGTCTTTGAGATAAGCTGAGGATTGCTGGACCCCAGAAGAATGGAGTCGAGATGTCTTAACCTCTGAATCTCTCCTAACTCCATCTTGGGGATTTACTTCTCCATCTGAGCCTGTCTCAGAAGCGTTGTCATTCTGCGAGTCAACAGAATCCCTGTGGCTCGCTTCAGACTTTCTTATGCTTGAAATTGCGTTCAAGGTCAGATAGCCAAAGTCCGAACGATCGAAAGAATTGTCTGAAAGTTCCATGTCCGAAGCAGATTCATTTTCGAAGTTTGGTTCTTCGCCCATCTCGAACAACAACCAAGTGATATCAGTTAATTAAAATGTGTCATCAAATAGAAATTATGGATTTTCATGTTTATTTAAGATACTAAATTATAATTAATAATTATAATACTATCTAGTTACAAGATTCTAGTACATAGTTTATGACAATAATACAATTATTATTGTGTTTAACATGTATAAAATTATAATAAGTGTTTACCGTTATTTTTAGAAATAAAATAATAATAGTAATAATAATAATATATTCCAAAAGGCTAGTGGCATCTCCTTAGGCGAGCTGTTTGATTTTGAATCGGTTCATTTAATTCGCATCAGCACAGACGTCCATTCGGTCTCAGACAATAATTTGCAATAAATCCAAATATTATTTTTAATATTTATTTCGCTAAATTATTCGAAGAAATAGTATTTTATTATTATTATTATTATTTCATCCTGATAAGTATAAATGACCTTACAATTACACAAAGGAAAAGCATTCTCAATGTGATTTCAGTATCTTTTAAAATTATAATGGTTTTTCGGTCATATTTATATATTATTTTTATATTGTATTTCGGTTTTATCTCATTATGCAATTAATTATAATAATAATAATAATAATTATTATTATTATTATTGCTTATAATTAACAAAAACACTTTATTTGTGTTACATTTAACATTTAAATCGCAATAAATACACAATAGAAATAATAAGTACGCAGTTTAATATTAATAATATTAATATTATTATTATTAGTATTATTATTTATGCTTCATGACAAATCACTTCAGGGGCCAAAGTTCACGTGGATTGGATGTCCAAAGATAGCCATAATTAAGTCGTTTATTTTCTGACCTTAAATTCGTGATTCATTTTTGAACAATTAAAAAAACGTTCTTAAAATGTTTACGTTATAATTTAAAAAATAATTAATATTTCAATAATAATAATAATAATAATATTAATAATAATAATAATAATAATAATAATAACAATAAGTGATGAAAGTCATATTAATTTAATATTTCAGTTATACATTGGATAATGATCCAGGGCACTATAATCAATTATCAAAGATAATTTGCAAATTGTAAGAAAATGCAAGTTATTTTAAGTTTTAAAAGGCTTACTGATTATTTATGATTTATCATTGTATTTAGAAACATATTTAGAAATTTGAAACAATTTTAACAATAAAGGTAGAAATGAAACTTTTTAAAAATAGATAAAACTCGATATAAACATCGTGTAGCACCAATATGTTAATATTAACAAATTCCTCAAACCCACCTGTGATGGAGATGAAACAGTTAATTCCCGTAACCCAACTATCCACACGATCAGAACTTTGACAACTTTGACGACCTTCATGACTAACTCAATGAGTGATTGAGTGAGTGAATGAATGAAAAGGTTAATAGCTGAGTGGGTGGTGGAATCAACAATGAGTGAGCGATTGAGTGATTGATAAATCAACTGATTGAGAAAAATTGAAGGCAGATGCCACTGAGTACCAAAGCTTGCGAAAGGTTCAATTCCATGACGGCAGGCGATAATATAGTGAGTGATGAGCGTTTGAAAAGAATCGTTGAAAAGCTGGAAATCATTCCAGAATCATAAGCAACTCGGCAGTGGATGATAAAGTCGCCTGAAAATCAAATAGTTGTATTTAAGTTACAATGCTAAAGAAATTGGTCGTTAGTATTAATAGTAACAATTTGTTTTTACTTCAGTTATTAATTATATTAATAATATTTATTATTTTAAGTTGGTATTCATCGTTTAAGATATGGAGATCTTAAATTTTAAGTAATGAATTTGTTTCTGCCAAGAAGGGAAAACACGAGATATGTCCTTCTGAGTAAAGTCATTCTTTTTTTTTGTTGATGATTTCACCACCATTTTTTACCCTTTCAGTTATATATTATTTTATCTTTATTACCTGCACTTGCTAAATGAGCGATATTACTAACACCATATTCATTTTGCTTATGGAAAAAGACTGCATCCCAAACAATTTAATGCCCTCCAAACCATGGAATCTAAGCATCCCCTGCCACATCTCCAGATCAAAAGAAATCAGACATCATTGTTATTCGTCCGGCAACTGACAGAAACACATCCGAAATTGTCGAAAATCGATAGATTCGCCCAAGCGTCGAATGCAATTGCCCAGGGGAAAAAACGATCGGAGAGACAAGGATTGAATACCAAATTGGCTTTTCTTTGCCGGTCGTTACAGGGGCGTGTAATGGTCTGGAGAAAGCACCTTGTCAATTCGACCTTTCCAAAGGGCTTGAACTCTTCAAATCTCGTGTGTGTTTAATTTATAGAGATAGACTTGTCTGGATTGAATGGCATTGATTTGTCTGAGAGATGAGCCAAAATAATTGATCTTTTTTCAAACTTCAAACTACTTTAATAATTTTTTTAAAATTAAATTTTGCTTTAATAAATACCTTGAAACAAATCGTCAAATTATATTTTGCTACATTATGAGATATTTTTTTAAAAGAAAATTAATTTCCATCCATCGCTATTACCATTAGCAACTGTTGCTTCCAGGGATTGTTAGTCCGGTTTCCATGAGTCAAGTCACGGTCAAGAGATGCGGCTTGAGATTCGAACCTCCTGCTATAGTTTTGATTTATTCCCAAAGAGGTTTGTTTGGAACTCAACTTCGTATAAGAAAAATTCCAGCAAGGGATATCAAGACGATGCCAGTCGGCATAATCGCAAGAAACATGAAATCGTGCGAAAGACACCGACAATATCTGGAACAAGTTCCTGATTGGCAGTTCGAAAAACTAATAAAAATGTTGAAGGAAAACGCTCAAGGAAGAGGGAAAGAAGACATAATAAGAGACGTAAGGACCAATAAACCTTTGGCACAACAATAATTCCCTAAGTAAATCTAGATTTTATTGCCTTGTATTTTGTTGTAATCTATTTCATGTGGATGGTCTTATAAATACTCTTAATGTTACCACTCGTCCCTGCTCATGGATTCTAATGTCTAGTTACACATTTAATAAACAATAATTTTAAAGGCAAACGAAAATTTCTCAATAAACCCAGAGGAAGATCTCAACAAAGTTGATGAGAAAACTTTGCAGATGAAGAAAGCTTTGATGAACAGAACCTTCGAGATGAACAGGAAGAAACCAGGAGATGCTGATTTCAAGTACGACCTCGTAGTTGACTTTGACATCGGAGCTCAGATCGAGTCCAATGAATGGGACGACTCAGAGATGGAAGCATTTTGAAGATAACTAGATACTAGATGATATGCTAGATACTTGGATGACCAAAATTGACTAATTTTTGCAAATTAGGTAGCCTGAAAATCACTAATCTATCTTGAATCTCCCAAATGAGTAAGATTGCTATCATCATTTCTTTCTAACCTTTACTATTTTTGCACATAATTATAACTTACTGAGCTATAACTTTGAGAGTGAAGTCTTGTTTTATGTCCTATTTCAAATAAATAATCTAGGTGTACATCTTGAACAATGTGTAGTTCTTGGGAGTTATTCTTGCAGACATACAAACTAGGTAAATTTTAATTGACAGCCATAAAAGAACAGCTGAAATCTTGCATGTAGAAACAATCAAAATACCTACGACTACCGTCAGAAAATAGGGCAGATCAATAGAAATGCCGACTCGAACAGAGACGTAGATTCATACCGAGCGCATATCGCACGTTACCTGTGCGTGGTAAATCTTCAAAAGAGGAAATGCACGAAATCTTAATGGCAGCAGGAAATAACAGTCCGAGAAGATCCAAAACCGAGAGAACTCCGTCGAAACTCAATCCGACTTTTCCACGACGTCTTCGCAATCGTGGATCCCCGAAGAGAGAGCCAACCTGGGGAGACCAAATAGTTCGAAGATACCCTTCATGAAGGGCTTGAACCCATCTGCAATCCAGGTATAGACCAAGGGGTATAGCTTGCCAGTTAAGACCATGAGGAGAGTTTGATGCGAGACCGCGGCCACCCTGTACCACGGGCCTTGGAACGGATCGGCCGTGGCAGGGCACAGGATGTTGTTTAGGTTCACTTGGGTTACCTGTGGTTAATATTTTATGATTCTGGATTAGTAATTAATTAGTAACTATCAAAAATTAATAAAATTTACTCTCACAAAACAAATTATAATTCAAATTAAGTAACTGAACGAAATTATTTAATAAATGAGTCATGGAAAATACTAACAGTGGAGACAAACTGTAGGATAGTAAAGTGAAAGAGAAAGACACCACCCAAAGCCATTAATGCCCAACTGTAGTTGTTTGGCTTTTCTGGTATGTAGGGTCCTGGCATTGAAACATGATAATAATATTTGCGCACAAGTTTGATCAGCACTTTGATTTTTATAAATAACAACTTTAAATTCAAAATAATTTAACTCAACATTTAATTGAGTGACAATACAAATAATTTACTAATGCATTAGAGTTTACATTTTTAATATAAATTTTTAACTCAAACCTCTGCTCTTCAAAAGATAATAAGGTACGATGAGTATCAGGGTGTGCTGGATAAAGTATATCGGCTTCTCGAAAACGAGCTGGAAAAATGCAGAAGCTCGAAATTAAATCGAGTTTTAATTGTTTCTCTATTAGCTATTATTATTTTATTGATGATAATAAAACTTTTATGAATTTTGTTAAGAGAATTTGGGAAAACATTAGTCTGACATGCGGATGTCATACTACAACTACATGCATTCAGCCATTAATCTACAGTGATCAACTCAACTACCTTTCTAGACATGGTAACTGGTATCATCAGAGCTTCAATTGGTCCAATCAAATAGTACATGTGCAACCTAAACAGGGCTGTAACAATCTCACTAGGAGGAGATGCCAAGAGAAATATCTGCAGCAATTTTATTTTAAAAATTAATTGTCCACAGTAGATTTTGTCTAAATTCAGAATAACAGTAGCTCAAGAATAAATTAAAGTCTACTTCTAAGGAGAGCATTAACTCAACAGAAATAACCTGAGCAACTGTTATGATGTGGCAGGGATTGAGCAGCCAAATAAATTGACGGGTTGCCAACTTGAAACCAACTTCTATGCCAAAAGTTAAGCCCAAAAGAGCCAATAAGATGTTAATGGCCGGGATGTCTTTCGGCTTGTAGACCTTCTTGGGAAGGCTTATTCCTTGCCATGCGATGTATATTTCCAAAACGGACATGGTGCAAAATATCATAGACTCTATAAGTTTCCGTTCCTGTGACAAATACACAACGCATCCAGGACCACCACTGCTGGATATGGAGGTGTTCACCCCGGTATACATCCATCCAAAATATTCCTCCCATTGAATCATCTTCAGCTCCCCCAAAAAGTCGTTACCAGTCGGCCATTAACGTCTAAGGTTTATCGGATCATTTATGAGGCCACAGTTGCTAAAAGTAAACAGTCATCTGATCACCATGCTTACGACAAGAGTCTAGCTTCAATGAAACGATTGCTAAAAGTAGAGATAAGATAATTTGATTATTTGGCTGCTGAAAGATTTATGAAATTCACAATCAATCAAATATTATTGAAATTAGTGGCGGGAAAATAGTCACATGGAAAATATGGCATGCCAAAAATTTATGTCTGCTAATTCATGATGAAGAACAGATTAAATGTAAAAAATAAGTATAAAGCGCCTTACCAAAATAGTTTTTAGGTCGACTACTCGACATCAATTGTTGTCTAAATACCTGAGTCCAAAGTTTATACAAAGGTAGACGTTAATTAAAGATGGCGCATCCTTGGTTTAGTCTGCTCTTGAACTAAATATTCTTTTTAAAATGCCGATAATAACTGCATGTTGTTGTTTCGAAACTCTGAAGAAAGGCTCCAAAGCCAGTGGAATTTTTACATCGGTTGGTAGGAGGAGACGGATATTTTAGCATGGAATCAAATAGTAAATCAAATTTTAAACTCTTAGATCACTGGATTGATCAACATAGTCATCGATATCGTAATTATCATAGATCTGGATCACTTCATTGCCATCAGCGAGCCTCAAGAGCAGTTTCTATACCTTCCACCAGGTTTTCCATCACGTTTCCGGACTTATTTTAAGATTTTTTGGCAGCAACCTCCATATTACTAACATTATAAATTAATTTAAAAATGCGTAATGATTGTTTATTATTTAATCGCAAACTCCATTATGCTTTCAAAACGTTCAAAAGGAGTAATGACTTTTATGGGCATAGAGTTGATAACTAACATCCTGGTGGTGTTTTTGGGCGGTCTCCTCTACGTTGGAGTCAACATGGTTAGCCAGATCACATTACATTTGTTTTCCCTTCACATTTACAACTTTATAATTTAGTAACGATTATTAACGTTGATTACAGCATAAAAAAATTAATTATATTCATCATATCATATTCAAGTTCGGTCAACCATGACCAATTTAAACTCATTTAGGGTTATCAGGGCAAGAAGTATTTGTTCGCCTGGATAGCTGTGGTGGCCACAAACAGAATCTACGAATTTTTCATGGGAGTCTACTTGCTATCATGGATAGGCGGTCATAGAATCAGGGTTGGTATGGGAACTCTATTTATATTTAATTGATACAGCACAATTAAATAACGATGTTAACTACTAAGCTTGTTATTGGAAGATACTATGGTAGGAGATGTAATTTTTGATGTTGCCATTTTCATACCCAGGATGTCTTATACGTAGCGACGGAGAGTATAGCGGTGACCATGTATTGGCTGGTAAACACTGTCATCATGGTGGGTCGCTGATTTTATCAATTCATCCGTCCACTCATCCACCAATCTAATCATCCAATCACCAATCCAACAGGTGGCAGCTCTCCTCTGCGTCATATCCTACTGGCAGGAGTTGAAGGACGAATTATTCGGCAAGGAGAGACGATTGAAACATTACTCGAAGCTCGCAAATCTGAGACAGGCTGCTCTCAGCGGTCACATCACTCCATACAAGAGCTATTACAATTCCAGGTCGGTAATGGGCCTGGAGAGCCAGTCGATGTATTTGGACAGGTCACAGCAGATGAGATCGCTCTTGAACGCACCATCGATGGTCGAGTAATGGCGACCTAGCTGCCGTTATTTTATTACTTTTTACTTCTCAGTGATGTCTTAAAGGCTGCTGGAATTAGTAAATCTTAATTAGTAGATTTTATTGTTGGATAATTCACAAATATTTAAATTTACAAATTTTGTGAATATTTCCAATCCTTTACAACAAAAGTGATTTAATGCCCAATGAACCCAACAATCCAAAAACACAAAAGAAAGTGATTGAAGACACACGTGTGTTACTCAACATTTTACTTATTCATTAAGAACCGCTTGAAATTTTTTTACAGTTTGAAGATAAAAACACAAAATGACAATTTCAATTTAGTATCACTTAATTTTGCAAATTGTTGAATGAGATCTTTGGCAGGGTAAAAGAATCAAAGGTGTTGTCAGAATTGAAAACAACATTTGAATGACAGGGAGGCATAACATATTAACTACAAATGTCCTTCTCGATCCACTATTTTGATTGCATTTTCTTTTTTATGTCTGTGTTTAAGACAATCAACTTGTCTATGAGAGATGATCTGGACTCCTGAGAACCTCTGAAATGACAAAATTAATTAATAATAAACTTTTAAAGCAAAAATCTTACTCTTTGTATTGCTATTATTTAGACATTGTTATCGTCAGTCTTTGAAAATCCAAAACAATATTTGTTTATTTCAAATGAAATGTTGGAGTCTTGGCAAACAATGAATTTCTAAGGGATGTTACGACCCACAGTCTCAAAAATTCACAAAAATCAATTTGCCAGTTTAATCAAAAAGTTAATTGATTAAATTATGACTGATGTTATGGCTGAACGTTAAGTGATAAGTCAGAAAGCACTGACCTTGCAGAAACGACGACCTCTTTTATGTGGGGAACCAAAGTCTGAAGACCTTCTTGGTCGTGTTTTAGCATCAAATCCCAGCAGACGTTGAGCTGGAAAGCAATGAATGAAAGTAGATTTAAACTTACTTCCAATGTATTGTTCATTGCAACAAATCACCATTAATGCATCAGCAGAAGTGGTGGCATGTTACATCAATAACTTTATATTACATTACATATGTTATATGCAATTATATATTCTCCCACATTTATCCACCCCATTACAACAATCGCCAGCATATAACAACAAGTAATCACTAACGAGGTAACAGCCGCAGTCTATCTCTCTATACGAGGCCGGACTGTCCAGCAGGGTCTTGAGACATTCCTGACTCTTGACCAGGAGGGCTCGAATGGGGACGCCACCCTTCAAGACCATGCCCACCGAGGTGTGGACCACCAGGCTGACGCAACCCAACCACGAATCTAAGTCTTTTGCACTGTTTTTCTGGCTTGCTGGTGGCAGAAATTGATGGCATTTACTTGACAGCACCAAAACTCAGAATCTAAATGATTCAAAATTCCACAAAAAATTGTAAACCATAAAACAAATAATGTTAATTTTTAGTGGATAATTTGGTCAAACAAGAAATCAAAATAGGACCAAGAAAATATCGTGGTCTTATAATAATATCTCTCTACATAGCAAAGAAGTCATTTAATTTGTAAATAAATAATAAGAGACCACAACCTTCAAATGTTGTCTGGAGATTGGCAATGTAGTGATCCTTAACGGAAATGGTTTCCTCGCAAATTGCTTGCATGTGCGTCACCAACTCCACGGCCGTCCTTGCGAACTTCCACTCCGTCAGGGACTTCTTTATCAATTCCAAGACAGTTTCGTGGATGACGAGTTTGTCTGTTTTGTTTTCTTCCAAGAGAAACTTCAATATGTGAACTTCGTGGTTCTCGCACTTTCCACCGCTAAAGTTGACGATCAAATTCTTTATGACAACCTCTGGAGGTAGTTCTTTCTCCTGAAATCGAAAGCATTTCAGGTCTGCGCCAGAACTTTAAAAGTATTTCCCGTTGCTCAAAATTAATGATGCTTGGAATTATTTAAAAAAAATTCCGTTAACCCATTGAGACTTGTTTGTTATCTTGCTCAAAAGAAGTTCTCCCGACGTAGGCATCTTTCTCTCGTAACGGCGCCGAATTACCCTCCGGATTCTGTAAACAATGGCACGTTACGACTAATAACCAAGCAACTCATGCAACATTATATTGCGTTTCAAGGAACCATATGTATTATTATCCATTATTAATTATTAAACATTTTATTAATTTATGACAAATGAAAGTTTTGCTATAGATTTGAAAATCTGAAAATGAAACCATTGTCGGTTACATTAATAGAAAGTTACCAATGGGAGGATTTATTGCAAATTATTTCCAAGTAGATAAAGGCAATATTTTTTTAATTTTGTTGTCATTTTCAATATCGAAATAAAACATTAACTGGTCAAAAACGGGAACCCTAACTAGCACAAATTTAATTAATTCCCTTCCCTACTAAATCAATATTAAATTATGCATAATTTATAAGTTCATCAAAACCTCATAAAATTTATACAATTAAATAAGTTGTATATGATCTCAATCACTTTCTCTCTAAATCTAAGGAATATCGATACTCTTTGTAACATGGTATTAGATCTAACAAACATTAAATAAATTACGAAGCTATAAAATCAGAGTTTATATTAAAATGAGTTTTCTGCTGTACAATGACAATGCAATGTTTTTACGATGGATTACTTCAATGGATAGGTTTTTTAAATGACGGAAGTTACAATATCGCCTCATACAACAAAAGCTAAGCATTTATATAATTACGATTAAGCAAGAACAACCATAATTCATCCGCTTACTCATCCATCCATCTATCCGTTCATAAATTCAAGTTTTAGTAGAATTCCGAACATTCAAAAGTTTTGGTCAACACTGGAATAGTTGGTGCGCGATTAAATCAAAGATGGATGCAATATGTGGGTCAATTGTAGGTCAATTAAATGGTTCCTATTAAGGTCAAGTCAAGGTATGCCAGCAGGGAATGTTCTCTTGTTGCTTGGCCAGCATCAGATTCCAATGCTCTAACTCCTTGCCTCTGGCAAACATGAAGGAGCCAATCACAACCCTGCCCAGCATTTTATCTGAAATAGCAATTTTTTGTTATTATTAAATATTTTATTCTAATTTCTTTTTAATATCATTTTTTCATTTTATTAATTTTCTTAACATTGATAATAAACAAATAATAAAAAAAAAACAATGTACCTTTATGACCGGAAACGCTCTGTAACACGCTGACGACGACGCAGGCAGTCCCCAGAATTCCTTCGCTGGACTGCTTGAACGAGAACGATTGGTTGAACTTGGGGCAAAGGTCATCGTCCCTGATGACGTCAGTCTTCTTCGATTTGACAGGGGTGTTGTTCTTCATCAGGGTCACTTTCACATAGAAACCTGCGCCATTGTCAACGGCTATACTTGACCCGTAAGGTTGGGGTTAACATTAGGAATTAGCATTAGGTTTAAGGTTAGGGTTAGGGTTAGCCTTAGGGCTAGGGTTAGGTCTAACCTAATTCAGCTTAAATCAGAGTCGGATTTGATTCAGTCGTTTGTATTTTATTTGTTCGATTCAATTTTAATCGTGATTAATCGAATCCGAAAAAAGGAGGTAATTCAATTCGAAGATCCGAAGAGGTGAGAGGAAACAGCGATGGATTTTGCTTGCCGATTTGGATTTCAAGTTGCGATGATGACGAAGACGATGAGGATGTAGTTGTAGTTGACTTGTTGTTAAGGTCACCAAGTACATGATTTAATTATTGACGGCATTATTTAATAATAATAATAATAATAAATTAATGTTGTTACGGAATAGTTACATGATATATTAGTCATTTTAGACATTCACAGTAAATGTTTCAAAACGTTGTATTTCTTCTCTTCATTCTGTTCCTCCTCCTCCTCCTCCTCCTCATGATCATGATCATCATCATCATCATCATCATCATTTCCATCACAACGATAATGCCCATCATCCATCACCAATCAGCTCCAGAAATGAATCTTTCCAGCTCAATTCCGTCCGAGCGGAAATAGCAAATTACACCACCAGTCACGTGACCAGATGATGCCCTTTCAGTAACTTGGGGGCTCATTCTCACGAGCCAATCGGCTTGTAACGGTTGAAAACTCTTAGCTCGTGAAAAAAGAAAACGAGTCATCGCATCAAGGTTGACGCATCGTTGTTTGACGCTTGTCATGGATAGGAAGCATGGATCTGGTGTCGTGTGACGGAAACATTTGCAACGGATGATAACCCGAGCTAATGTTCTTGTTTACGTTCCAGAAAATTGCTTCTGACATCACGAAAAGAAAGATTCATGGGGGCTAACCCTAAACCAATTATAGGCAATTTTTAAAATAGGGTATTATTATTCATATTTGTTGTATTGTAATAAAAGATATTAAGTTTATAATATTTTACATTTCACTTTTGTCTTAACCTAAACTAATTATCGTTCTACAACTAGGCCCTAAGCCCTAACTCTATCCCTAACCTAGTCCTAACCTTAACCTAACCCATACCCTAACAGGACCCCAAACACGTACAGTGTCCAATAAAAACACGAATAGTAGAGACTGCAACATCTGAGAATTTCTGCTTTGTTTGGCAGATGGCTCCAATAGAAGACCGAATTACACCCGTGGGTCCGCTATTGGAAGTGGAAGGAGGCAAATTTTTTGTTTCGTTCCGGATCTTCTTTTTTTTTTATTTATGACTTAATTCAAATAATTCAAAAAAAAAAGTTAAATGTGGTTGAATAAGAAGTTTTAAAATCATTTCGTATGTAATGGAAGAATGTAATTAATGTTTAATTTCCATATTTGTCTCCAGTTTCTTTGCTTTTTAATCAATCGATGTGAAATTAGAATGGATCGTATAACCGCGGCTCATAATCCACGTCCTTTGGCAGCACCATTACCACCACCACCATCATCATCATCATCATCACCACCACCATCATCATCATCATCATCATCACAACTGGAGCGTTCCCTCTTAAGATAGCGTGTTGACAAATCCACTCGGCCGCTTCTATTAATTCTCTCCAGGTCCATAAATATTGGTTCAAAAACTCAGAGCACTTATCCTATTTCGGTCCTCCATAATTAGGCGGCAACAATAATTATGGCTACAAGGAATTACAACCTATGGCATTATTTAATAATAATAATAATAATAATAATTTACCGTTAGCAGACTATTTCCTAATTAAAAAATGGCTTCTAAATAAAAACAAATCCAACGGGTTAGCGTTCAACTGCCCGCCCGAACATTTTAATAATTTCGTTAAGTGCCCGCGGGCCGCAGGTTGGCACACCTCGGCCCAATTCAAATGAACCAACCGGCTGGGGCGGACTCCACGACCTTTTTGAAACTTCGTCCCTCGTAGATGCCGACGTTCAATCTTTCGGTTCTGTCGTTATAGGCGAGAGAGATCAGGATCTCACCTTTGAACTCCAAGGTCATCTGGTCGATTAGCATAATTTATTCAATTTATCGAGTGTTTATTATAAATTTGCACGAGTTTTTATTCAAATTCTACACTGGACGTAATAGAAGTTAACTTGTTGATTATTTTGTTGTATTTTGTTGTTTGATTTGTAAGAATTATGAATAAAAAGGGAGAAATAATTAGGATTTAATTATTGGATGGCCATATTCAATCCACAATCGATGCTTCTAGGCTCATGGACATTCTTCTTGATCGAGCGACAAATAAAACCAACAAAAAATCCTAATCCTATTATCGTCCAAAAGCTTTTTACGATGTTCTTTGCTCCCTATTTTTGGGTTTAATGTATATTCTTGGAATAAAGCATCTTACAATCACCTCAAAATAATAATAATAATAATAATAATAATAATAATAAAAACAAAAAAAATATATAAATATAAAAAATGATGACCTTATTATGCGTGACTTTAATTAATTAAAAAACGGGCGCTACATAATAGTAATTATTATTATTATTATTATTATTATTATTATTATTATTATTAATAGCAGGTTAGGTTAGTTGAACAATTGACAAATTAACAAATCAATTCATTTGCCGCAAGAGGTGTTCCATCTGTCGATAGACAATGGAAAAGAAGGAAAACCTAATTTGCTTTGTAATCGTCCCTCTGAGAATTGAGCGTCACAAACTGCCTTGGCGACAAAACGGGAGCCACACAAACGCGAGAAAAACATTCCAGTCCCCAAACTGAATCGTATATAAGGATCCATAATGTGTGGATAATTATACATTAATGCCAATTTCTTATGGTCAGGGGAACGTTTTCCATTTAGAGAGAGCGCTCTTCCCTAAGGCCTTTCGTGGTACCTGCACCATTACGAGATGGGTTTTGAACACGGTACTGGTGGAGAGGCTCAAGCCACCATATCTTACAATTTAGACGTGCACAATTGTAATAACAATCGCCCTATTATTACGAAACAAAAAAAAACAAAACAAAGAAAAACAATTAAAAATCCCTGCCAACTTCTGCAACGTCCTCGTTTTCCACCTCCTTCTGCACCGTGATCTTCTTACTGCCGTTTTCCAGCAGAATACCGGAAGTCTTCATCGGGTACATCACGTGACCAATGACGTTGTGTCTCCTCAGTCTGTCCACGTCGCAGATTGTCAGCTTCAGGATCCGATTGTCGAAGTCCTTGACTGGTACCTGGTGATGATAATGATAATAATGTCGGTGATGATGATGATAATGATCGATAGATGTCTCTCGAACATTGGATTTTGAATAATAAACAAATAAAATTCATCGCCAGACATACAACGTCAAATTTGCTTCGACAGATTTAGAAATATTGGCTAAACCACTGGTGAATGAAGTGAAAAGGCGGTAGTTTTTATCATCACCACTACCACTACCACCATCATCATCATCATCATCATCGTCGTCGTCGTCGTCGTCATCATCTTAACACCTGGAAGACGAAGGTCTCTTCGAACTTTGGATTGCAGGTTTTCTTTTTGAACGAAGATCTGCATTGACTCCTTGTATCAGGAAGAAGGGTCAACCTGTGAGGATGACGACGACAACAACGATGAGGCATCAAGGGTCAAGGTTAGGCTTAATGTTAGTGTTAGGGTTAGACGTAGTCTCCCTACTTGAGGAAAGGATCGCAGGCATTCGCCGAACCGGGGTTCCTAGAGGGCAGCCCTCTGGCCTGATGGAGAACCACAGTCAGCTTTTCGGACTCCATGGAGTACTGAACGCTGAACCTCACCCTACCCAGGTGACCGGCAGGGTAGTCGTCATCGTCGTCGTCGTCGTCGCACTCGTCGACCAAACCGGTGGCGGCGCCGAGACTGTTGCGTCTCTTCGTGGCGCTTTTGACGTAAAGCGACGGGTCGATGGCGCCGAGATGGTTGGGTGAACAGGGGCCCGAGAATCTCCTTAGACTGAGAGGAGAGGGCGATAAATGGAGGTGTTGGGAGTCCTGGGCTTGTGAGGAGTTTTGGGTGGGTTGGGGCGGGTTAGCGTTCGAAGCCATGGACGAGTAGTCGGTGTAGCTGCTGAAGCTGAAGACGCTTTCGCGACTCTTGTTGGAAATCGAACCGGAACTTACTGGCGCCAGGATTCTGACGATTAATGGTGAAGAAGACGACGAGGATGAATTAATGTGATTGTGTAATTAGTATAAAAAATAATTATTAATATGTATGCATAATAAATATTTAAATATTTATTTATCTTACCGATCTAAAAAATTGTTCAAAATGTTGTTTTAAATTTAAAATTCAATACGTGTTTTTAAATTATAAATCAGTTTTTTTATTTTATTTTTCTATTTTCCAAGTATTATTAATAAATATTTTTAAATAAAACATTTATTAATGAACTTCACGAGCACGTGATAGGCTGAAGGTCGCGACTAGCGACTGTTAAATAACACTGGTAATTAGGCCAACAAAATATATTAGCAACGACGGTCACCATCATCATCATCACCGTCGTCATCGTCATCATCATCACCGTCGTCGTCATCATCATCATCATCATCATCATCATCATCACCGTCGTCGTCATCATCACCTCTTTTCCATCACGATCCTTCCATCGTCTTCTGATCGTCCGGACCACCATCTCTTGGTCCTCTCCATAACGGATCCTTTCCGGGATTCTTTGGAGCGTCGCTTGGCAACGCACCACGTGACCAGCGCCATGGCAACGCCGACGAGCATGACGCACGCAATGGCGGCGAACACGATGCCGTTCACATCTGCGATGAAAGAAATTGGTAGTTCATTAATTAATAAATAAAAAATAATTTTTATTAATTTAAAAAAAAGATTGTATATTAATTAATTGTTATTTAAAAATAATTTTGATCTTTAATTCAAACTCAATCTAATGCGAATGCTATTTATATTTAATCATTCAATTGCACCCTTTCTGCTCACAATTTCAACTGGGTGGGCGGAAATACGGAACTATTTTTTTTTAAATAATAATAAATTAATAAATAAATTAATAGAAATCTATTTAATGCAAAAGAATACAAAAGAACGGACTCAATGTGTATGTATTTCCATTTTTCAAGATAATTCGACAGATGACGTCATTGACTGACAACGATTATTGGCCACGTCAGCATGGAACACGCAACCTCATTTGCCAGACGTTTTCCATGTAAAACCCATGTTTTTAACTGTCAGTCCTCGTGTCCTCCTTCTGCACGTTCTTTCATTCATCCATTCCTCATACGCTCGTCCATCCATCCATCCATCCATCATTTCGTTCATTCATTCATCCATCCATCCATCCATCCATCCATCCATCCATCCATCCATCCATCCATCCATCCATCCATCCATCCATCCATCCATCCATCCATCCATCCATCCATCCATCTCTCCTTCAGTCAATCAAACCATCCATCCATCCGTTGAAGGTTGAAAACCCTATCATCCAATAGGCCGTCCATCCATCCACGGGAAAGTTTTATTCCTGGGCGGAAACACACGCTCACTTCCAGCAAATAGCTGCAACGATCTTCTTTTCTTATTTTTTATTTTTTTTGTTTCAAAAGAATTCATCTGCAGACAATTTTGGACAGCAATCCTAAGGGGCACGACCTCACGTGATGATGACGACGACGACGACGATGACGTTGATGATGATGACGATGATGATGACGATTATGGTTGTGCTAACAAAAGTTCATCGCTTTCTGGAAAGTGTGAACGTTCGACTTCAGTTCATGTTGGCGCCTTATAATAACAACCTTATAATTACAGCCTTATAATTAATTATAGCGCAAAATGAGTACAAGTTCCAGATTGGCGCCCATGAAACATTGCGCTATAAAAACTGCGGTTGATGTGGTTTCCGATGGTCCAGAAGAGTTTTCAAGTTTTGCTTATCATAATTGATTCTGTAATTAAAATGGCGACGACCACGATGAGGATAATTTATTAACAACAATTTTATTTTATTAATAATAATAACTATTATTTATAAGTATTAATAATTACTGATGGAATTAATTTTAAACATCAAATACAAAGGAAATTACAATTAAATCCTTTCATGTCGTTTCCAGGCCAACGAAACATCGACCTGTCCTCACCTGAATTCACTTTTAAATTCCGTCGTAATTAACGTCGACACCTTTACAATGTTTTTATTTTATTTTTATTTTTATTTCGTCCATCGATTATCTTTAATCCAATAATTTGGATTTGCCGCTTATTTGCGATGCTAGATTCACTTTCAGATTCGTAACTGTATGTTGTTTACGTTTTGATAATGTTCACATTTAAACAGTAGTATCTGCTTTCTTTTTGTCCAATCATGACGAGAAAAACTGGGTCAGATTAGGTCACATCACTTGTCCTCTTTTTCATTCGTCTTGATGTTTAGCGCAAGTCGTGGCGCCAGTTTTTCAGCGTCACACTTGACCCCAGCAAAACCAGGAAAAAGATGTCCGCCATTTTGAAAAATGGAGATCCTTTCCAATTCATTCATCTCCAAGATGAATTTGTTCGACTTAAAAAAACAATCTCGTGAGCGATGTTCGGTGTGGCGCCATTTGCAATCCGGCGACAACAATCCGAGGAGACATCACTTTTCGTTTCATTAACTCGTCTTAATCACCGCCATAGACTTTATTAATTATTTTTCTATCATCATCATCATCGTCGTCGTCATCGTCGATTTCATCGCTATCACAATCATAACCGTCATTATCATAACACTATCATCAGAATTATTGATTTGTTCGTCACCGGTAGTGCTCTCGATTAGTAATAAATGTTGTCACCTAGCAACAACAACATCATCATCATCACCATCATCATCATCATCATCATCATCATCACGACCACGATCACAATTATCACCAGCAGACAGTCAATTATCGCCCACAGTAATAAGCGCGCGCTCGACTTGTTCAAATGCCACGCTTTCAAGCGTGTCTTCTTCTCCGCTGGAAAACAGGTGCCCGATGGTGTCTTGGGGACCACCGGGTGTCAACACCATCGAACCTTTGAAGGGAGTTGCCTTTGGAGGTAAGAATGGGTTAATAAACATTCCCAACGTTCTTTGGCTTTAGGCTTCCCAGAATCTTTTACAAATTATCCGATGAAATAATATAAGTATATGATAATAATAATAATAATACTAATAATAATAATAATAATAATAATAATAATAATAATAATAATAACAGAAAGAAGAAGAAAAAGAATAAAAAGATTAACATTACAATAATGCTTTCACTTGAAAAGGATATCCCCAAAATCAAACATGAATCAGACCTAAATGTCACCGTAATTAATAAAATTACAAATTAAATTAATAAAAATACAGTTAGTCCGTGACTAATGAAGCAATTAACATTTAATTAAAATTTGATTTCAAAATCAATTTTAATTTAAGAAAATTGCAAAAAAAAAAATTGCGTCCGATGCACTTTTAATCTTAAATTCCTGAATTAAATTGTGATCGCCCGTGGGGGAAAATTACGATCATTTACAGATAATCAATTTCATTGTGTTATGTACATAATTGTTTGTTTAATATTGTACATGTTCAATTTGCTATTTGTTCTTTCAGTTGCTTTGATACCTTAATAAACTCATATTTAAAAAAATTATAATACACGAATGTTAACATTACAACCCTTATAACCATCTTCATCGTCTTCATGAATATTAGTCATCCCACTAAGTGAGGGTCAGCTTTAAACATAACAAAGCAGCCTTAACACAGCGATCCGAAATGCTTAAAAGTGAACTAGAATTGAAAGTTTATTGGATTTTGCAGCCAGCTTCCGATAATAGAAGTCACGGAACCCGAGGCGGAATGGTTCGTGAATGAATGGGCTTGAGGTTGGGTTAAGAGGGAGGTTCTTTCTAAATCCTGAGGAGCGCTTGAAAACCAAGCGCTTCATAAATGTCGGACAATGATCATTGGAAAGATTGCATGGTTTTCCATAGCGTTATTAAAGTCCGTTTCGTCGGTAAAAAGACGATGACGACAACGACGATGGTGATAGTGGTTATGCTGGTGATTATGTCCAAGGATCGAATACATCGGATGATGATGCTGATGATGATATCGACGGTGTTGTTTGCAGGGCTGGACAGGTTTGTTCGGAACAAACATGATAAGGAATCCGTATCATCATCATCATCATCTTCCTCATCATCGTGGCGTCATCATCATCATCATCACCATCATCACTAGCCTCCAAGGACTAATAAAAAACTTGCTCTAATCCAGTACAATCTCGCGCGTGTACCGATTCTGTGCGATAGAAAAATGTCATCGCTACACCAGTAGAATAATTTGAGAATTCTGATTATAAAATAATAATTTTATTTTTCATTTTATTTCCATTTCAAGGTAAATGATAGATTGAAAGTTATAGGAGCGAAGAAAAACATTTTGAAAAGTCAATTTGTAAGGCAAGTTTTCATTATTTATGCTATTTTTCATATTTCCTTTAATTTCAAATTTAGATTTATTCCACTTTCAGGGCACGCACTAAGAATCCATCCAGCCATCCATCATCCTGCATTTGTCGTCGTCATCGTCATCATCATCACTACCATCATCATCGTCGTGGTCGTCATCACAGTCGCTGGTATCCTTTGATTCTGCCTATTGCAACCGATATTTTATATTTATTTCAGTCAATGCAAACAGACCTTTCGACGACGAAATACCAATTTCTAACGATCTGCACGACACAGGACTACATTTTATTACAGGATTATTCATATTTATTTACATTTATTCATATTTATTCATAATCAGAGTTCAGAAATGCTGATAAACCACGTCATTTCCTTCTCCAAGAAAGCACAACAAGCATATGGAACAATTGTCCACATCAACGTGTTGTTAACAAAAACCAGTGTTTATTAGTCACGGATAGAAAGGCACTACCATTAAGGACAACACTCATTTGAATTAGACGGTCACTCCTTAATCCATAAATAGCGGCAAATTACTTTTTTGTAAGAAAACCAATTCGAAGTTATTGTCTTGCGCCTGTAATGAATCGTTCGTATTTAGCTGATAATGAAATGGCGAAGTCGTAAATACCGCTAGAAAGGTCGCAACCTGTTATTTAGAGAGTTCAAAGTTCAGGTCAATCAAGAAGCCCATTCATTACTGGAGTTCTCGTTTCTTCTCTTGGAAAGGCGGGGGAAGATGCTTGCTAAGTTTGCTACTTTGTTTGATCATCTATTTCGGTAGGAATCATCGGGCAGCTTTTCTTCTATTCCGAAATAAATCGTTTTTCCCTACTATTTTTGGGGGTTTTTGCTTATTTAAGTCCCTATTTGCATAAATAGGTACACCGCTTTTGTCGAGTTATTGGCAAATCCCTTTGGAAAAATCGCTCCGAAAAAGCAAAACTAATGTTATTGCTTTCAACGGATTGGAACCGATGCTAAAAGGCGTAGTTTTTAGAGCATAAAATAAATTTAAGCATTGTTATGATTGGCAATTTGATCCAATAAAATAATTTTATCTGCGTCACCACTCTCAACCTCCCGAGTAACATATTTTAATAACAACGTTTTCAGAAAAAAAAGGCCATTTTAAAAATTTCTGTTTAAAACAAACTATCCAACAACAACAACAAAAACAGCACAACTAAGCGAACAGATCTTAAAAACAAAAACAAAAAACAAGGCATCTCGATACTCACTCTGCGCAATTTGTACAGACATGGCGGAGATCCTATTTCTTTCAACTCGGAGCAATCTTTCCCAGAGTTTCCTTTCCTTTTCCAATCAGAGAGTTGGATCCGATGAGGAGGAGGAAGATGGAAATGTGGAGACTTCCACCTTATAAAGGGAGGGACGCACTGACGCGCAATAAGACGCCTGTGCAGACCATTTGCAACATGAAATTAGGAGATCGCATTTCTTGTCGGTGTCCTGATATTCGATCTTTTTTTGCATCTCGTCTCCTTAAGATTTTTCTAGAATGCTCCACATAACACAGAATTTGGCATTCTAGGTTAGGATCAGTTTTAGTGTCCAAAATTAGAAAGGCGTACTCTACACTCGTCCGACATTAATAGAAGTTACAATATCTATTTTAGGAACCATTCCGCCATCACATCGGAGAAAACAATCCCTTGCCACCAAATTAATTCGAAATGAACTCAGTCCAGAATTTAATTAAATATGACTCTTTTTAAATAATATTCTTTGTCGTATTAAATCTAAAAGGCGAGTTTAAACTCAAACCAGGTACAAGAGCTTTGCACCGAAACGAATCCGATGACAGACGAAGAACCTACTCCAATTACGAGACCTACACTGACCCTATTATCAATGGACTCGAGTGCCTTAATCCAAACAGCCACAAATCAAACTCCACACAAGAGGAATAGTCAACAAGGAAATCGAAGGTTTCAACAGAGGACTACTCTCGGTGACACGGCCTCTCTTCATCCACTTTTAATCGTGACCAAAGAAATTCTAGACCGTCAATCTTGATTTGCAAGCTTTCTTGTGGAACGTTTTATAATCTATTTAGAATTTTATTCCCAAAAATAGACTCCCCTGTGAGTCTATCCGACATTAAAATATTTTAAAGATCAATCATTCCAATGTTTCCTGCTACTTACTTGCCACAGCAAAGAATCTCTATGTCAAAATGATTTTCACATTAATGTCATCTCCACATGACTGCGAGACTTGTTTATGTTCGAAGGCCTGCAACAAATAAAAAATTGCAAATGCATTTTCTTAATCAATTCCATTTTTAACCGCCTGGAGCAAGAAAATCACAAATTACCACTTCGTAATTTTCGAAATGGGTAGTTTTACGACGAAGGTATTAAAGCGCCCTGAATTTATAGACATCCATTTCTTATGAAGACCCATTAATTTAAAACTGCTCTTTGTAACGTGTTTCCCAGGGACTCCAGGGAAAATATAAAGTTTTCTTCGATTCCGCTCTCTATTGTTCATTATAATAAAGTCATAGCAGCTTAAAAGATTGCAATAGTTCCTTAAATCAGAGTAAAACGTCAGAGCCAAAACGAAAGCCGACGGAACTGCACGCCAACAGAAGACAAATAGACTCATGGGTGCGTTTTGTTCTAAACGACCCAGCCCATAACTCAACGGAAAGATTAACAGAGTGTTTTCCCTGAGAGCTTTAGATCATTTTCTTTTTTTAGTCAGTACCTAGAAAATTCATTAAATCTGAAAACCTGTAAATATTGACCAAGAGTAAGAATCAATTTCAAGCAACTAATTCCAACTTTTAATATCAACCGAGGAAATTGCTTTTCCCAACAGTAGGTTGCTCAAGTGCTGCAAATAAAAATCTCTCATAAAACCGGCTTCGATGATTTTTGGAGCGCAGCTTTCCACAAATAGAAACCTTCTCGAGAAGTCCGCCATCATCTCGACTAGCAATAAAGCGATTCTGAAGAAACAGGGCCAATTTGTCGAGGTCGCTGTTTTTACGACCGAACTAATGGATTTAACACCTTGGGAACTTGGCCTAATGCACTTCATACTCCTCTACGCTAAATATTCGACATAGTTCTATAGAAACCGAATCAGCGCCCCTGTAGCTCAAGCGCACGGCGCTATACAAATGACATTATTATTATTATTAAAAGGTCTGCTTATCCTATTTGTAATTGTTCTAGAATGTCAAATTGCCGGGCAGAAAGATTAAGTAACACAGCTGCCGGACTACGACTGTTGCAAAAATGAAAGATGACCAGCGGGGATAGAATTGCATGTCGGGAAGCAATTTATTTCTCCAACCACTCAAAAGTGAGATTTAACAATTCAGGACAGCCAATAAAATCTCCTTTAAGCTTAGAATTCATTTTCCTAGCATCCACAAACAATTCATGAGAAAGAATCATCCAGAAGAAATAATTGGATTATTCATTTGGTTAGCATTTGGATAATAGAAAAGAGTCAATGGTTTGCAATTTTATTAGTTACTATATGCATTTAATAAATGAATGTGAATTATTGATTCAAATCATTTTGGTTGTTTCGTTACAAAATTAAAAATACAGATAAAAGCGACACATTAACTTGTGTATTCTGGGAAGTTGTAAACAAAATTTTTTTCATTTTGTACATCAGATGGATGAAAATATAATGCAGGATGCTATTCATTTCACTGCATTGTTGACTCAAAATGAGAAACCATGGCGACAGAAAATTGGAACCGACAATTGGAACCGTGGCTTAAATCACAAACACATGTGGTTTTTACCGGCCGAGGCCAGAGATACTTAAGTGCAGGAATTGAATGCATTGCAAACATTGCCCAATAGAGATCAATATGTTGATACAATATTACACCTAAATCTTAAGACATAAACAGCATCTTGGTCATGGTAAAGTCAACAGTGATAACAACAATAACAACAACAACAACAACTTAATAAGTGAAGATTAATATCTGACAAGTGGCCCGTCAAATGCAGACGACTTTAGATCTGGCTAAATGGAAAAGAACAACTTCTTTGAATACAGAACAGCAGACACAATGATCCAGAAGAGAGCCCCCCAGGCATGCTGGAGGGTCAGACCGAGGTGGGTCGTCGGATCGGAAAGGTAGAGAGGAAAGAAGTTCTCGAATATTTCGCTGCACAAGTACACAAGTATGGAGTTCATGCCTGGAACATGCAAGTTTCAACCATGGTAGCAGTTTCTAAAGAAAAATCTAGAAAATACGATCAAATGATACATGAAATACAATACATAAGCTACACATTACCATCATTGTCTCAACTGCTATTAATTATTAATAACACTGTCTTCATTATCACTACCTTTGACACCATCACCATCATTGTTGTCGTCATCAATGTCATCTTCATTACCATCATAATCATCATCATCAACCCTGCTCCATGACCAAGTAACCACCCACCTGGATAAATGAATGGAACTCCAGACCAAACACCGAGGTGATCAACGAGCAGGTAGAAAACCAGGAACAACAGGAGAGCCAGGCAGGAAAGAACGCACGCGAAGGAGATCGACCTGGAAAGCGTGAAGAAATGGGGTCTAATTAATTATTCATTCCAGGAATGGCATAATTATTAACTATTCAGAAAGCATATGCGAATAATCGCATATGATTATTCATGCAGAGCAATTAATTATTCATGAGCCATGTTGCTGTGAATTAATGAGTTTTAAAATTGAAATTTGATTGAGTCCGAGAGCAGAAACCAACCAAAGGTTCTTATTGAGAGGAACAAAACCTCCGAACTGCTTGAATCCGCACAGCAACCCACCAATGATGCCCTGCCATCAAGGAGAAATGGCGGATCACGAATTGCGATTAATTATGCATTCAATCATTTAAATTAATAATTGATAAGTTAATTAGCAGTAAGTTAAATAATGATGAACCTCATCTTAAAACTGCACTGAATTTCTCATTTATTTTAAACCTACCATTAAAAAACAATATTGAGAAAGGTATAAAAGATAAAAGACACTTAATTTTGTGCCAATTTCACTCACCAAAGCAATTGCCCACAGCAGCCATCTTGTCATCCTCCCTGATGGGCCGTAGCTCAGCAGGATTCTGCCGGCCTGTTGGTCCGAGTCAATATTGACGTAATTAATATACGGTTGTCATCGACATCAAGATCATCATCATCATCATCATCGTCATCACCGTCGCCAAATGTTGCCATCATTTTCATGTTATCAGTCGTTATGACAACGGACGTTTTGAACACATCCAGGTATTCTCACCTGTACTCCAAAGTAGCAAGTCACGACAGATGTCAGGGTGGCTAGAATGCCTTCCGGATCAAACGGAACCCTCGTCTGGTAGACTCTCTGGTTGAATTAGTTATTACTTTTACCCACAACAATAACGATTAGATTTAAATTTGTTACTAATATGCAATAATTATATAAATATAATTGCATTTATAAAGCTTAAAACAAAGAGTTTTAAATATATTTTAAAGAGTTTTTGATGTTAAATAATTATTTACTGCTATAATATTTTAAACAACAGACAGATTTTAAACACAATAAATACTATTAATTAATCAATTAACCATTGACCAAGAGATCAATCAATCGACTAATTGATTGACAATATGCTGGCAATCAATCAATCATTAGAATTGCATTCTGTCGTTTCCATCGTCACATTCATCGTCAAACTACCTTGCAAGTTGGATGTTGGTAAAGGTGATCAGACCCGAGTATCAACACGTCCAGGTATCCTGCCGCTCCTCCCGTGCAGTTTTTGTGAGCCCCGTCGTCATGGAGACCACCCGGACCCAAATAACCCCTGGAAGAAGATTATTAGGATTAGTAATGGATTAGATGATGATGATGATGATTTTGATGACAACTTTGGATAGATGATAGACATCTATTTGATTGATTGATGATTGAAGTATTGATCAAATGTTCGAATTGAAAGATTGATTGAAAGATTGGATTGATTGAACGTAAACATCCGAATGGAATTTCACTTTGGACATCCAGGTACAGGAAGGAGGAAGGTTATGCAGGTGTGCGTGACAATCACAATAATAACTGCAGTCCAACCCTTCCAATATGGCAGTATGTCCCTCAGGAATGACCAGAACTTGCTCTAATGGATAGAAATGAATAAATAAATATAATTGTATTATTAAAATATAATTTTACCACATTTCTAATTCATTAATGATAATAAATTGATAATGTTAATAATAAAAGAGATGTTTTATATATAAGCAATCAATAATTTTCCCATATTCAAATTTAAAATCAACTGTTGACATCAAACAAATCAACAACTCTGTTCCAACAAACCATGCAGACATCCAGTGCCTTCCCAAGCAAAACACTTAACAGGCATCGACTGATTGCCAAAATCAAAACAACAACAACAACAACTCACGGTGAGGAGTTTTGTTGATGGACATTCCAAGGTTTCAATGGTTCCGATGACGAGGTACGTCAATGACAATCTCTGGAGTACGCCGAATATCCTGAGATTGGATACTAGAAAAGATACGATTCAATTTAGCATTGTTATTAATAAAAGTGTCTGCAAACTTCTATTGATTGATTTTTTTCTGTAATTTTAAGCATGTGATATTTTGTAATTTTTCATATTAACACAACCTTAAAATTGCTAATCCACTGGGTTTACAACATTATCTTATTCATATGTTATAAGCCATGATGCGTCTCGAAAGTCTTTTCAGTCATTTATGCTAAGCCTCCGACGGGGATAATTTGGGTGATTCACTTCCCCGACTTCCCCTCGCTCCCCACTCACACGATCGACCCCGGTTCGAAAGCATGAGACCCATGAAGAAGAGCAGAGCAGATCTTCTGAGGACTCCTCTCAGAGTTTCCAGTTTTCCAAGTTTCTTCCTCCTCATCGACTGGAAATTGATGGACGCAGTTGTGCCCATGATGAAGACAAACCTTTGAGAAATGTTTATCCATGGAGCAAGTAATCACTCACTGATAACAGGACAAAATAGTTATCAAGTAATCTGAACTTTAATTCAGCCGGTGCAAAACTAATCTGGACGGATGCCAATAAAGACTTTTTCAAATATTTTAGAAGATCCAATGTTTAATAAATTAATAAACTTAATAAATTTATATTCCTTAGCAAAAAAAAGTTCTGAGTATTAGTTAAACCCAGACCTTACTGTCTAAGGTATCATTGTTAGGGCTTAATTTCCTCATTTATACCTTCAATCTAAATTTTAATATCCACATCCTGACAGACTTTGAAACCCTGAGGCTTACCAGGGAAAGACTAGGTCACCAAATGTGATGCCATCCCAAGGAGCGTGATGAAAGTACCAGTAGCCACCTCCTCCGTAGTTAATGAATATCATGAGCACCAACGTGAACCTAAGAGTTAATTGAATTTTAATAATAAATTAAGTATAACATAAATAGTGTAATATAAGTAATAATCATATATAAAAAGTGTAATGTAAATAATAATTACTTAATTACTAATTTTAAACCAAGCAAGGTTTACTGGCGACAACAATATCACTCAAACAAATAAATTATTATTCATCGTTTCTGATTGTCAAACGTACAAAATCACAAACAATAACGAAATAATCATCCTTAGATATATTCTAAATATGCAATTTATTTATTCGTTTATTTTTATTTCAACTCAAAAAAGCCACCGACCCTCGGAATGCGTCCAGAGATCTCACCCTGTCCTTCTGCGCCTTTCCGATGCTCCCCAGGTCCGCCTGGACGAGGTCCGTGGTGCTCCCCTGCGACCCGCTGTTGCTCGAATCTTCCTCCGAATTCCTTGCAAAAAACATGGCGGATTCCTGGTGTGGAAGGAAAAATTGCACGGATGTTCATAATGCAATAAAAAAATGGTTTTAAAAAGCAAAAGTGCAAATGACCCGAGGTGGATGAATTTAAATTCTAATTTGGTGAATAAAATGTTATTTGAAAGTTTATCAAAAATTAATATCATTTGAATACTCAATATTCCACATTTAATTGCCTAGTTATCTAACAATTGAGTGACTGGTCACAACAAGTATAATTAGCTCAAGTACTGATAGACTTGCAGACTTGAATAATAAATATTTAAAACATAAACATCACCTTCAGGATCTTTGATTTGAAAGAAGAGATAATGCCCCTCCTACATCACAACGTAGGATTACCATTATTATTTATATTAATTAATTAATTTATTACCATTATTAATTATATTACAAACCTTACAAGTTATAGCATCTCATGAATAAATAATTCCTGCTGTTTCAACAATATAAAAGAAAATTTATAATTACCTCTTAAGTATGAGAATTGTCTCCCAAACAAAACAGAGCACAACCACAAATCCAGCCAAGCAGTAGGCAGCTGACATCAAATGTAATTTTTAAAAAATGTAGTTTTTAAATAAAAACTGAATTTTTATTCGCCATTAAACAAAAAAGGGAGAAAGACAATCTCACGAATGTTTGGATTTGGCAGATCGGAACACAGCGTCTCGAGTGTGCAAGAATCGTTGTTGATGTGAAAGACATATTCATTTCCACTTTGCAAGCTGGTAGTGATGCTTTGAAACAATAACATCACTACAAATCACAATTACTTGAATTGTTGTATTGTAAACCTGATTATCCCACAATTCTATTTAACTCTACAGTAAACAAACAGCTAAGATCAATGAAACACACTTGCAGACATTTGAGAGTTGCTCTCGTTTATGCTTCTTTATAAATAATTCAACCCCAAAGTTTGTGCTGAAGTTGAATGTTTTATTGGAGAGTTGTTCAATTTTTCCTTCATTTATCAATGAGCACTGAAACATGTAAACAGTCCTTAAGAAATCAAATACTTAATTATATTATAATAATAAACTTATCTATGATCTTAACTAAGGTTTGTATTACAAGCAACAAGAACAATCACACTAGGACTTATTTTCTGGTAAACGAGGTAGTTGTTATTAAAGTAATTGGTTGAATTAAAAATTATTGACACACTTCAATAGAGTTGTGCACAACTCACATTCCAGCATTGTTGCGACCTGGTCAATAGGATAACATCATATTTCAAACTTGAATCAAATTCTACAGTAGCCTGATCTAGGGCATCCTTTCCACTCACACAAGACCCTAAAATCTGTAGCAGACCGTTGCTCGATAGAATAACTGAAACTAAAAAGAACAACAAACCACATTAACGGAATTACAGCCTATTGTAACTGTCGTTAAAATCTTACCAAAAACAATGAACACGCTAAGTAATTTTAATCTCATAACTGCGAATTGAATGAGACACCAATGTTTACAGGTCATTTTACGAAAAGCATATGCGTTTATATTGTAAAAGTAGAATAGATTATGATTTTTTTTAATATTGAAATCTAAAGTAAACGTAATTTCAAATTAAGTGCCATAACAAGTTTTTATAGCCAACACGAAAAACATATCACATGTTATATCGTCTGCACTTGATTTCATATTTGACATCTACGTCCGAGCTCAGGAGCACCCAATAAAGAAAACGAGTCAGCAACCAAATTTCTCAACATTACTTTATAGCATTAGACGACCCCAAATATCGAAGGAGGAATACCAGGATATTAACATTCTGGGCAAGTTCTTTAGAACTGGTTTCAAACTCACACATTGCTTTAGCAAATACATATTTTGAAAATATATTTGCTGTAATTCTAGATAAAATTGCATCATTAATCTTTGCAATGGAAACTTCCCACGACATAGGACAGTTGAAATAATTTCATAACATCTTTTTATTTAACACACCTAAACTCATTCATTATGAATCAGTTCTAAGGGAGATTTTTGAACTGGGGCAGATTGGAGCAGACATTGAACCATTTGTCCACATTCTTTGGCAGCTTTCCAAATGTCTTCTTTTCAGAATAAATAACCGACCAAAGAGCAATGTCGGCAAGAGTCAGGCTACTGCCAACCAGCCAAGCAGATTGGGACAGCTTTTTGTCAAGGATGTCCAACAAATCTTTTGGCACTGGAGATCCTGATCATGTAAATAAAAGCATATATTTTATATAAAATTAATGAACAACTTTAAAATTATCAGCTGCCATTAAAAATTTTACAAGATGAAATTATTTATAAATTATTTTTCCTCTAATTTGATCTATTGATCAAGAATCTATCATAATAGTTTTTAATACACAAATGGCTAATTGAAGACAAATAATATCCGATAACTTCTTAACAGAAACATTCAAAACATTCACCGGTCATCTTGAATGAGGCTGCCTTATCAAGCAAGTCATCAATCTGAGTGATAAGACTGACATCAAGATCTTCATAGCTCGGTGTCATGAGACGAGCAAGATACCTTGCAATGTTGAACTCCCCAATGATGGTGGCATCATTGGTAGGTGACACGATAAGGGAAGGACTTGCTTCACCTAAAACGAGAATTATGGCAACTTTGTTTTACTGTATTGAACATCTGTTTGATATAAAAGTAAAACATAGAATATTGGAATAGTTAAACATAGGATTACTGGAATAGTTCTTTTAATTTTAACTAAAAACAAACTTTTTGGTGTGCTATTTACATTTGAACATCAGAAGAAATGCTGACAGAAAACAACCTAACCCAGCACGATTCCATTAGGATGACATAACAATAATAACCCAAATTGTATGAGCAGAATGACCATCCTATCAACATTTTCCACCACTACCACTGACTCTTATCATCCCCAAAACTAAAATTATAATTAATCAAAGTAATAGATAATTACTCTTTCTCCAAATCAAGGTGATGGCATATTTGTGGCTTTGTCTGCTGCCTGATTGGTCAGAATCAAACTTGTTTCTCAGTTTGTCGGGCACATCTTTAGCAGACGAATGGACCAAAGTTGAGCAAAAGATGTCGCCATTCTTGTTTAGAAATGATTTCAGGATGAACAAAGAAACTGGAGGTTGGTTTGGATCTGCTCTTATAACCAAATCCATGAATTGAGAGGACTGGACAGACTAGAAAAAAAACAGCAAGTAATTTTTTTTTGCAACTTTCTTTAAAACTTTAAAACATTATGTTCATTTCAGAATCTAGAAATAGTTAGTATCTGATAAATAAAGATATTTGTTAAGATGAATTAAAATGGAATGTTCATCCCTAGTTGAAGCAATGCAATTGATTATTACATAATCAATTCATAACCTAACATATAATAATAACCTCATTTAGAGCCTTTGGAGGAACTTTCGATGTTATAGAAACAACTTTTTCAGAAACTTCTGGTTTCTTTGTTCCAGCACTTGAAAGCCTAGCATTGAGATCATCAACCTTTTTCTTCAGAATGTCCAGGCGAGCGAGAACACCGTCTTGCCTCCTTAAAAGCTTCTCCAGATCGTTGTCATTCTAAAATTATATTAAACTAAAACCGCTGACGACTCTGAAATTTTAGAAAGCATGACCTAACCTCAGTCTCGTCACATATTAATGCTATCGGCTTCATCCGATACATGCAAGTCGGTAGTTCCACTTTCATTGAAGAGTCGATAAGAGCTTTCATTGAATACATTTTCATTTAATTTAGTGAACTAACTCCGAAATATAACGAGACTATTCTGGGCCACGTTCTCAAGCGAAAGTAAACAAGTCTGAATAAAAGTGGAAAAGGTCAACACTCGAAACCATAATTTTTTCTTATAATTAATTTTATTGGTGATCAATTAATTTAAAAACTGTTTTAGAACAATAAATCCCTTAAACTGCCCACTAATTGTTGAAACTCAGAAAGGCCTGACCAGGCGTCGGCCTTGCCCCGCCACCCAAGACATTGTTACGTCAAAACTTGTGCTACGCTTAACCCGATAAAATTTCAAAAACAATCATCTTTCACCAGAACAAATCTCATATTTTTACAGATCACCCTTCCATTAACTGTGATTAAACCAATTCCGTTTATTTGCAAAATGGCATGGGAATGATAAATGATGGGTTAAACAAGCAATGTCATGCACAAAAATATCGTTCAAATTATTTGGTCAAACTCAACAAAAAAAAAGATGATAAGTCAGATTATTTGGTTAAATATGATCAGATATTTTCAATCAGACTGAACGAAAACAACATAATCTAATCACAATCGAGATTAAAATGCATTTCATTGAAAATATAAATGCAAAAATAAAAGAGGACAAGGATGATACGAGAAATATATTTACAAATTGCTCCTCAAAACCCCAACTCGAGGTTAAAACAAGGAATGAAAAAGTTGAATCACACGATATGCAGGCACCCAGAGTAACGATTTTGTCTGCCAACAAAGGGAGATTATGAACAATCAACAGCAAATGATGGCCAAGCCATCCAATGCTCAGTGACTGAATGGCCAGGAATTACCAAGAAGAAGTCCAAAACCAACCAAGAATAACCATACTTAATAGTCCCAGGGATGCTGTCTATCCCCTTCTTTAAAAAAAAAAATGTACGCCTTTTTAAACAGCAACAAAAAAATGCAACGCAATGAAACAACAATGACGACCTCTTCTCTCGCCTCCGACCGATGACGGACGTCCCCGATTGGCTGAAAAAGAAAACTTCCTAGATGACCTTTTTGCCCGTTCCGAAGATGAGGAAGATGAGCCATCCGACGATTAGGATGGCGATGGTCAGGGAGAAGACGATGGTCCAACTCTTGGTGGTGTCGAGAATGAAACCAGTTACATACACCCCGATGAAGCCCGGCGCTGCTCCGGCCATGTTCATGAAGCCTTCGGGGGGGGGGGGGGGAATTGGTTGGAGTTAAAACTCGTTGTGATACATTGGATGCGATGTATGCGTGCATGTGTGTGTGTATGTGTGTTAATTAAATGGTTAGTTATAAGTAACAAAATGTGAATAAAAACAATTAATGTAAATGAATAGTTTCTAATTTTAATAACAATCCGAACGAGTGCTGAGAAGACATCGCATCACAAAAATATATACGCAGAATACAAACATTTGCCATTTGTATGCAAAAAAAGAGGAAGAGGGAACTTTGTACTCATTATTGTTGCTGCAGTCAGAACTAAAGCAGTCATCCTTGTTATTCTCAAAATATTCATTACTTCATTTCTAAAGTCATCACAGGTCTCTGTCTAATCTCTACTAACCACCTAATCATCATCATCATCATCATTACCACCACTGTCACTATAATAATCATCATCACCATCATCATCAATGACTAACCAAAGACGGCTCCAGCATAAGTCGGAGCAATGTCCTGAACGTTGACCGAAATGCCTGCGTGATGGAAGCAGGAAAAGTTGATGGCGAGGGTCATGCAGAGTAGGGCGGGGTAATAGGACTCCGTGTGGCACATCAAGAACAAGGAGAAGGAGGAGCCAAGGAAGGCGATCGTCTGATTGGTCCAGATTTTTTTTTTCAATTCAAACATTCATTAAAATTAAATTCATTTAATTTAATATCGTTAGATTGTTGAATTAAAATTTTTTATTCACAAATTGGTTTCTTTTTAAATATTTGTAAACAAATGAAAATTAAACTGGAAAAGATCAGAAACGCACCTGAGAGAACTTCCTGACGAAGGTTGTTGAATAACCTGGGACAGGTTGTGTTTATCATTAGCTTAAAATAACTTTAAGTTTTCAACAAATTAGGAAAACAACAACAACAAATAATAATAATAATAAATTACTATAAAATTTCCTTTGTGTTGAATATTATAATTACTTTCAGTCACCTTTTGATATCAGGTTATCAGCCAAAAGCCCGCTAGTCCATTGGGAAGGTGGACAAAACAACCAAGGCACTGCATTGTAAACCCAACTCTGAAACGACGACGTTGTCAATTGACGCGAGGCAATTCGTAAACAACCACGCTTAATGTAAGCCACGAGAAACCTCATTAGCATATTAGCCATAACACCTCATTTGCATAATCCTCGCTCGTTCGGGCGGAACAATGAAATGCACGAAAGTATGAATAATTAATGAACGCGTCCAGGAGAGAATTCATTAAACGAATCAAAAGCATCAAACGCAAGAGATAATGATTTACTTATTTTGAATAATTACAATAACATTGGTTATACTAAACATCAATCAATCAATCAATCAATCAATCAATCAACAATCAATCGATCAATCATTCAAACAACTACAAGAATAACAGCATAAATTCTTCAGGGACAAGCTGGGACTTGAACTCCATAAGAGATAATTGCTAAAAGAGTAAACCGGCCGCCATTCCGGACGGCCCATGTCAGGACAATCGTCTATTCCCATTGGCTTCATCCTGTACGTCGTGCTTAGTGCATGCATTAAAGTCACGACGGAGGTCGCAGAAGCAGACGCCTACCTTGGAGTTGGGGAAATTCTCCTGGAAGTAGGTGGGTAGCCAGGAGAGGAGGATGAAGAACATCCATCCCGAACAGAAATTGCCGATGACGATGGCCCTGGTTTAAAAGAAAGAAAAAGAAGAATCAGAATCGGAGGAGACGGTTAAGTGGTTAGTCGATTGCTGATTAAATTAATAAATCGATTGATTAACTTAACTCGTAAACTAATTTGGTCTCAATTGATTACTATGTCACAGTGTCAAGATGTTCCACATTCCATTGGTGGATCCATCTCTTATGGTCACTGCTGACATGGTTTATTACATTTTTTTTTCTGTTTATGACCCTAAATACTTTTAAATATAGAATAAATCTTTTAAAAAAGACACTTAAATTAAATCAATTACTTATCAATTTTTAACAAAAACCACAACTAAACGTTTAACTAATTGTAATAATAATAATCATAATCATCATCATCATCAACCACTTGTGCAGCATTCCTACCAGAATGGTGCTTTTCGAAAGAGCAGGCACCAGCTTAGCGAAGGTGTCTCTGAGTTCTTGTGGGTCGAAGGTCGATCGGTGCTGAGACTCATAACAAAGAAGTGGTAAACTAGGAACAGGAAGAAGCTTAAGGTGCCTGGAGGTAAAACAAAATAATAATAATAATTGTTTAAACATTTTTTAAAATGAATAATCGCTTAATTTATTACTGACGAGTTGATTATTAATTTTAAAATGCTCATAAATATTCGTCACAATGTAAAATGAAATTGCAACCAACCAATAAAAATGAAGGTGATGGGCCAGCCGAGATACTCATTGGTCAGAGATCCCACGATGCCAGACAACAACGTCCTGTAACAAAAGAGACCGAGCGTGATGACTTTAGAGTGCGAATGATTCATTGATTTGTTTGGATTAAAAATTAAATTAATTTAATTTTAATAAACAATATATAGATTCAAGATTAATGCATAAGTTAAACTAAGCCAAATTAGAAAAGATGCAAAATCTAGTCATGACATTAATCAACCACAATATCAATAAATATTTTAATTAGTTGTTATTAGTTAATACTGAACTATTACTTGTAACTAGTTAAGCCAAAAATAATAACCCGATGTGAGACCCAGAGGTGGCGAATGAGTAGCTGAATGCTCTGTCGAGTTCCGACACCCTCCGAGAAAACAGACTCGACAGAGATGGATAATACAAGCCTGGGTTCATTGGTTGATTCAATAATTATTAATGATAATTATTAATTCAATATTTATTAACGATTAACTAGATTTGTCGTTCTCATTAAGCTGCCACTCATTATAATTTTGATCAGTGCCAAGACCATTAAAGGCAGTTGAAACAAAAATTTTCCAAAGGCTCATTCGCAAATAAATTTTAGCTTGCATTTATATCTCAAACTTTATTTTTCATTACTTATCTCTAAAGTTTAAATAAAAAAAACATAAGAGAAATTCTTAAAATTACAATATTAACAAAACAAAATAATTAATAATCACTATTTTCCTAACCTCCAAAATCATAAAAAATAGCAGCTTGTAAATTTAAAAAAAAATGAGAGAAAGAAAAACAAGAAACGAGACTCACCTTGGAAGCATCCTGTCAATACCCGAGCTATGACTGCATACAAAAGGGCACTGGCGGCCGGCACAGATCTAACGATGAACGGCGTGACTAGGGTTAGAAGGGACCAACCGACCAACGAGACCGAGATGATGTATTCCCCTCCGTGCTTGTCGGCCAAGTGGCCTCCGGCCACCTGGGTCGTGACGTACCCCCAGAAGAAGGCTGACAAAACCAGACCCTGACAAATGAAAGCAAAAAATAGTCGTTTTGGTTTGCATAAATTATTCCCGAATGTGATCCACAACTGGAAACTATTGTAGATCTTGTTGTTTTATTTATGATGGACTTGCATCAAAGTTCTTCAAAGCATCGATTAGAGTGAAACTCACCGTCTGGGACTTGGTCCAATTGAACTCCTGGGTTACTGACACAGCACAGACCGGCATGGCTGTTCGGGACGCATAAACCATAGCCCCAGAGATGAAGAATATGATGATCCATATTTTTTTCTGAGATCTAAAACGTATCCAGTAGTTTTAGTACTAACTATAAACACATCTTCATAGGCAACCCCCTAGGATCTGACTAACCAGACAAATCTAAGATACTTTATGACTAAAAACACTTAGCCTAATTTAGCTAATTTATCTTGTCCTGTAAATCAATTTTAGATCATGTTGTCTCTATTTTTCATGTACAAACATGCAGTAAGAGAGCACATGACATCAAACGGGTGCGTATGATATGACTAGTTCGATCCGGTCTACTAATTTAGTCCGTTAATATATCAATCGTCTGCCACCAAATGTGTGTCTATCATTCGCGTTTACGACGTTCTCATCACTCGCCCACCTGGTCCAGAGGCGAATGTTCGAGAATCCTGCTACGTCGGCTACATCATCGCATTTCTTGAATGGCAAAAACTTTTTGGTTTCCATGTCCATTTTTCGGATTCGACAATGTGTTCCTGCCTCTTGCGAAAGGCATGTATGTCTGATCGATACGATAGCAAAACCTCCACGAAAGCAAAACACAAGACTGTAAACAAAGTTCCCCTCCGTAAAAAAAGTATCTTCGGTCGACTTGCCACGACTACTATTGCGATTCATTAAGTGACTTCTCCTGACATGGAAATACACGATCTGGTAGAGACTTTAGTAATAACTAAGGTCTGCAAACTTTTTATTTTAAGCCATTTAACTCAAATTTCGAACTGAGGACATCCGGGCGATTCGCTCGCTGGATGCAAATCCCAACTGTCCCCATTTCCATGTAAAACAAAACCAGACGAAACGCCTCGAAATTCCAAAAGGCCACAAAATATTAACCTAACTATAACCTATATTATAATCACATAACCTACTTCAATTTTGACTAAATAAAAAAAATCATCACAAATTATATCAACAAGCCTGAGTTAAGCCAAATTGAGAATAAATCGGTCTAGAGATGATTGAAGTTTGAATCAGATTTTATGTTAGAGCTAAACTGCAACACGAGTGAGTGGCAGCAGGGGGGATTAATTGTCATTTCATGGCTCAAAAGAAAAGAGTGCAGTCCTAAGCAGCATTAGTAGCATGAATTTAATGTAACCCCACAATGCAAGATATTCACAGATTAACGATACTTAGAATGCAATCCTCGTATAAATGGAAAAGCATCAGGAAAGAGAGGCTCAATAGATGTAAGACTTGGAGCTGTTTCCATCATCTGGCTGAGACAGCGTCTCCTCTCCAGTTGGCAGCTTCTTGTAGTCCACGCTGACGTTCGTCCTCCTCCGTGCCGGTCTTCTGTGCCTTCCTTCGATGACGTACGCCATGACCTGCAAAGTCGGATGTCGAACATTTATTCAGAATCATTTCATAAACTTCATTATTTATGCTAAAAATATGTTTTGTAAAAGAAAACAACGTGAGATGTTAAGTTACTTCATTTTAAAGTTAAAGGAACCCGACAGATGTTATTATGTTATTATTTTGTACTTTTATGTTTGTCTGCTTTTTTAACTTTAATTTGCATCTAACAAACAAGAATGCATGACATTATTCTCAATCATCATCATCATCACCAGTCATTTAGAGCAGAATGAAAATTATATGAAAACCTTCTGTCTGTTGTGATAGACGATGTAGAGGAGTGCCACGAGGATGATGAGTATGACGATGGTCGTCATGAAATGATTCGACGATGGAGACTTGGCCGCAACTTTGGCTTTGTCTGGGTCGTCATCTTTGAAAATAGAAAGTAAATTCAATATTAGTTAAGTAATTAATTAATTAATTAATTTTATTTTTAAACGAATCGTAACTGGGTCGCGATCAAACGATCGTTCTGCATGCATCCTGAATGCTTGTAACCATCTGTTTGTTGGGATGAATGAGGGGTTTTATGAAGCAAGCTTTTAGCAACATGCAACAGGTTTTAACTTTTTTAAAAATTAAAACAACAAGCTTCAACATAACAAACTGAAAGCTAAAACATTAACAACAACAACAACGACAATAACGACAATAATAATAAAATACTAACGAGCTTGTTGAATATTTTGAATGGTGTTAATCGTTAAGAAATATATAAATATGGTGATTCCGCGTGACCGATATTTTCAAAAAGATTTTAATAGCATCTTCCACCATTCTTCAAAAAAAAAAAAAAATAAATAATAAATAAATCATTGAAGCCTGGCATCCCCAAAGTACTCAACCTAAAAATTGAGGAAACATGCCAAAACAATTAGTCTCCAACTCAGTAATAAGTTTACATGAAGGTTGCTAACAGCCAAAAAGGATGAAATTACGTCACTCGTTCATTAGTTAGTAGAAGCAAGCCAAGCTGGAATTCCTCACGTGCAGATGATCGCAAAGCCCAACAAAACTACGCAAGACAGGCATTGAAATCAGAAAATCGACTTCTAAGTTAGAGCCACCCCTCGAACTGGAACTTAAAACCTCATCCTCCGCATGCACGCATTCACGCAATCCGACTCTCTTGTACCGGCAATCGACTCCTGCTTGACGAGGGCATCGTCTGCCTCAGAATCCATTCCTTCGGGCTCCGAACCGTCACTGAAATGCCCGTCATCGTCGTATTCGTCGTCGTTGTCTTCCGGACGTTTCGTGAACACCTCGTTCGTGTCGTCGAGAATGTTTTTGCCATCGTCTTCCTCTTCCTCCTCCTCCTCGCGATTGCTTTCCTCCCTTTCTCCTTCGACATCATCTGAACGGTCAAACAAAAGTCAGGTCCGAGGAACTCGTCACGAAAATCGAATACCAATTTCCAGGTCGATTTCAGAGCAGACGGAGTTTAAGATCCCAAGCTTTCGAAGCTCTAACTTAATTAATTAATTAATAATTAACCAGTGGTTAATCAATAAAAGGTTGGTATTTTTTTTCATTTAACTCTCTGGCTCGAGATCAGATGTTGTGAAATTCAGTCAGAAAGTTTCGAAAATTGCTGCTGGCAAAACTAACTGTGACGTGGTGAACAAAATACGTCGCAGACTTTTACTGCTGTGCATGGATGAAAGAAAAAAAAAGACAAAGCCCTACAGCCTCCATAAAACCATTGAAAGATTATAGAAATACAATGAAAAATACATTTTGCACAGATACAACACTTGTTTTATAAATCGTATTACCCGGTTTCTTCGTGATATTTGAACCTGATTGGAAACAGTTGGAAGTAGAAGTTAACCAAAACATTAACATAAACATTAACATAAAATATTCATCGTCAATATTGCTTGAACGTGGAATTAATAAATAAATAAATTAACATTATCATCCTAAAGATCATTAGTTCAGCTCACCATCTTCTAATAGTTCTGATTCCTTGTTAATGCCTGGTGTCCCTAAAAACACATTATCATCCTAAAGATCATTTTCAGAGTGAAATGAAAAATTGATAGAATATTGGATGTTAATAATAATTAAGAGAAAGGCATCGTGTGTGAGTGTCACGATGTTTCAAACAGAGCCAACAAAATATTTCCAGTGTTAAATACAAACAGAACAACAAACAAACAAACAAACAAACAAACTTTGTAAATGTAACTCTTAATAAAACTAACTAATAAGTCATTAATCAACCAATCATTTAACATAATTAGTTAATAAGTTAACTCCTGTCCCTCAGAAACAACACCTTCATCTGGATCATCAAAAAAGATGTCAGTTGGATCGTATTTCTGACCTGCAGCGAGACACGCACGAGTTTAGTACCATAGACTGTACACTTCAAGTAACTTCCATAGACTGTACTTGAAGTGTACAGTCTAATAAGTACAAAACTTTTAACAGCACCACCACGTAACATTAACATCGACGGTCACGCGTCTGCAAACATTTTTCCAAAACCAGGTCTTGAACACGACCGAGTCTTTTTTCGACTGCGGAAGATCAAATCGACAAATTTGCAGTTCGAATCCCTCGTTTTCCTCACCTGTTGTTGTTGTTGTTGGCAAACTCGAAGCGGAAAATTTAGCATCATCCGAGGGCTGCTGAGTAGTCGTACTGAATGTGCCTGAACATTAACATCAGGTTTTAAGCAATTGTTTCACAAGGAAACAACAATGGATGGCAAAGAGAGTTTTTAAAAAATATTTATTGACTGATATATCGCTAACATGCTGCATAGCATTAATGCATCAACACAAAGATCATGGCCTTGTATATCTGCAGATTTTTTTATTTCAGTTTTTTGTTTTGTTTATTATTTCAATAATATTTTACAACTTAACCAATCTAATCACGTGATTTCTAAAATAAATAAATAAAAAAAACCACATTCCAGAGAAATTAAGCTCACCATTCCCATCTGTCTTTGGCTGCTGATCTAATAAAAGAAAAAAAGAAAAAATAAGATATTTTAACGAAATATATAAAAGAATAAAATATATAAAAGATAAAATATTTTTTATTTTTATATTTATATTAAATACCACCATCAGCTTTGATGTCTCATGTCTTCGATGTTTGAATAAATTATAATTGAACGAACGAGTCGTGTGATTGGTCGAAGGATTTGAGAAATAAGTTAATCAGTTGACGAAATAAATGAACAGGTCAAAGCAAAGAGTTAATCGGGTCATACAGTTACAGTTAGGTGACAGATGTAATCAAGAAACCTGATGTCTTGTTCTGGTCTCCTGATTGTTGAGCTGAAAATAAATATTCCTTCATCACCACCATTGTCATTGACATCATCATCATCATCACCACCACCACCACCACCACCATCATCATCATCATCACCACCACCACCACCATCATCATCACCATCATCACTAACTCCATATTAGCACAACATCGACAACCAAATCACCACAACTTTTTTGTCACCATCATTACCATAACCCACACAATCAACCATTTAATTCAATTTTTGCAGAATAACTACAATCCAATATCTGCATTTCATCATCATCACCACCACCACCACCACCACCATCATCATCATCACCATCAGGAACGACTCATGGAAACCACGGAAGGATCAGCTGCTTTGCCACCTTCGTTAGGTTTTCAAAAGAATTTTTTTTTAAATACTTCACTTTTTGCCAACTCATCAGAAACATATTGGAAGCAATCTCTTGATCAGAAAAGAAGGAATGTTTTCTACTCTAAATGTGATTATATTATATTATATTATATATATTATAATATATATTATGTTATATATTATAGATAACAATATGAATAAATAATATAGATAAATAAATACACAGAGCCTGCATGTTACAATACAATGACATGTTTACAAAGAACAAAGAATCATTCTAACAACGGTACTTGCTGTGATTTAACATATTCTAGGTTTAACAAGTGTAACAATAAAGTAACTGTTCTATTAATAATTATTATTAATGGTTATTATTATTATTATTAATGATTATTATTATTATTGTTATTATTATTATTATTATTATTAATGATTATTATTATTAATATCATCAATCATCCTAAAAAGTAGAGGCACAACAACACCTCCCGTGGCAGTTGTTGTCTTAGGACCAAAGTCAGGATTAGGTTTAAGAGATGATTTTGTTGTTGTTGTTGTTGTAGTTGTTGTTGTAGTAGTTGTTGTTGTTGTTGCAGGTGATGATGATGATGTCGGTGATGATGGTGATGATGACACAGGATCTGTATAAAATGATAAAACATTTATCCAGATATTAATTATGTTCACACATTATTATTATTGTCATCATAATTAATCATAATTATTCAATTCAATTAATCAATGCACCAGAATTCTCTTCAAAACCAATTATGCTAAGATTTCATTTATTCCAAGAACTACATTATTGCCATCAATGCAAAATCACAAACTTGTAGGAGTCTTAGCAGGACTTTTCTCTGAAGCTGAAATTTAAAAAAAATTGTGATTACCATTTTACAAATATTTTTGACAAGGCTTTTTGTTTATATTACCAGGATAAATGACACAAAAAATATTATTGTAACAATATTATTATTAATACCAGTTTCATTAAGTTCTGGTGCTGATGAACTTGTTTGATATGTTTGGTTATCAAATTCCTCACCTAAAAAAATTTCAGATAAAATGATCGGACTCAATTTAACTTAACCTTGATAAATTAAAATATGAATAGAGATTCCTTGAGGAAGTGCTAGTAATAGACCACCAAGTCTTTCTACTAGTCCAATCAACTTAAAAACAAAATATATACGTATAGACAGGAGTATTTCAAAAATTCATTCGTGAAATAAGAAGGAAATAAGTAGTGAAGCTTTTAAATTTTATATTCCACCGAAAAAGGCGAACAAGTGACCCAACCATTTGTAAGATTGCCATCGATCACTAAGCAGTTTATTACTAAAATAAGTGACACAAAAAAAACCGTCCTAGACATATTTATTGATTTTAATTTAACTTCGGCTTCTCTTCCCCTAATTCAATCCCGCAACACAAAAATCAAGTTGGGACACGTGATCTAAACTTTGCTTACACGGTCATTAACATTTTGAAATGAAATTCCATAAAATGAAAGCCCTTCTCGGAAGCGAGATGTGTGAAGATTTAATTTTTGTGTGATTATCACACCATGGATTGGCAAATATTTCATTAAAAGCGGACTGTAAAAGATTGATTCGAGGAGCTGAATAAACTCAGATCTCAATATTGCTTTTAAGTTAATTGTTGATTAAACTTATTCATTCTTTTAAAATCAAGAATACTCAGAAGTCATAAAATTACATGATAGAGATATTTAATAAGTCTGATCAATTCCTTCATAAGCTTTTCTTAAAAAACCTTATATCAATAGCGATGTCAAAGTTATTAAAAAGTGATGTCATTAATTAATTATTGATTGTTATTAGTTTGATCAACAATGTTGGTTCTCCTAACAAGCGTATCACAACAGAGAATAAAAGTCAATGATGTATGACGTGGCAGGCACATCCCTAGCTAAACTATTTAAATGTCTTTCCTGATTTTAACCTCAATTCCCTAGCTTAAGCATATCTCTTCTAAATTTCTCTACCATTGAAATAAATTAAAAGAATTTAGGCAATGTAAAAATAAAGGAATATTTTTCAAGTGGTAATAAAAAACAATTCTTCACGTAGTAGATATTGTAAAAGTCTTTAATGTTATTAAAAAACGCAGTTAGAAGAGTTGACGAGCGTGAACACGAATAACAGTTTTTTTTATCCGATATTAAAAGTTATTAGCCATCAAAGCTTTGTTTAATGAAGACTAAGATGTGTCGTTTCATCCCTAAGAAATGTTCTTCAAACATTTTCACCTCGGTGTCAAATTCATTTTAGGCAGGATTGATGTTACAAAATCAATAGATGATTGGCATTAGTGCCCAAGGCATGTTAATGTTATTTAACTACTGTTTGCAAACAATTACCATACGAGAACAGCCCGGACCAAGCTGGAGTTTGGTTAGATGTCCAATTATTGCATCACAGAAGCGGGCTTATTAACACACGATTGTCGGCACACTTCCCATAGTGACAAGTAATGCCTTAATGTCACAGACCCAGTTAAAGAAAAAAATAACCAATTGCAAACAGAACTATATTTTAAAATTTAAATAAGAAATAAAGTGGTCACGTTATTCAGAGATAATTTTCATTTATTTATTTATTCATTCAGGAATAATCCTGCCATCATGAACGATGCATGTATGGTCAAGGGAGTATCACTCCATTTACGGACGACCCCTCTTGCTGATCAGCTATCCATTCATTTGAGACAATGATCATGAAACCACTCTCTAGAACCAATTCCATATGCAAATGTTTTGAGAGGTTATTTCTTAAGAATTTATTTAAATTATAATACCTCATTAGACAAATAATTTCGTATTTGACGTTTGAAAGTAATTTTTCGTAAATTAACTATGATAATTATTGTTACGCAATTATCAATATGGTATATGATAACTGTGCAATATTATCGATCAACTGAAAATATGTTACAGCAAATATATAACTTTACTATCAGTTACTTAGGAGGGATTGACAGATATCATCTGTCAAGCCGACAACTAAATTCAAGGTCCAAGCAAATTCAACTTTTTGTTTTATATCGGATTGATGGCCATCTTGCTTTAAAGCCTTGACAAAGTAGCAAAAAATGGAGATAAGCTCAGGCGGACCAGATTAATGCAGAGATCATTCGTGGCTTATCAAAATAGTCTGAAACAAAGCCAGCTTTTTGAGAACTCAAATATACAATCTGTTTACAAACAGATTTCGTTGTCTCTAGTCAAGAATATTTTATTGCTTGATGTTTTCTGTTGATTCTGTTAATTTTAGAAGTCAGAAGTTAAAATCAAAAGTTCGAAAAGATGATCTAAAGGATCCGAATTTCCATATTGCCTGGCACTAGATTAAAATATTAGCATGAACGCGTCATGTTTATCGCAACGGAGGCGACATTCCAAGAGTCTTTCGAGTGTTTTCATGGTGCCCCAGCACTTCTATTTGTGTCAAGTCGACCCAAAAAAGTGTTGCGCAATTAATACGCAAACAATCACAGAGTGAATAGGAAGACATCTTGTCCGGACAAATCTACTGCATTTCTACGAAGTCGAAATGAATTCGCGCACGCTTTGGAATAACTAATCTGCAAGTGCTACTAGCTTAACCTGCAAAAGTCCCGTACAGGTGTAACTGCTCTGCTCGGCCTGTAGCTCCTGTAGTTAGTTGTCAAAGTACGTGGAGTATCCGAAGCTCCGCCCTTCTAGGCTAACCTAAGTTAAACCAATGAGCTCATTGGTTCATTAATTGATTGACGCTCGCTATCGTATAAAAGGTTCGTTGACTTAGATTGAAAGTCGGAATCGGTCGGCGTTAATACAGGTGCATCGCCTTTTAGATGTCATCGGATATACAAGGTGTTTCGGGGGCCGTGAACGAGGCCGCTTTGCGGGCCCTCATGGACAAAACTGGCTACCCAATAGAACAAAAGTCCGGCACCGGTCAGAGAATCTACGGCCCTCCGCCGCCGGGCCATCCGCTAAGAGATGCCGGCCAGCCGGGCCGTGGATGCGAAGTCTTTGTCGGCAAGCTGCCTAGGGACTGCTTCGAGGATGAACTGGTACCGGTCTTGGAGAGATGTGGTTCCCTGTACGAGGTCAGGATGATGATGGATTTCACCGGAAGCAACAGGGGCTTCTGCTTTGCCACCTTCGGCGATCCTGAGTGCGCCAGAAGGGCCACGCGCGAGCTCAACAACTTTGAAATCAGACCCGGCTGTCACATCGGAGTCTGTCTGAGCGTGGACAACTGTCGCCTCTTCTTGGGAGGCATACCTCGTGACAAGCAGCGTCAGCACATCTTGGAGGCCATCTCGAAGCTCGTCTCCGACGTCAAGGACGTCATAGTCAAGCCGGACCCCAAGGAGAAGCACAAGAACAGAGGATTTGCTTTCGTCGAGTTTTATTCCCATCATTCTGCCGCTATGGCCAGGAGAAAGCTGGCAGTCAAGAAGGTGCGCATGTGGGATCAGGAAATTGCCGTCGACTGGGCCGAACCAGAGCCAGAAATCGATAAGGAGATCATGGACAAGGTAGGACCAATTTAGTTCTGTGTTGACTTTATTTTCTAAGTAACTCTTTATCAAAATTTATGTAGTAGCACGATTGAGTTTTGATTGAAATTGCCTGGTAGCGTGGTGAGAGACATAGCCAGGGTCTCTTGAAAGCTCACGGGTAAGTCTCGAAAAAAAAAAGACAGATCAATCGATAGATGTTTACTTTAAGGTGCTAGGATACCTCTATATGCGAAGGCGGCTCTTGGAAGGCATGCAAATGATAGGCAAACAAATTCACTGTTGACTTTGTCTCCTACACAGACTCTTGTCGAAGTATTGGTTTCATTGAGACAAGTAGGAATTCGTAGCGAGTCAAAATCACATCATATATACAGACATGTTAATAATAATATTATTATTAACAATGTAAATCTGGCTATTTGCAAACACCTTGGGCAAAGGCGTCACAATATAATCCTAATAACGGAATACTTTTAGGAATACTTCTGAACATAAGTAAGCACAACGACGTTTCTAAGTGCAATCTTCTGAGTGCAACACCATCGGTGCATAGTATTTAGTTATTTACTGTGAATAAATTTTGTATATTCGTAAAAGCACACAAAAAAATATATATATATATATAAGAATAAACGGTCATGTCTCGATTCGTCTCGTAGAGAGCCGAGCGAGACTGTCACATCGGCCTTTGTACTGCCTTATCATCTCCATCGTCTGCAGAGCTAACGATTTCTGATTATTAAAGTCCGATTTAAATGTCCCCTGGCATTCTCTAGTCTAAACTTTGGTCCAAAACCGGGGTGGCAGAGGAGCTCTTTATTATTCTCATTGTCCTGGACTGGGCATTGTTTGATGTTGGCTGGCTTTGATTGTTCGAATTGAAATTCTTTCTAGTGGAATGGATCGGATTGAAAATTTCATTTAGGAGCCCAACTCATAAGCTGCCCGTCTGGAACATGATGCAGTCGGTTGCATCACGACGTTTAGTAATTACGATGATTAGTAATTATTCTGCTCAACTCCAAGATTTAACTTTCGTTGCTCAATTTAGCAAATAATCGTCTTTGTTTGATGAATAACATAATTATAATCGTTACGTAATGTTATTAATAATTAATATAAATCACAACAAAACAATCATCCCGAAATAGGTCAAAGTGCTCTACTTCTACAACCTCACTCTCAGCACGACAGAGCAAGCCATCGAAAAGCTCTGCGTCGAGCTCTTGGGCAAGAACGGCGTGGTGGAAAGGGTCAGAAAGTTGAAGGACTTTGCCTTCGTCCACTTCAAAGAGAGGGAGGATGCCCTCAAGATCATGGAGGAGATGGACGGTTAGATTTTAATTAGAACAATTTGCAAGCAATGAACGAAACAAAACAAAAATGACGTCGATGAACGCATCTATCGACATTGTCCTGTGCTAACTGCTTTTTACTTTGACTGTTTAGGCAAAAATTTTGATGGCTCGGCCATAAAAATCACCCTGGCCAAACCAGCAGAAAAGAAACCCCAACTGAAGGCACCTCAGCCAATAGCAGGGCCGGTAATGTGAACTTTTTTCTTATTGGTTACTTTTAATCTTGCTAGCCCCGAGATTTAAAACAAATAATCGTACCGACTTGCTATCAAAGTTATCAAGATCAGCTATCAAAATTAATGATAATTAACTTCTCATTAGAATCGTAAATAGTTTTAATTCTTCATTGAAAGCTTCCATCGGACATTTTGCACAATAGTCGCAGCTACTTCTCTATATATCTCGCTTTCGTCATCATCATCGTCGTCGTCGTCGTATTCATCATCATGGTATGGCGATTACATACTTGGTGTAACCGTAAGAAGAAAAACATCGGATCGATATCACCTACCCTGGTCTGAGTTTTCATAGCCCGGGGTCAAATATGAATTGGGAATCTGTCTAGAAAGTTGCTATGTGTCGTTTCAAATTGTGAATTCGCCCCTTGCGGCTACTACCGTCTGCTACACCATAATTATAATCATTGCTATCATTCGACTATCGACATCGCTATCAGCATCGTTTCTGCTTTTCGCACATTTTATTATAGGCGTGCTTGTGCCGTCCTACCTTGATTGCCACTTGCCAGGTAGTCAAAGGCAGACAGAGTCCTTGAGGAAGAAGGAAACATTCCTGCATACTTGCTGTGTTTAATTGGGGATGTTTTTGACACATACTGCAGTGTCGTTTTATGGCATTCTTTCGAAAAGTTTCAAATTAGTAATTCCAAACGAGAAGTGTGAGATATGATTAGCCAGAGAGCCATCGTCTCAACGAGAGATCTCCGCGAGTGGACCGGGCTTTGGCTAATTCGAAGCACGATCCGAATTCTAACTTCTTCATTGTCGTTGAAGTCAATTAAGTCTAAGAGAACATCGGCCTGCTTATCCTATTTGAAATATTACACAGGTTAAATAGGAGAACATTCGAAATAGTTTATGAATGCCTGAGTGGCTTTTCACTGAAATTCTCGAAGACGAAAGTAACTCGATTGCTAAGAATAGGCAGTCAGTTAGGCAGGCTGTCTTTGAAATTCCAAAGATGACAAATTCTTGAAAAATTACAGTAGCTCATCGTCATCATCGGATCGGTTTTATCCAATCGCACCTTTGACGATTATTGATTAAACGCAGGTCAAACTATTGCAAACTGTTTCCATCGAACTTCATTTCAATTTATCCATTTCAATATTCAATAATTAGCAACGTCCAATTTGCCTGTCTCTTGCAAGGCTGCCGAGAGAACATAATCGTGAAAGTCGCATTAGGCGAGAACATTTCCAGTGCAAAGCGACTGATAGATTTGATTCCAATGGTCGAGGCACTGACTGCCAGTCTCTAAATTGAATAATTGACAATAATATCGCTCGTAAATCGGAATCCGAGATCATTATCAAGCCCATCGGCCTCGATGTGGTTTTAGGATATGCAAAACATTCCATTCTATGTACACCTGTGATTGTACTAATCAGAATCCATTTACTTGCAGTAGGTTTAAGAATGTCAAGAGTCAAGCCGTATGTTTGACCAGAAATTTGAATATTTTGAATTCAAAATGCAGCTGAGTAAACAGATCGTCTGCCCAAATAGTACGGGCCATTTTCTTTTTTGTTCTTTGGTTCCATCAAAAAAAAAGATTATGAGTCAACGGATACGCACGGAAGAATAAATTCAATACATTTTCAATATAATGCAGCTGTCAATGCAGCAAAATGCAACTTCTCTTTACAATTACTTTCGCATTCATCCCGAAACTGTAGGTCGTATTTACAAAAGCAGTATTCTATTCCTATTTTCAATTGCAAATCAGCAAATCGCAAACTTGGCGATACGATGAAATTCGTCGAAGCTTTTAAAAAAACAGCGCCAGTCTGCCAAGTTGTTTATTTCAAACGATTTTTTAATTTGTTTTCAAATTATTTATTTTTCTTTTGAGTCAATAAAATTTATCTGAATTTAATAAATTAATTTAATGTAGTACAAACGTTTATTGAGATGTGAAATTAATTGAATGGAATGATTTTACAGTTTTATTCTTGAAACAAATTCACTTTTAATAATCTATATAATGCTTAATTCATCCATTAATTGATCGTATTTGCGACTTATATTTCAGGGTCTTATCGTTACGCCCAGCGGCGCCATTTTACTCCAACAAGGATTGGATGCGGCCACTTTAGCCAAGTAATTATAATCTTCGTCAATGTAAACGATGTGTCACGCCTGAATGGAGATTGAAACTCAAACGTCTTTCAACATCGAACTTCTTAATCAATCGATTGATACATCATTAGCGTCGCCTTTTCAGCACCAAAGAAGCCTCGCTCAGAAATCCGCTCGTAATGGGAGTAAAGGACGGACCGAAGGGCAGAGCTAGGGGAGCTGGTGGGATTGGAAAGGTCTATTCCAGATCATCGTCTCTCAAAAGACCCAGCATGGAAGTAAGTTTCGAATGCTGCACTGACTTGACTTTTTTAATTTCTTTTTTCTTCTTGATAAGTGCTCAAAGGTACCAGGTATTGGTTGTACATTTTTTTTTTTAAACCGGCATGGCATATCAGTTGTCGATTGTTATCCTGTAGGTCACAAGTTCCTGGATTAGACTAGCGTGAGAGTTTAGAATTATTTTCAAAGTTTAATGCCGCTTTTAAAGTTTAAGGCTTAGGAATAATAAACGAAAGCGTTGGCTTCAGCGAAATCGAAAATACATCGCCGATAGAATGGCTCTGATTCTGACTTTTTTTTTCATTCCGAATCCTTTTAAATCAATTAATGCTAGTGCAAATTGAAGTCCCGATATAATGAATAAAATTGCTTCTACCTTGAAGGCTGGAGCGATCCAATAAACATTTTTCATACCTTTGATAATTAGTCAGTCACGAGCATTTCTGATTGGAAGTCGATGATTTATAATCTTCTCTCCATCCGTTTCCTATCGTTTCGATCTCATCGAAAAATCTGATTAGAGTTGCAGTGAACGACCACGAGTTGATTTCAATGACAGAAATTGGTTTCTGCTTCGCTCGAGATTTTTTTTGTTGCTCTAAAATGTACTTATATTATCTCTTAGTGGAGGACCGTTGGAAATTCTGCGTAATTTCTGCGTTTTCCTAGTCAACGATTGAGCCTTTTGTTGCCTAAAAAAATGAAGATAAAGAAACTTTGAAGTCTCAAAACTCTATCTTTTTGCTATCCTTTTTCATGTTTTTTTGTTTTTACAACCTTTTTCCAGCAACTGAAGCTAACTCCGCTCAACGATTTCGTCGCAACCAATCCCGTACTTTTGAGCACCACTCAAGTCAAGACCGCTGTTCAGGTACGGTGTTTTTAAAAGACATTTCTGAGTACTGTGTTTGCGCGAAATTGCTTAAGAGATCCTGAGTTCAATTTTTGCCGTGTGCTTTACTAGTGTTAATATATTTTTAGGTTGCTATCGGTTTGTGTTTTGTTTGTATAATTTTTCGCCTGTACATGTATCTATGTTTAAATTTAGTCGATAGATGTCTATCAAATGATGCTTTTTTTTCAGGCCCTTGAAGAGGCATGTCGGGTCCGTGGGCTGGCTTGCCCCCAATACGAAGTCACCACAAACGGAAGCGGCGATGATATCACTTTCTTTTCTAGGGTAGGGCAATGTTTTCAAGTGATTTAAAAAAAAGATTCCTAAATGATTGAATAATATTTGTAATTATTTTGGAATTCCTCATTAGAAACAGATTAATATTATTATTATTCTCATTGGCTGAATATAATTCTTTCCCATTTGACAGGTATTCCTGCATTCTTTAAACCTAGTTTTCACAAACAGTAGAGCCTGCAAATACAAGGAGGAATCATGCGAACAGGCTGCCTTCTTGGCTTTAAAAATGATAGGTAAGAACAAAATAAAATAAAATAAATGTGAACTGACTTTACCTCTCTGACCAATTAGGTAGTCGTTCCTTATTTGATAATCACTTGTCTTATCGCAGCTTGGATATTCTCATATTTAAAAGCTGTAATTGTTTTGTTATTTCAGAAGAAAGAATGCCACTAATGCCAGTCATACCTCAATACTGTTCAATATTTCCGGGAAGTAGCCATCCGGCCGGTGCTCCTATGATGCCGATGAATCCCGTCATGATGGAGAGGATACCCCATCACGAGTATCTAGTTCCAGCCCCTTACATATCTGCCAACGGTTCTCAAATTCTCATGGCACCTCAGGCCCTAATGGTTCGACCCACTGTGGACGGGCAGCTTGAAATGCCCCCAAACTTCTACCCAATGGTTCAGAATGGATACATCTTCGGTCAAGTAGACGACAACAACAACCATGCGTTTAGCATCAACCAGACGGCCATGGTCCCTTTGGTTCAACAGCCTTATAATATCCTACTACCTCTTGCTCCTCCAGTCTCTAACGCCACATTGCAAGGTGGGCATGCTATGGTTGAGTCTATAATTTTCTTTCGTTAGGTTCATTTCTAGACTGAATTATTCGATTAAATGACGAATGAACTAAATAATAATAAATGTTATTATTATGACTGTAATTGTCAACTGTAACAACAATAACAATAATAGCACTAGTAAAGGTATTTGCTCGGATTAACGAGCTGTTGATATAAATGAATAAATGAGATTAACATTGAATCGATCTAAAATGTTTCAGTGCCTGTAAGCCACAACGCTTGAAAAAAAAGTCTGAAGACCATTTGAACTAGGGCAACCTTCTTCAACTTTTATACATTGTTGCTGTTGTTGATGTCGTCGTTGTTGTTGTTTTACGTTGAGTAAATGAATCGCATCTCTACCAAGATGGCGGAGGAGTTAGATCTGTGACAAGAGTTCCTATGAGGTGTTCTGCAGTCCCCCAGCAAGAATTTCACGTAGACCTTCCATCGCACCGGGGTTATTTATTTGTCTCCTAGACATTTTGAACTTATTGGACGTTTTGTAGTGGTACAATGATGTTGAAATTGTTTATAAGCCTTATTTGTTCATACCTTGATATATCATCGTTGCCTCCTATGCACTCCATAGCGGCACTCAGTTTCACTGTATACTTGGTATCAAAGTTTCTCCACCAGTTTCGTTTTTAAAATGGATGCCGGAATGAGAATTTTTTTCTGATAATATACCTTATACTACATCCTCCAGTTTGCAATTTAACATGGCCATTTTCGTTTTCACGTTTCTATGCCTACAGTTCAAGATGGCGTCCGCGGCGTTTCGTGTTTTTGTACAGAAACGTTTCCGTGTTCTCATCTAATCGAGTGGATTACGTTTGCCTAGTTTTAATCGTAGAGCAATGTTTTCAATGTATTTTCACAGTGCATCTTGATGGCATTCTGCAGAAGATGGTTCTAATATGTCTTTCAGGATGGGTAAACGTTTTATCTTCTTGTACGATATCGTCCAGTCGTTGGCGTTGCCTTAGTTGAAATATTTATCTCATACGCAGAATTTCCACTAGCCAAAACCCTAGCTCATCGAATGTTGCTTTTCTTAACATTATTCGAGAGAGAGAGAGAGTGGTGTGTTTATTTATTTCCGAGCATATTTTACACTTACAATATTTGAATACTGCCATTTTGTATGGTCTGGTCTTAAAACTTGTCTCCTACCTCTGATGAAAACGTGAAGCGTTGTTTAAATTTAATCGATAGATGTCGGGAACAATTATAATTACGACGCCATAATTTATTAATTACCAAAGAAAAAACATCAACAAAAAGAGACAAGAGCAAAATATTCTACCCAACAAAATGGCTATTGAAATCATTTTTCTCAAATCTAGAGTTGAAGGCGTTGGCGAGCCCTTGAATGTGAACTAAAAAGTTTCAAACTTTCCAATTGATGCTTCTACAGTTTATATCCTGAAATACCCTTAAATAATATAATATAATAATAAATAAGTTTTGAATAAATTTCTGTAAATAATTCTCTACTAAGTACAGCCCTGATAATGTTCCAGTCAAGTGACATTTCAATAACTCATTCGAGTCTCGTTCGCCCTACTCAAATGTTGCTGATCTTTGGCCTTTCGCCTCGGACGTCTCTCGTTTCACTGTGTAACTTTAATATCGTCAACCTCCAACAAATGATACATCATTCGATATTTCTGTACGCATTTCAAGCATCAGAATCGTAGGCAACCGCTAAGAATATAGCTTTTCCAAGGATCTCCTATTACTCCACCTGCCGTCAGAAACCCGCTAACACCTCCCTATCGAGCGCTAGGAAAATAAACCATGTATAATTGTTCGCCTGTACGTGTATCTATGTTTAAATCTGCTCTTAAAAAATCTAATCTGCTCTATGCTGCTATTAAAAAAAATCATGGCCTGGCTCTTAATCACACACTATAAAGCCACGTCGCTCAGATATCCGACACACAACTTTCAATTTGCAACTTTTCCTTGACCCAATCAGTGACCTACATAATTCATAATCCTTAGTCATTCTCTCAGCTCAGTCGAATTTACTCCTCAGAGTTTCATAGCATTGCATTCGGTTTCTACAAACAACTTCAAAGCAACAGCTCAAAGTAAAAAAAATTTTTGTTATAAATACAATCCCGCCCTCGGTTCACGTCATAAACTCTTTTAAAGTACCAGTTTCGCATGCAAACTATATTTATGATTTACATCCGTTACTAAATTTAAAAATAAAACAAGCCTTTTTTATTAACTCCTGAAATGAACATGTTCAAAGCAAATTGAATCAACACGGACACACGCACGACGAAGGAGGCATCTAATATGGAATAAGATAATCAAAGAAAACAATACCGTACGAATCTGCCAATTTAATAAAGACTATAACAGTAATAATAATAATAAATAATAATAATAATAATAATAGTGACAAAGTGTTATCAGTCAACTGGTAAGATGGTAAGCTTGCCAGTAATAGTGATGAAAATACAGGATAATATTAAAAGTTTAAAAACAATTGTCAATGACAAATGGAAGGATCATAAAGAAGGTGAAATACACATTGCCATCAAGTTATATGGATGCAGATTATTTACTTTACAAGGCACGAACCAACTCCATGGCCCAGACTAAGGCAGAAGCTAATTAGAATCATCCAACATGGCTGCTCAATGCAGAGGCATCAAAAAAACTAAAATTAAAAAAAAAAAAAGAGTCACAAATACAAAAATTGTCGAATAATTTCTAGCAAGGAGGTACAAAATAAATGGCCCGATTGGCGAAATATTGCAGATTAACTCGACATTTTTATTTGGATATGCAACGTCCCCGAAATGAACTCGAGAATCTAAAACCCAGCAGACGACAAAAAACACGCGCCGGACGGATCTAGAATAAATTAATGCACCATTTGGGACTCAGGAATCAAAGTATAAAAAAAAAAAAATTGAAAATTCTAAAAAAATAAGAAAGACAAATAAAAAATACTTTTGAATTACAAAATTTGAACTGAAATTAAATGAAAATTTAAGACTCGACATTTGAACGGAAAATATGACGACGACATCGATGCCAGTGGATAGGCTCACTTGACGATGGAATCAAACCAAAAGACAAAGAGACGCATTAAAACCAAGAACAATGATATAAGCAATGTCAAATGTTTACGACTAATGGTAGCTCATAAACTGGCCGATCCGAGTAATTTATGTAGCACACAATCACCAAGAAGCCCGTTATCATCACCTCTGCCGTCGATTATCTGTCAAGGTCATTGAGGTTAACCAGTACGGTCCCAACAAAATGTTAGCAGATGCTTTCGTGTAATCACAGCCACTCTTTCGACTCGAAAGCAGAAGTGCCGATTTCTAATCCCAGGTCGTGCACCCCCCTCCGATGGCCTGACCGCTGTTGATGGTCTGTTCCATGATGCTGTTCTTCCATATGGTAGGAACCTCCTTGAACTCACCTTCCAAGATCAATCTAGAAAAATTTGAATAGCTTTTAAAAATGAAATGTTAAAATTATGCTGCCTCACTGCAACAGCAAATAATTCAAATAATACTTTATTATTAGGAATTAGAATTTAATTAAGATTTTTATTACGCAACCTGATATTGGTTCTCCATGGTTCCCTGCTCAGGTTCTTTTCCCTCGAGTTGTACACGAAGGTCGCCTCGGGTCCGAACATCTCCTGCCCTCCGGATCCGAGTCTGGTATTTATCGTTTCCACTCCTGCTACTTTGGCACCTGCGGCAATTAAAGGGATACGTCTCAACTTGTTAACTTGCAATTCTGCATGCATAAAAGCATGTTTAAAGGTCTTCTTCTAGAATTTTCTAGGATTTCTGTTTTCTGGATTTGATTTTATGAGTAACATTTGATATTAAACCAAAAAAAATGATAAAATTACAGCATGTTTAGACAGCGACGATCCAGTAACACGTTTAATTAATTTTCTTCCTAAACTAGGGAGTTGTTTAAATCGGATTTTAATGTAAAATTCCGAGAAGAAAGACGAAATCAACCATTTTGAACAAACCAGAAAAGACGATCCAAGAGTTTATCTTATCCTCGAGCTGTCTCAAGTCCTCATAGATGCCATCCGGTGAGACGGACTCCTGGTCATCGTTCGACGTGCCCATGACCGGCCTCTTGAGGGGACTCGGTGCAAAGAACTTGTAGAAGAATTTCTTTCCCCCGTCCCCGAAGAAATCCGAGCCCCCCAGGTTGGGGGAGGAGGTCGAGGAGGGCTGGTAGTAGACGATCCTCAGGATCTGGAAGTACTCCGTCTTCTGACCCGAGAGGCTCCCGTAGGCGCTGCCGTGCTCGCACCTGGCGCACCTGTCCCAGAGTATCATCGACTGAGTGTCCGTGTCTGATGAATATTAATGGATGTTTACATGTAATGAGGGGGTAGATATTACTTTAAATTGATGACGATGATAATAATAATGATGATAATTTTAATATATTATTTTAAAGTATTTAAAAAAAAAGAGAAATTCCCCCATGTTGTTTCAGAACCTTTCTTGATCTTGACGAAGACACTCTGAGCGTTGATGAACTTCAGCCTCGGATTCGTGAACAGGAATCTCGAAGCCTTTCGCCAGAGGTCAGAGTAGGTCTCGTAGCCCTGACTGTGGGGGGTCCTGTTGTCCTGGGTTGGAATGAAATCTCTGACGGCTGCAACAATCGATGATTGTTTTGTAATTCGTGTCACTCCATGCAAAGTTTCTTTGCATTATCACAAGCATTTATACTTTTTATTCTAATGCACTCATGTTATATATTATATATCATATTGTATATTCTCATGTATATATATATGAAATATAATGGCTCTGATTAAATAGATTTAATATTTGCTCGAACTAAGTAATTTAATTCAAAACTCAAAAACAGAATATAAAAAAATAATAATAATAACATCAATAATACTCAAATGGCACCAACCAATGTCCATATGCTTCATATCGTCAGAACTTTCCTTCTTGTACGTGCAGAGGATCCTGACGAAGGAGGTGTAGTCACGCGACTTTTCCGGTTGCTCGAACCAAACGCAGGTGTCAGGATCGGAGACGTCGTTCAGGAGATCCAACGTCTCCAGGCGAACTATCTTTCCTGTCGGAACGAGAGAACGAAACGGAAGGCATTAAACGAGTATTCCTCCAGGCATGGTGGTGTCGATCCAATGAAGATTGGGATTATGAAAATAAATGTGCTTTTGTTTTATTTTATTAATTTAAACAATAAAATTAATTGTAACAATAATGATGATGATGATGATGATGATGATCAGGTGAAATTTTGAATATCTAATCGTCAGTCGTCTCCAATAAATGGGGTACCAGTTAAGCAAACATTCTCGACAAAACTCAGCTGCAAAGACTTTTTATGGATTTTTTTTATTATTGAACTGCCAATTCCCCCAGCTGTCAAAAAGCTGATGTTTACACTGCATAACCATGGCAACTTTTGACATTATTATTGTTATTATTATTTTCATTATTACTGTTGTCATCATCATCAATGTCATTACTAATATCATTATTATTGCCATCATCATCATCATCATCGTCATCACCATCATTAGTCTCAATCTTATTACTGATGACCTTACAACTGAGATTGTGTTATCTTACAAATAATTCCTGGAAGCATGTTGAAATAAGATATAAAAATTTAACTAATTCAGTGTGTAATGAGGACAGACTGAACAGATAACATGCAAAGCACAAAGATAAGGTTGCAAAGCACAGAGTTGAAGCAAGCAGCTGACATTTTACATTTTAATACTGAATTCATAATTGGCAACCCACACTGCAGAATAATGCAAAGTATACTTGTATTACAGCAGCCAAACTCAATTAATGATCAATAAACTGCAATCATCATCATCGTCATCACTACCATCACCATCATCATTATCATCATCACAACACATTCTGCTACCTGAGAAATTCTTCTTGAAGACATCGGCATTGACCTTATTCAATAGGGACGTGAACAGCGGTTCCGCTTTCGACTCGAAGGTGTAATTGACGTAGCCAAGCTTGAAGGGCCCCGGGCAGTTGTTTTTGTCGTAGAAGTGCTCATCATATATGAAGTGCCAAACCCTAATAATAATAATAATAATAATAATTATTACTCATATTATTATTATAATTATTATTATTATAAATAACAATTATTATAGGTATTATCAAAGATAAATTGACCGTAAATTAACAGTAAACAATCACCTGAGCCCTCTGACGACTTTGGTCTTCCTGTCCGTAGACATGCTTTTGACCATGACGCCTGCGTCGGTGAAGACGGGTTTGTCGACCGAGAACCAAGTCACGGTTTCGCAGGAGAAGATGAGGCACTGAGGGTTGTCTATGGACCACTGGTTGGCTTTTTCCACTAAGGTCCTTTTTGAGAAAGAGAATTAACATCACGATAAACAGATAAAGGGTTAGGGATTAACTTGTTTATTACTTATTTATTTCTCAATTCATTTCTCAGAAATTAAAATTTCTCAGGAAATTGAAGCAGTAAAGAAAAAAAATAAGCAATGTACAAATTATCTCTCAAATTACAAAATCCAGATGAAGAGGGTGAAAGACGTTTGGGCAAAGTGAAAGATGGACAAAGAGAAATAGGAGGATGAAACCAAATGCAGAACTTTGGTTGGAGATGATGATGATTATGATGATGATTTTTGACATAAAAGCAACAACTGAAGTATGAATCATCAGAGGCACTGCGCACAATTGCTTCACCAAGAGTGAGATAAGCAGAAGAGACAGAGACAGCTGAGCACACCAAGCCTCTTTTCCAGATGAGTAAATCAAAATTCTTTGGAAGGAGTTATGACGGTAATAAAATTGTTGCATTGTTCCAAGCATAATTGGTTACTGAATAATTTCCAAATGCAAGTTGTGCCAATTTTTTTTTTAAATATTCAATAATAAAGTTCATTTCCTGGATCGATTTTCAATTATTTCTAGAAAAAAACATTTATAAATATAAAAAAAACACAAAGAGGAAGCCCACAAGAGAACTATTAAGGTTAAAGGTCACAATACAAGTCTCTGAGTCATTGATAGGTTTCCATCTAACCCTGTATATATATGCAGCCAGTGCATTGGATAGAAACACATAGGAGGCCAGCATAAATGCCAGCGATTAATGCAAACACTGCTTTCAACTGGAGTGAGGGAAAGTTTGGATGAGAAAAACAAACATTTAAGCCATTTGACAGCCTGACTCAGAATCCAAAAAAAAAAAACGAGCTAAGCCAAAAATAAATTAGAAAAAATGATGTGTATAGTTGCAAAATGTAATTAAAACCATGCTACCCAGGGCTAATTCGAGACATCCCCACTAATTGGTGCCAATTGAAAGTATGACTTTGTACGTTAAAAAATATTCCAAGTAAAACCTATATCCATTTTTTTGTGAAGAGAAAGGAGAATTTTTGTTATTATTTTAAATTTCATAAATTATGAACCCCCTGAACTGTTTATTCTGAAAGAAATCCACTCATTGGCAGAGTCATTATTCTTAGAAAGTGATGATGACGATGATTTGAATGAAAAGACCATCAAAGAACACAATGGCAACTCTGCACAACTGGCCCACTGTTTTATTTAGGCCAGGAAATAACTCCAGATGTGTTGAAAACATCTGATATGATAATATATAATTAAATTAACCATAAAAGTGACTCTCTTATCTGTCAACTTGGAATAACACTTAAAGTTATCACTCAATTATAAAAAAAAATGCTTGGCCTTAACAAAGTAAAAAAATAAAATAACAACGTCACAATTATTCATTAAATTCTACACTGAGGAACTCACGAAAACTTTTCATAGTCATCATCTTTTTTAGACTTTACTTGAGCGGGCATGAAATCCACATGTCTCAGCTTCCAATGAGAAGAACTGTTGTTCATGTGATCATCTGTATGAGCTCCATAATGATCATCTGATGGATAGGAGGGACTGCTCACGTGAGGTGAGTGATGGATTGAAGTGACAGATGGTCCGGGAAAGACTGGCACGCCAAAGAGCTTTTTCTCAAACCCTGTCGAGAGACGATGAGGAAATCTGTTGTTGTTCATGTCTCTCACATCAGAAAGTATCAGGAATGTTAGGTTTATTCTTTACAACTGAAAAGTAAAAAACGTGCAAAAAAAACTATTCAAGTAACAAAGTAACAGGCAAAGCTCTGGCGAAATCTCTCAGATCTGATAAAAAATCCCCAACGCCTAGAGTGTAGGTGCAAAGTTCAACAACTTCGTGCTACTTAAGTAGTTCTATTAACTAGTAAAGGTAAAATAAGCAGTTTGACGTAGTTCATTTTTCCGAGAATGGCTAGTGCTAAACAAATCAGACTTATAAAAGGACCAACTAGAAAATGCAAATCGACCTTACGTATACCAACTTTAAACTGTGATTTCTAGAAGCGTACAAACCTGTTTTCTTTCGGAAGATTCTACGAAGCCTCGCGCGTTAACAAACCACACCATGCAGACTAAAACCAGCCACAACAGTGCTAACCTTTGCTGCACTCAAAAGTATCACTCTCAAATGCAAATAACAATGAAGTCTGACGACAGCACCTCCATCCAGTAAGCAAAGAGTCAAGTCAGCGGAAGGCTTTAGTCTCGTAGCGTAGCCATGATTTTAAAATCAATCGATGTTTGGAGTGAATTTTATTTTTTTGTAATAATATTTTTTATGCTTTTCACTACCAAAAATCAGATACTTGACCCGATACGACGGGTGAGGTAAGCCTATGTAAATGCGATGGCCCAATTTGCCACTGACATCTGGAGTAGGAAAAGAACTCGTCCCAAATATAATTTATCCCATTGGGTTAGGGTTAGGCACCCTGTTGACCACGACTCGTTTCGATGCAATTTGCCACAACTTGAGGACCTCATAAAAATCTGAAGACCGAGGGCTTGATCCCGCCACCCCCATCAATCTAATCCAACTTAAGCCAACCACTTTGAGCCAAAAACAAACATCCAATGTGAGGTAAAAAAATGTACCCAACAACAACAACACAGTTCCACTATTACTGAGAATTCAATGAAAATAGAAACAAAACAGGTCCTTCAAGATTTCATAAACTTTTAGATGGTCTACACTTATCATCACGCATCTGTTGCCTTAAAGTGACGATCATCGATGGTGGAATAGATGTAACCCTCGTTACTCAGAAACTCCACTGCATTCCTGATTCAGACAAAGAAAAGCAATCAACTTTAAGGCCAATTACAGCATGAAATCCACGTTAAACACAAAAATTCACGAACGAGTTTCCTAACATTTAAACGATTACGAGGATAAAAAAGCAAAAAGTTAATTAAATAAAATACAATTAATTAATTAAATAACATTAAATCAAACAAAGTCTTTTTCACATGCAACTCACTCGATCTCTCTAGGACTCATCATCTCCAACCGAGCTGCAATGATGCTGACGTTGACGCCGTATTCTTCGGCAGAAGACCCGATGACGTTCAAAACCTGAAGTGATATTTGATGGATTTGAAAAAAAAATCAGAAAATAAGGTTTGGATGAAATTAAGATTGAATAAACAATTCAGTAACTTAAACATCAAGCACTTGTTAAACAGGTTAGCAACAAGTCATAACACATTCACAGCTCCTATAACTAATTGTACTTCTTCTATAGCTCCGTCGTTCCAACAACATAATGCGTATCAGCAAGCTATCAAAACATGCGTATTTATGTAAAACAAGTCACTTTGCTCTGTTGTTGGGTCAGGCCTGAATCATCACCCACAAAGAAAGAGCCCTGAGGGACACTGGACGGCGGGTTGGGTGCTCCCACGTGCCCCGGTTGATTCTAAACATGACAGAGAATAAACATTATTATTATTATTATCATTAATCAACGAATTTTGATCATCCTTAATAAAGTATTATTCTCTAAAAAGTTTTAAAAATGGCTTTTTAAATTACAGTCACAATTTGCTGATGGCTTCAACTTCTTAGATGTGGATATTCAACCATTTCTATTTGTTACTACAATTCACAAGGACTGATTATTTTATATTTTTAATAAACTTATTCTGGTTTGTGATGCATTATTAATATTATTATTATTAACTGCAGAATTGCAAGTTGCACTGCCAAGGGATCAAATTCTATTGCTTGGAATACCATCATCATAATCACCATCATCATTGCCTCAAATCCATTACCTGTTTAGTCATTAGGAGATGTGCATAGACAACTTCAAGCATGTGAGTAGTGATCTCGTTCATGTCTTGAATCCTCCTTATTTTGAAGGCCGTGACACTCTTTTTGCCGTTGTAAGCTCTCAAGAGGCCGTTCAGGTAAACGTACACGTTTTCAGGGATGGGAGGAATCTTCTCAGATTCATCTGCGTCGACCTGGAAAATTACGAGCGATTTCCGTGCAGAAAATTAAAGAATATTTTCATGATGTCAATGATAAATTAAACAAAAGTAAGTTAACATGCCAGGCAGGTACTGCTACAAATGTCTTTATAAATTTTAAAAACACTTAAAAGTACTTCTGACAGTGTGTACTATGTATAAATGGAACAAATTCTAAATGTTGAACATGCTTTAACACCCACAAATAAATTTCTTAGGTCATTAATCTCATTTTCATCGTTGACATTTACAAAAAACAACAAAGTGTGAACCTAAATATGGCATCATTTCTGACAGGCATGAAAAACAAAGAACTAACACCACTGTCGATGAAGGTCCTGACGTTCATCACTGGGCCCGTCATGTCATCAATCTCATAAACGTGACTGGTTGGAGTTGCTTGGGCTGATCTCACAATGCCAACTAAGGAAATCTTTCAACGAAAAATTGACTATTCTTACATTCTATACTCCAGCAGATATAATATTTCTGAATTGTTAATAATATAATTGCTATACATGTTAATAATAATTTACTAATGTCAACTCAACAAGGTACTTCTTAGAAATCAATAAATTTCACCCAACCTGATTCAATTCAATTCCTCCACAAACATATTTAGCTTCAACTTGCTCAGCTCCCATGAGTTGACCAACAGTACATGGCAAAATATTTGAACTTCTAGGCTTCTGTTCAAACAATGGTTTCAGTTCATTGCACCACAAATAAATTTATTTGATAAATAGTCTGCTAGCTTACGAAATAAAAGTGGAAATTTTCACATCAACCATTCGTGCTTCATATAAAAAGTTACGTCACAACAAGCAACATGCTCTCCAAAGATACCAAACCTTTCTCTCGTTAGCAGACCCGCCCTGTTTATTACCCTGAGAACCACCAATGTATCCTCCACCGTGATCAAAACCACCTCCATCATAACCTAATAAGTGCAAAAAAAATTAACGCAATCTATTTAAAAAAACTTTCGCCTTTATTTAAAAATCGAGCCACAAAAACAAACCTTGGTTGCCCCACATTGTCAAAATATTTTGGACTAATAAGCGAAGTACCGAAGCTTTACTCGCGGAGCGGGAAACGATCAAAACAAAACATTTCTGAGAATAAAATCTAATGCAATTGTTCTGCTTTTATATTAATATTATGATAATGAAAAATGTAGCAGCTTTAAAACATATTTTAAAATATTTGTTATAGAAATATCGTATCTTAGGTAGAACGAAAATTACATATTGCGAATGATAGAAGTTTTGTTTTTATTACTATTATATTTAAAAAAAAACGAAGGGTCGAGTAAATTTGATACAGTTACGTCATGTATTTTGTATTTACCATCCAAGAAATTCACACCAACAAAGTATCGGATAAAGTTATTAACATTCGGAAACAATCCTTAAGGTCTTTTTATTCTGAGCAAATCGTGTCAGCAAATGATCTTCTGGACCAAAGAAACAAAGATTTAGCGCGGATTGAATCTTGAATTAAATCGTCTACTTATTGCCCAATAAACTCAAGATTTCGGAAAATGTCCGAGACCACAACCTCCTATACAGATGACAGGCCGCGACATAGGAAACCAATTTTGGTCCTCTGCTTTCTGGTTCTGACGGCGCTTTTACTAATCGTCAACCTAGTTTTCATTTCTGATTCAATTTTCTTTTCTGGAAGCAAAACTGGCTTACATCAAAACAGTTTTAATCGACCGTTTTCGACTCAAAATATGTATTAATTCCATCTCTACAGAACGCGATTTGAGCGAACCTATCGAACAGAAAAAAAAATCTAGACTAAAACTGGTTTTACGCGCGTATCAATTTTTGTGAATGATAATATTTTTATTTGAATAAATGTTTTATAAATAGTTTGTTTTACAATGCAATGTTAATAAATAAAGCAGACGCCTTACTATTGCACGACACTGGTCTACAAAAAAATATGACATGAATCATTCTAAGAAGGGGAATAAAAGAAGTGTGGATTTCAGACTTTGCGTTTTTGTTTATTAAACTTTGAAAAGAAACCAAGAAATAAGAGTATTAACTTAGGATCGACTTCGTGGTGGGGCTTATCTGGCGAGCGACGCATTATGACGGAATAAGGTGTTTGCCGTTCGAATCAGTGACATAATATGGAAAAACTCTGCTTTGGGTGGCTGACCAAGTCCCCGCCGGAGCACAAGACTCAGAGACTTTTCCCAGCCGTAAACATTTATATGAATTATTCAATATAATGTTTTCAATCAATTTGAATTAATCACCCGATGCAATTGGAAATAAATAATAGTTTTCTCGATAAACAATATACAGAAATGGAGACGAAGATATTTCGTGCTTTACACTCCACCTGCCTCTACGACATTGCCTGGACGTACCTGCAACGCGATTTTAGATTATTATTCCAACGAGAGGATGGTCAGAAAGAGGGGCTCTATTGATCTTGAGAGGTGCCATTCAATCATCACAAACTTCTACTCAACCTCCCAAAACAAGAACATTTTCATAATGAAGACTGTACACAAGAACCAAGAGAGAGATTATCAGTTGGCCTGTGACACCAAGGAAGAGATGGAAGAATGGGTCTACAATTTGTGCTATGTTGTTGGCTTAAACAGAACAGGTTAGTTGATCTTAGTCTTGAATGTATCATGAATGTATTGGGAAGAGTCCAAAATACTCTTTCAGATGGCTAGCTCAATTACATGTATACATGTCTCTTCAATAAAAGTGTTTTCTCACTAAATCCAGATTTTAGGTGCCTAACACCAACCAAAATGTCACCAGCCAGCATACCTCCCCAAGTGGAAACAGTTCAAAGACCACTCATTCCTGCTCAAAGCACCCAGCAAAAAAAGAGTGATTATTTTGACCTAAAGGACTGCGAAGCCGGTCATCATGACAAAAAAGACGCAATTGAGGCAGTGCTCTCATGCATGAAGGACGTAGACAGGATTCAGGTCTATCAGTCTCCGAGTTCTTTGGAGAGGAGGAAGATCGACAGCGAAGGATCGAGCATCCGTACAGATTCCACTGAATTCCAGTTGCCTGTGAATCCAGAAGACGTTTATAACTTTCCAAGGATTCACAGTCGAGTCTCGAGTGATGAGTACAAAATGCCCAAAATCTGGCCAAATTCGAACTGTCGTGACTCCGCCTCTTCGGGATTGGAAGAGGGTTTCGCGAGAGAAAGTAGGATCTTTGTTTTCGAAATGGCCTCGTTAACTTTGGAATTTTAATTGCATTTGTATTACCTCCTAGGGGTTTTTCCAGATGGCATGACAAAGCTATTTTTTTGTCATCAATCCTTCTTGAAATTTAGTTTTTAATTTCGTTTAGACTTCAGGTCTCCTTCTTCGTCTTCGACTTCATCGACTGCATTCAACAACGACTACGACGTTCCTCCTCCCAAACCTCACGTGACGTCGGCGCACGACTACACCAACACGACCTACGACGGCGCAAAGTCTTTCGTTCAAACGTTGCCGAACGAGGTTAGTCAGAAACCCTCCCTGTCAAAATCAGACTACGTACTTGGCATTGCATGTTATGGTTCACTGAGTGCAGGATGGGAAAGGGTCCCATGATGTTGGCATTATTGAAAGTTATCGAATAATAATTTTTAATTTGTTGACTCTTCCACCGAGCAATTTTCTTTTGCACTCTTTGAGGCAAATAGGTTGCTTGATTAAATTTTTTTTTGTTTTCCATCAACATTTCTGTCAAAAAAGGTCGATTAACTGAGTGAATAATGGCTCAGTAATGGACATGTTCAAGGATTAGTTCAAAAGGAAGTCCTTATTACATAAAATTCAGCCCATCTGGTACACAATAGGAATTCGACATTTGAATTTTTCTTCGTGAAAATTCTTTAAATTTTTCCCAAGCCCACCAAATTCTGTTTCAAAATCTGTGCTGCTCTTTGAAAAATTAAATTAATCGTCTCCATCTCCATCCTGCAATGAATGGACTGTCGTCTGCCTCGAGACGTGACCTGATCATGTTTAAAAGCTGAGATAAGAAAAGAAACATTGAAAAACTGTATTTATTTTGTGTTCATAAATTTCTCAATTCATCCTCTGAGTCTGAGTTCGAACAGTCATCGATGGGAAAAACTCGGTGGGGAAACGACAATCAAGCGACCCTCATTATCTGCACGAATAATGGTTGCGACGTCGTGCTTTTGTCATCAGCATCACCAGGGAATGAGTGATAGTCTTATGAAAGAGTAGGCCAATTATGTCGATGAATGATTGCTAAATAGGAAGATGTTTGGATCATTACTAATTTGCAGATGAATATTTTAAGGAATATAGGAACTTTATAATATAGGTACTTTATAATATAGGAACTTTATAATATAGTATATAAATATAGTATATAATATAGGTACTTTATAATATAGTATATATATATATAATATAGTATATAAATATAGTATATAATATAAATTTCTTTTTGATCTGTAAAGCTTTATTATCCCTCAATTTCTCATGCTGTTGACATTGATATTCAAAATATTTCCTGTTTAAACCTAATTATGATGTTAATCCATCGATATACAAACGAAAATAACTTAGCTTAGATTAGAACCTATTTTTCCTTAAAGAATGTCATCTTGACTTTGTTAATGATTGAATGTCAGAAATTTACTTAGGATAAATCAGTGGAAAAACAATGGCTTGATAATAATAACATAAACAAATTATAGGCTAATAATAATAATAATAATAGCAACTTTAAAATAATATTTTAACAGGTTCCTTTGCCTCTGAAGGTCAAGACCAGCAAGAAATGTAAGAAGGGTGGAGTGATTTATTAGTCTTTGTTTGATCAATAATGTCAATACTAAGGTGATATCATGCATTTGAACATCACACCTAGTATTAGTTATCAGTACAGCCTAATTGATCACCAATGATTAATGCCAATAATGATCTTTAATTGACATACCTCTGAATATGCAGATGGCGTCTCCCAAAATGGCTCTTCATCATCTGCAGATGGTTTTAAAAGGTCAGATTTTTTCTCTGGCAGTCGTAGAATCGGCTCACATCCCATTCGTCTCCTCATTTGCATACGACGGTTATCATGTGGTTGTTGCGAGCAATTAGACCACCTTCGAGTAACATTCGTCACTCGATGAATGACGAGCCTCGATTAATGGCTTTTGAATGAGTAACGTGGACGGCCATATTGCACGCACGATCGCTTTCTCCGTTCTATTGATACCCTCGATCGATTTGGTCGTCCAGATTCAAGAGCCCGGATTCAGAGGCGAGTTCGGGCTCCTCCTCTTCCTCCTCCTCCTCTTCCGAAGACGAAGCCGACGGACGTCGTTTCAGGTCTGACGACTCCGACGGAGTGTACAACCTGCCGAGGAGACTTTCGGAGTTCGGGAGGGACACGTTGCCCAGTGTTTTTGAGGAGGCAGACCTGGAAAGGAGTGTTGGAAGCAATCAACCTGTTCAGGTGCAGAAGGTTCAGGTGAGTGAGTGGGTGAGTGGGTGATGAGCAGATGGATGTCCTCAGAAAAGGAATGTTTATTAGGGTCGTTTCACATTTTTATCGTTTTTTTAAAATTATTTTATTGTTTTACATTCTTGTAATTGTTTTAACAAACAAGACTTAAAATGCTTTTAAACGTTGCTTTTTATTTTCCTCTGATTCCTCTGAGATGACCTAACAAATCATGGAAAATATTCCACCTTTCATTTATATTTGAAACAATCGCATCTTCCCCAACTTGCTGCAGCATATGGACTTGTTTTATTTCTATTAATTTAGGCATCTTGTGAAAAATATATTATTGTCGGTTCCAGTATCTCGATCTGCTGTTTACCAAAGAGTCTTCCGGCACCGACTCCCCGAACTCCAAGCCCGCCCTGGCGAGCAAAGTGGAATACAGGGAGATCGACTTCGAGAAGACCAGGGCTCTGAACGAGGTCCGCGTGAACAGGGAAAACACCAAGTCGCAGTAGTTCCGACGTTGCCTGACATTCGACGACGGGAAACGAATGCGAGCGTCGCGTGACATTTTAAGCGACCGAAGCCATGGCGTGATTGTTGCCTGAAATTCTTCTGAGGTATTTGAGTGATGGTATTTGGAAGGACATCTTTTTTTAACAAGTTTCCGACTGACAACCAAGGTTGAGCACTTTTTGGATGGATCATCATCATCATCTTCTTCTTCTTCATCTTCTTCTTTGTCTTTTTTTTTTGAGGCCTCCATTTGTCATGAGTTGAGACTAGGAGTGTTCTTATAAAGGATATCATGGCATTTTGTCATCATTGAATCATGACAACAATGTCTTTCGAAGATGGAAATGAATTTTAATTTCATCGACGGAGGCCATTTTGCTGTTAACGAGAATCCATTTGCATTGAGACCGCCATGTTAATCTGTAAAGGAGGCTGACCATTGCAGACCATTTGCATTTACTTAATCCAGAGCAGACGCTGCTGCAAGACTTTCGTGAGGATTTCATACTTTTTTTAACATTACTAAAAATTACGGCCGAGATTCCAGCGACGTTCGGAGCATTCGCTCGTTTGAACTGCCCGTCGAGGTTCAAACTTAGACGCAGAGTACCTACTTTTGCTTGTTACTAATCACTTCAGTATATTTTGTTTTAATTTGCTAATTATTTTGGAAGATTTTGAATTTATTCTCTATTTTCTGTTCTTTTTTTTGTGTGTTTCTCGTTCATTTTTACATAACTTCGCTGGTGCTTCTACTTAAAACTTTTATGTTTTAATGATTTTCAGCATCAGAAATGGAGATTATGTGCAAACGTGCATTCATGGATGCTTTCTCGCTTTATGTTTTGTTTTTTGGGTCAATTTAATTTGGACATTTTAAGTAGTTTTTAACAATTTAAGGCACGTTTTGGTATAATCAAAAACTTTATCAAATATTAATTAATTAATTAATTAGTTTATTAACTCACAGCTGTTGTTGAAATCAATTGCTTTGTTATTTCGGCTGTCGAAAGTTTCTAACAATCGAGCAAAAGATGTATTGCAACCAGTGCAAAATCAAAATAAATTGATTATATTCATCATTTGTTGTCATGGTTACTGTTGCAAGTGAAACTCGTGAGGCTGTATGCCACACAAAGATGTTGAATTGCACAATGGAAACTTAATTGCATGCAAATTTAAGTCATTATGATGATAGCAGCAATGATAAGAACAATAATTACGTAATAATTAATGTTTAATTAATAATAATAATTACGTAATAATGCTATTAGTTTTGGTCACAAAAATTAAAAAAAACTCAAGACACAGAATGTGAAAGCGAGGCACAATTAAAGTCTACAGAAAGTAACGGCAAGGTAGCAGTTTCGTTTGTATTTTGTAAAGTAGCAGTTTCGTTTGTATGTTCTCTCTTTGGAGTTCAAATCTGGTAAATCGGGTCAATCAGGTCTTCCAATTTGAGTACAGTCGACAGCGTCTTCCTCATCTTGTCGTCCAGAGGTGGAATCAGGTGCCTGGGTATCAGGTAAGTGGCCATGTTGAACAGATCCAGGAAAACTTTGTAGCGGTCGCTGGATTTTTTTTTAAAAAATGAAAATGAAAGCGATTTGTATTTTGATCTTGCGTGACGGTATCGTTGCAGACGGCATGGTTTTGATTTAGTGCCTTTCGGTTAATATTCATTAATTTGTTTATTAATTAATTAATTAATATTTGACCAGAATTTCTGGAAAAAACTCAAAGGGTCATCTGCTCACCTCACAGTGGCTCTCAGGTACAAGTAACCGGAGGAACCTCCAGTCCCGATCTTGCTTCCGATCATCCTCTGGACCATTGTTACGTGATTGTCTGATTTGAAATTGTTAATTAATTGGGAAGATGCATAACTTTTGATTTGTTGAGAGTAATTGGTTTGTATTGATATTAATGCTTTGAATTTATCTTTATCTATTGTTTATACTATTAAACTGTTGCATTAAAATGTTGCCGGGATTTATAATTTCAATATCAATAATATTAAACAACAGCAACAAATGCTATTATATAATTGAGCATGGCAAAATGACAACTAACATCTCCATTTAGTGAGCAGAGAGTCTATATCCATGAGCAAAGTCAGCATGTGGAAGGGCTGATGGAACCTCGGTTCGTCCCTGTACAGCATGATCATCAGGGCACCCTGGAATGCCCTGTGGGAGAATCTCCTGTCCCCTCTCTTCATGGATTCGGCATAGCTGATCGGATCTATGACGTCGTCGAAGGCAGCCTTGAGTGAGTATTAGTTATTATTCAATATTCATAACTGAATATTTACTACATTCAGTGGGGTTAGGGTTAATGAAGCCAATGAACTAGGGTTAGGGTAAGGGATAGGATAATAAATTTGAGTTAAAAGGGAGCCAACCTTTTGACGCCGATAGGTCTGCAGTTTAGATTCTCGTGCTTCCGGATTTTTCTCTTTCTGTCGACGAAGGAGATTGAAATTGAAGAAAAAAGTGGAAATGATTTGCTGCATAAATTACTAGTTAGTTGATAACTGATTAACTCTAATCGACCAACGAACCTGGGCAGGGATGAAGTACTCATCTTCAAGCCACTTGTAAACGGCGCACTTGTACTTTTGTATGAAATCGAACTCCTCCGGATTCAAGCCCGGCGTTCTTTCCAGCCAGGCCTGGTAAGATTAGTCATCCAAAATGTCATTTTCAGGATTAATATCTTTTACGAAATAATTGGTCAAGTGACAAATAATTAATTAATTTATTAAAGATAATTAATGGTGATGATTAATTAGCAGTTGTTATATTATTACTGTCATAATTATGGTTATTATTTTCACGTTGAGGTGCCAAAACTCACAATGACGAGATCTATTAGCGATGGTTCTTGGATGGATTCCTGGAGTCGTGCCAAGTGGTGGTCCTTGTCAAAGACTTTCTGGTAGTTCTGCTTGTTGTATTCAATTCTGTTTTCCTAGAATTTCGTATAATTGAGAGAAGAAGAAGTTAAAATCTATTTAAAATATCTTTATAAAATACTAAAATAAAAGACATCTCATTTGACCAAATTATGGAAATTGACAAACCAATACTGGCGAAATAAAGTCATCATAGCATCATAACCAATATTAAAGTTGGAGTTGAATTATTTTTAATTTTCTAACTTATTAGTAATATTTAATATTATAGCTATTCAACATTAATGTTGAATTATTTTTAATTTGCTAACTTATTAGTAATATTTAATATTATAGATATTCAACGGTAATGTTTAATGACTTTGAAGTTTACCTTCTTTAATCCAAGTTTATTTTCTAGCAGTCTGAATTGCAGACTTTGGAACCCTGAACCAGATTCCAGGTAACTCCTGGAAGTTAATATATAGCATAATATTTCTCCCAATTTTAATGAATATTCTACGAATTACTATATTTTATTACTGTAATTAAGTAGTTTATTATTATTAAGTCAAGTGCTAATAAGGTCAGAGAAGATTGTTGCTGACCTAAAGTCCAGAAAGTCCAATGGAGTCATGGTTTCCAAAATTTGAAACTGATCAACTAGCAACTGGGAAGCGGATGTAATAATTTCGAAATTTAATAATTACGAATGTGATATTTACAATTAAATAAATAATTATTGCTATTACTGAATGAGCTCAGAGATAATTAGTTAATTATTAATCAATTAAAATAATCCACCTTGAGGATGATGGAAATGCGGGACAGGCGTGAAATGATGATGAGAGTTTTGCTTTCATCGACAGCCTGTTAAAAGACAAGTTAAAGGTTCAAGTTTGTCACATCATTTGATTGATTGATTGAGTGAGTGAGTGAGTGAGTGAGTGAGTGAGTGAGTGAGTGAGTGAGTGAGTGAGTGAGTGAGTGAGTGAGTGAGTGAGTGAGTGAGTGAGTGAGTGAGTGAGTGAGTGAGTGAGTGAGTGAGTGAGTGAGTGAGTGAGTGAGTGAGTGAGTGAGTGAATGATTGAGTCAATGCATGGATTAATAATAGGACATAAATTAATAGTACATAAAGTAAAATATTATTCAAGTGCATGCGTCATTCAATTGTAAAAACAAATGTGCAGTGATTGCTACAGGCACCATCGTCATGATCTTTTATAACGAAGTTAATTTTCTAAACCTTTTCTGAGAAGAGAACCCTGATTGAGTCCAATTCGAAAAGAATCTGCTTGAACCAAAGTTCATAAGCTGTGGGGAAAAATCAAATAAAAAAAATAATATTAAATAATAATAATAATAGCAATTAAATTAATAGTTTTGAAAAGGCGACAGGAATAGTATAATGATGACGTTGATTTCAACAACAATAACTACTATATAATATGTATAATGACACGTAATAGTAACAATAATTATCATTATTATTAATGATTATAATAAAAACATCAACAATTATTCTAGCACTCCAAACACAAGTAGTATAAAAAAAAAATAATATCGCCTAAATAAAGAACGTCCTTGAAAGTGGACGCTGACCTTGGTGGGTGATGATGAAGAGGTGTTCGTCATGGATAGCCTGGGCAGTGGCTGACATCATATGCTGGCAATCCAAGAGTCTGTCCAGCTGTCGACGTCATAATTTATGCTAATTAATGCGTTTAAATATTTGTAAACGTTGAGTTATTTTGTAACAAAAGCAGTATAGCGAATATTAGGGACGGCTGGGTTGCAGAGTCTCAAAATTCAACCTTAAGTACATATTTTTAACAAGTTTAAGAGACATTTTTTTGAGAACTCTGAAAAGCAAATAGTAAAAATAAAATGATTATCATCATCGCCTTCATCATTATCGTTCAAACTTATCACTGTCTCTTATCCGCTTTCATCGCTCCTTCATCGTCGCGTCCATCCGTCCATCATTTCGAGATACGGAAAGGCTGGGATAATCGCTTACCTGTAGGTAATCCATGTAGCGTCCACCGGTTTCCTTGGCCTTTTCGTAGACGCTTTTGTCCTCGGCCCTCAGACCCATGTAGGGACAACCACCGGGTGATGGTCCAGCTGTGAATCTTGGGGGAGAGTCGGGGGAAAGTCTGGAGATAAAAAGAGGCAGGTATTGAGAGATGATTTTTTTCCCTTTAAATCTGAGAATCAAAGATGGATCATAAACTGGGGAAATTTATGATAATTAAAATGGCTATTTTTTCTGGTGCCATCGAAATTGTTCGGCGCTTGCGACACTAAGGCATGTATCTTCGAATAAGAATGCTAAGCTTACATAAGAATGTTATTGCTTTTAAATAGATCACGTAAATGCGTCTCTGTCACTTCAAATTATTTTTAAAAAAGAATTTAAAATGGTTTCGAATACGAAGGAGCAACGAAATTAGTTTTCCATTTTATGCGCTTTAGTTTTCCTGCCACGCGTTTTTCTTTTCTTAGAGAAACTCAAAAAAGGTCGCGTTATAACTTAGCAAAGTATAATCAATAATTGCATAAATGGCACGAGCTTTTATTTATTACCGCTATTTTATAAGCTCCCATTTAGTTATTTCATTTCAAAACATTGTGAAATTTAGAGTTTTAAAAGTAAGCTTTCATAAATAAATGAAGACGGTTGTTGAAATAATCGATACGAAACAAAATACTGACCTGCAATTGTTTGGTTCGTTATTTTGGACATCGTTGGATGATCCGCTGAGCGCATAAAAAATTAAATTATAATGAAAAACTCCACAATATAATTTCATTCAACTATTTACATTTCAAAGATAAATGGCAGAAGTGGAAAATGTTTGTTCATCACATAGTTGCAATAATACGTTAAAGGTATAAAGCATAATAATGATAATAATAACATTAATAATGTAAATAGTAGAATTATATAATAAACGATTACTTATCACCATAATATTATAACTATTAAATTATTAATATTATTATATTATTTCATATCATTATTATTATTATTATAATATATAATATAATATAATAATAATAATATAGCAAGCAGTTACTTGAAATCCATGCTTGGAAGATGTTGAGTCCTGCGAAATTGTAATAAAAATTCTTCACATCCAAGTAATGAGCGTTAGGATCAAAAGATTGGCGCTCAAGTCTTTAAATACGTTTATAAGCGCTATTTAAATGTCAACGTTTAAGACCTTGATTGGCAGTAGCCAGGTAACCAGGTCAATAACTTAGGGATATCGTTTTCAAGCAGAATCGCAACCAAAAGGTCGTCGGCATCATGTTCGTGCGTCTTTCAGGTATTGCGCAAGTGCTTAATTACTTAAACCATTACGTGGATTGTTATCCCTCGCCCTATAATCTAACTAATGACTGCAAACAATGCCACGGTTACGCCCGACATTTTGAAAGTTAGGTCGGATATCGGAAGAGAGAAAGATTAGTACCTGGTGACCTTATTACGAGCCCCGTTGCCCACATCTAACGAACCAAACAAATAAAACTTACCTGTATTGAAACCAGGTAGCCAGGTAGGCGTCCAAATATGTTGATTAACCCCAGTAGAAACGAGAGCGCACCAACCTATTGTTGCGCACCAACCAATCTCTAAATCTTGCCAACTCCGGTCTGAGAGGTTTTGTTTTTGTTTGCCATCTGGTGGCAAAGTTCGACTGTCGACGACGCATTAGAAGCCGTGAACTTTGACCCTGCGACGACTGCGACTCGGGACGCGAGGGCGGTGAAGGTGGTTGGAGAATGAAAATACTGAAAACGAAATGAAATATAGGCGGAGATTCTTCATGAGACAGATTCCCCTCCGCTCTTTTCTGTTTCTTTCTTTCATTTGTTGTTGTTGTTCCTCGCTCGAACCATCCATTTACTTGCTAAAAATCTTTTGTGCAGGTCATTCATTCACCCATTCACTCGTTCAATCAATCAAGCAATCAATCAATCAATCAATCACTTAAGTCTGCCATGTCATTCACTCGATGCATCACTCTCTCATTCAATCTTTAACCCATCATTCACCCACTCGATTCATTTTTCATTTTTGATATTCAAATCAAATAAAAATCAAATTCTTAAATTTTATTTCTAACATTTTCACCATCAATACATTTAATTCCTGTTTTGTTGGAATCATAAATTGGTCCAATATGGTGCATAGACATATGGCGTATTTCTCATAAAAACACACATGTCCTGGCGAGCTCGTTAATCTATCATCGTAATTACCCCCCTCAAATCCAAGGGGTATGGATGAAAGTCTGGCCGTAAATAGGGTTAGGTTAGGGTTGTATGTATATATATATTAAATTATTAAATTTCCTGTATTCTCTTTTAATGTAATACCTTTTAATAACTTATCGTATATATTTTTATCCCCTAATATATTTATAACTTAACGGATTGTTTTTGGACTTTGATTCAGTCGAGGTCGACATGGCTCGATTGGTTTACATTTCCCACTTAAAACCTTTGGCCTTCGTATTAGACCCATTTAAATGCTTTGACGTCCGTCTAATTAGGATCGCTGGTCTACTTATTCATTCAAGTTATCGAAAACTTAAACTATTAATAATATATAATTGAATTAATCATGTATAATTGAATTCAAATGGTTTATTTCTTGATTCATCATAAATCCTCAAGAGCCTTTTTAATTTTTTATTTTCATTATAACTTTTTTCTCTAATAATCGCTTTAGACTTGGAAATCTAAAACTATAAATGTCTAAATTATGTTTCTTTCTGATTCCATGTAACTTTGGGATTCCCTGTTCTTAGTGATGGAAACTAACTCAATGTCCAGTTTAGGGCTTAAATAGAAACATTTAGTTCGAAAGGATTGGTTTCGCTATTGATGATTTTGAAAAGTTGGTTAATAAATGAATTCGATTTAATTAAAATATTTCATTCAATAAAATGTTAAATCTGCGAAAAGCAAACGCGGAAAACTAAAGTCGAGCAATAATAAAAAAAAAACGTTCAAAAATAAATTTCTCATCACTACATGTTATAAATAATTTTGAAATATCTGATCAAAACCCTTCACAAAAAATGGATCTCCGCTAGAATAGGCGACGATTGTTGTTGCTTTTCTCCTCGTTAGAAATCTTAATTTATTAAATTGACAAGGTTATTAATCTCTAATTTTATGTTATAGATTTGATTTTTAGTTACTTCAGCTTTTTTATGATTGCAATTTTTTAAAGTTAGAGCCGCTTCTTCAGTCTGACAAGTCATCAATTGTGAGGTCAACGCCTGGATATTCTCAGTCTAAATCACTCGCGTTCCTTTTATGGACACCTCATTTAACTTGTCAAAGATGCGATTTTACTTGGATAACAAAGACAAAACTGAATTTTTAAATAAATAAATAAATGACTCCATCCACTTCTTCATCAACCCTGAAATTTGCAGATGACAGCGAAAGCGTTGATGACTCAACTGGTCAAAGCGGCCTCGAGAGCAAACTGTATGAGGATTACGAATTGCCAGCCCAGATGTTACAGTTCTGGCATTTCCTACGTTCCTGCAAAAGCTCCTGAAATCACAGGTGCCATTACAGGCTAAATTTTTTGTCAATGGACGTCTAATCTTTTGGTTTTTTTTTGGAAATCTCTGACTGGATATTTAAAAAATAATTATTCATTAAAATTGCATTAATTGGTGATTGGCACAGAAACACAATTGTTATTTTTAATGTTAATATTTGACAAAAAAAGAATATGCCTTAATTTCAAAACTTAAGCAAACTTGTCAGAACCAAAACCCTTTCCAGGTTTAACCAAGAGGATGAATCTCTGCCAAGCTTTGACAAACGCCATGGACATCGCATTGATGGAAGACCCAACCACGAGTCCGTTAGAAATCAGTCGTTGTGGTGGTGGTGATGATGATGTCGGTTGTCATGGTGACAATGAATTATTAATATAAATAGTTATGAATATTATAATTAAATACTATAATTAAATAATTAGTGATGTTTTTACTTTTATGACTTGAACATTTTACAGTATGTTTTTTTTATGTTATCTATTCTTTGTCATTATAATTTATTTTAATAATTATTATAATTTTAATAATGAATTGCAACATTTTCCTGAAGTCATCTTTGGAGAAGATGTAGCTTTCGGAGGAGTCTTCAGATGCACAGTTGGCCTCAAGGATAAATATGGTCGGATGGATATTTCTTAATTTACAGTTTTTCTTTTTAAAAAAATACTCGTGCACTTTCGACACCTTTGGTTCTGCACTAAAGTTTATTATTGTGTTATTATTACCGGCTTATATTAAACTCGTATTATATTATATTAAGGTTTATTATTGACAAGCATTTTATCAATGTGCTTCATCTAATCGATGGATTGATGAGCCAATAAATGGCCAAAACGTTTCAATCACCCTCTGACCCCCAAGTGACCTTTAAAACAACAATGTCGCAGGATCAGAGAGGGTCTTCAACACGCCCCTCTGCGAGCAGGGCATCGCAGGGTTCGGCATCGGGGCGGCCGTGGCAGGGGCTCGTGCCATCGCGGAGATCCAGTTTGCGGATTACATATTTCCGGCCTTTGACCAGGTGGATTTATAGGGCTGATAAAAAATTATAAAAAAAATACTTGCACATAAACAAATTAATAAGCATTAATGTTAATTTATGTATTATTATATTATTTAAGAAATAATAAAATTGATATAGTTTAACTTAAGACAAGAATTCCTTCTAATAACTCCTTCATAACAACAACATCATCAACAACAGTTGGTGAACGAAGCAGCCAAGTACAGGTACAGATCTGGTGGTTTGTTCAATTGTGGTTCGTTGACCATTCGAACACCTTGTGGGGCGGTCGGTCACGGGGCGATTTACCACTCGCAGAGTCCAGAGGCATACTTTGCACACACTCCTGGACTTAAGGTTGTTGTTGTTGTTTTATGGGTTGTACTCATACAAGCTCTCATTAACTTAACACTGTTATCATTGTTGTTGTTGTTGTTTGCTGTCATTATTATGATCTATATCATCATTGTCATCATCAAAGTTTTTTGATTTTCTTTTGTTTCATACTTGAAAGAAGTTATTGGTGTAAATATAATATAATATAATAAGAAAATGATAATAAAAAATATATTATAAAGAAGAAACATTAGGAGAGGTTCATTAAGATATATGGCAAGGCATGAAAATAACCCTTCTTCTTTCATCACCATCATCATCATCATCACCATCTCGTGCCCCAACCCCAGGTGGTCGTACCGAGAGGCCCCGTGCAGGCCAAGGGTTTGTTGCTGAGTTGCATCGAAGACGAAGATCCCTGCATATTCTTTGAACCAAAAACTCTTTACAGGTTCCAAAAGATTGAATACTGTTTAGTTATAAATATTATTCGTTAATAAATTATGCTAATTGTCTTAATTATCATATTACCATATCAAAACCAGGGAAATACTGCATGAATAATCCACTCATCAATTTGAACAATGCACTTGCCAACAACAGATCAATGAATTTCATAACATTCATAATTACTGATAGTTATTAAGTGTTATTATCAAATCGATGTTGTTATTATTATTATTATTGTTATTATTATGTAAATAACATCTTATAAAATCCTAAATAATGCATTCGCAACCAATCAAAAACCTTATAAATTGTTCTTATGAATCTCCATCCTTAGGTCTGCCATCGAAGAAGTACCAGAAGCAAAGTACCTTCTGCCGTTGTCTCAGGCAGAAGTTCTCGTTGAAGGTTAATTGGTGTAATAATAATAATAATAATAATAATAATAATAATATTAGTAATAATAATTACAGTCATCATAATTTCACTCTTTTTTTTCATATTTATCATAATTTATTCACTTTTTTTTCTTCGAAAGGAAGCGACGTCACCCTGGTCGGTTGGGGGACCCAGGTGCACGTTTTGCACGAGGTCGTCGTCATGGCGAAGGAACAACTCGGAGTCCTCTGCGAACTCATCGACCTCAGAACCATCCTCCCCTGGGACGTGGAAACCGTCGCTAAGGTAACAGTTGCCACGGTAACTGCTCCCCCAGCTCGAGTGATCACACTCCCCCCTCCCCATTGTTGGGGACTCTTAATGAGCTGTTGAGGTGGAAGGGTTGTTGAGATAAAGTTATTTTCTACGATGTTATTGAATTTCTGTTGTGAGGTTCACTGCGTTATTATAATAATTCGTTCAGATGTAATTATAATATATATAATTATAATATATTTAATTCATCTTTAAATTAAACTGAATTTAAAACTAACTTTATGTTAACCCCTTTTCAATGCAGCCACAGGTTTAAAATGTTTTTATTTGCTTTTTCCTGGTATTGTTTATTCATTTATTTATTTTTAAAATTAAGTATTTGAAATAATTAAAAATTTGAATATTCAACAGTCTGTGAGCAAGACAGGCAGGCTGGTTATAGCACATGAAGCTCCCATCACAGGTGGTTTTGCTGCAGAAATTGCCAGCACCATTCAGGTATTGTTTACATTGCAACTGGTTTGCATTGATTCAAAACATTCACATAACTAATAATAATAATAATAATAATAATAATAATAATAATAATAAAGATTATAACTAAAACATCAGGAGGAGTGCTTTCTGAACCTCGAGAGTCCCATAAGGAGGGTGTGTGGCTTCGACACCCCCTTTCCGCACGTCTTCGAACCTTTTTATATGCCGGACAAGTGGAGATGTTTTGAAGCTGTCAAGAAAGTCACAAACTATTGATTGATTGATTGATCAATTGATTGATTGATTGATCAATTGATTGATTGATCAATTGATTGATTGATTGATTGATCAATTGATTGATTGATTGATTGATCAATTGATTGATTGATCAATTGATTGATTGAGAAATCAGAAAATGAATGAAAGCTTTGTTTTTTGTTTAGTTTTGAAATCAATGAGTAAAATTTGTCGAAAGGCAAAAAGATTAAAATAATTCAAAGTCACAGAAGTCTTGAAAATCCCTCGTTAGTGTCGTAAAATGTTCTTTATTAACAAAGACCAAATTAAAAATATAATTTTTATTGTTAAAAACAAATTATTCTTCAAAACACCTTTCAAATGGACATCAAACAAAAGAGAATAAACAAACGACTGAATTCACAGGAACATGTCTTCGAAGTACTCGTCAAACTCCTCCTCCCTAATGAATATTCAAACGAGTTATTAATAAATTAATTTAATTTATGCATTAATTAAGATACGACTTGGTATCGTCATCATAATCATCATCAATTAGAAAGATTAAATTAAGTCCTTACTTTGATTTCTCAACTTCAATGACCCTTTCCTTCGACCAGATGTTGTTGTTGTCTTTTGTCGTCTGCTTCTTGTCCTGCTCTTTGTTGTCGTTGTGTTGTTGTGCCTTGTCGGTTTCCTCGTCTGCTTTCATTCTCTTGCATTCCTCGTCTGGCGTCTGCTCCGCCTTCCTCTTCTTTGAAGGTTTTGTCACTTCCTTCCTCCTGGTGAAATTTCGATCAGCATATTAGTAAAATTACTAACGACATTTAAATCATTTAAAACAAAATCATTTTTTTTAAATATTAATTAATTGATTAATTAAATCAATTGAAACTCACTTGTGATGATAGTTGAGCTTGTAGGAGCAGTCTGAGCAGAGTCCTGAAACGATCGATTGAAATGGTGAGATGTTTTGTGGTTGAAAAGTTGATTGATGACCACATTGATGATTAAAGCAGGCAAGATATGGCAAAAAATTGGTCAGACCAAGACGTGATTGTTGCGATTAGTATTAATAAGTTAATTAATATTAATAGGTATTAGTATTAATAAGCTAATTAATATTGATAGCAGTTACGTTAATGATATGTTAATGATATGCTAATGACTACCACTACCATGGTGGCAGCAGCTACTCACTCAGCTTAACGAGGGCATTCTTCTTCTCCCCATCCTCGAGGTAACCAAAGTTCACCTCCCAACTCTTCAACAGCTCCTTCTCTTCGCAATGTTTCTCACCACAGATGAACTGACCTAGAAAAACAAAATAATTCTGGGTCACAATCGAGGGCACTTACAATCGTTTGTGGCACTTGCAAAATGTAAACTCAGCAAAACGTGATATTACGCAATCATAATAATTATGAATTGTTCTGACCTTTGCCCTTGATGACCTCTTTCTCAATTCTCCAGCGAAGGGCAATCTAAAGACGTAAATAAAGAAAAATGTCACCTTTTAAGGCTTCCAAAATTTAATTAAAAATTTCAGGTGTAGTTAATTAAACTTATTAATATTCATTAATAATAATTATTATTAATTAATTAAACTTATTATTATTAATAATTAATTATTAGTATTAATATTACAGCTTATTAGTCAAATTATTCTGTGTTCAATTTACCTTATTCTTCTTGTATAGTGACAGATCAGCTATGCAGTACTCTTTGAAAAGTTTGTCATAATATTTCTTGGCCACTCTCTTTTCCCTGATAATAAAATTATAATATAATACAATATAAAAGTCATAATTATGATAAAAATAAAATGGTATTTTTGCCTCCAGATTACAACACGAGCTACAACACTTGTTAATGCCATATTTTTAGTGATGACTTGATGCATTTGATACAATTGTTGGTTAAAACTATAGTAATTATTACAGCTGTTATTATTATTATTATTATTATTATTATTATTATTATTATTATTATTATTATTATTTCAATCTCTTCAAACCATGTGTCCGTCTCCTCTCCATCTTCCCACAGGAACCTGTGATTCTCCCTGAGTACGTCCAAATCCGACTTGTCTTTGGACGCGTCCCTTTTGAAGTCTTCCATGCTACCTCCGTAGAAGCGGATGTAGTTGTTGACCATGATCTTGTGCCTCGAGTACTTAACGAATAATAGTCGGTTAAGTGATAGTATTATTAAAATAATAATAATAATAACAATAAATGTTAATGTATCCATTGCGGGTATATCATAAATATCATTGCTAAAAACGTTATTATCGTCATTGTTATTATTAATATGATTATCAACTCATTTGTGATTTATAAAAGACTGGCTTAATATTAAACACAATAGTAACTTACAGCATCAAGTGATATGAAGTGGTATCTCTCCTTTTTAAATTCCTCTCTGATGAAATGAATGTTCACGATTAATTTAGGTTTGTTAACAAATATTTGTAATAAATAATTGTTTGATATAATAATAATAATAATAATAATAATAGTAATAATAAATATAAAACAAAACAGATTTTATGAATTAAGTTTTAGTAACAGCCTCATTAGAGATTGGATTATGCCATTAATAATTAATTATAACATTAATACTGGGAAATGCATTAAGTACCTCGAATACTCATCGGACATTAGGCTCTTGCTTGGGAGCTTCGTCCTTTCTCTCACCTTGACCCCTAATAATTCTTGTCTTTGTCGTCTGCAAACGAAAGTAATCATCAAAGTTAAAATCATAATGTTAACAACAATTACGTATAATATTATAGTTGGTTATAATCATATAAACTATTCATGATTAAATGTTTAAAAAATAAAACAATTCAATTGCCTTTTCTCTCTTGATTCCAATCTGGCTGATCCACTTTCTGAGCTGATGTCGTCTGCTGCACCATACTGATGATGAAACAATTGTTGTGTTATTTGAATTTTGTTTGTTAACTGATAATTTGCCCTCTTGCATAAACATTTTGTAAGAGCAGTAATATAATGTGTATAAATATAATTATTTGTATGATATCTGAAATTCACTTTGTGAACTGATAGTATTAAAATATTAAACTTATGTCAATCCATAAAATCTACTCACATCCAATGATTCAGATGAAGTTTCAACATCATGTTCGTCTGTATCAACAGAATCTTGGAAATCTGAATAAAAATTGAAAACTTAATTAAGAAAATTGTTTAAGCTATGGCCGTGATCTTAAGTGATATGCAGATTTTTAAATAAATCTTTGATGTCAAGCTAATAAACACAAGTGAGTTCCAAAATAATAATTATGTTTCATTATACCTTTCATCTTTATTCGTAGATTATAGAAAATCCCGATGACAGTCTATTATATTACAAACCAAATTTTATAGTCCGTTCGTAGCGATATACGAGTAATAACAAAGATTTTAAATAATAAAAGAATGTTTATCGATACAATAGATAAATTTGTAAAAGACAACTAAAATAAAAAAAATCTACAAATTCGCTAGATAAAAAAAATGCAATCAATTAGCAACATGATCTACATTTTTCGTCTCCCGCTAATATTTTAACAGTTGGTGTCTCGAAAATCTCATGAAGTTGCTTAGCACCGTCGTCAGCTATCAAAACAAATTTGTAGTGTAAGCATTACATAAAGTTATTTATATTTAATTAACTGATTTAAATTTAAAGATTACAAATAAAAAATATAAATCTGCTTTGAGATTATATTAGCTCACGATTAGAACCCCCTTTTTAATTTGTATGATGTATCCCTAATGCTTTCGATTACATCGGCTCTAGTCTTATTAATAATAGTACCAACCCTTTGCGAAACGAATCCAGATGAAACGGAGTTACTTGATGCCGAGATCAAAGAAAAAGTTACTAAAGACACGAATCTTCTAGACAAGGATATTGAGAATTCACTGGCAAAGTTCAATTTTACTGTTCTCGAAGCGAAAAGGTCCGTCTGCGCTAGATTCGGCGAAACAATTTACGTCCATTGCTTCCCTGAAACATTAGATTCAAGTCAGAGATCCGATCTGGTGGCCATAATATCGCAGGGATTCTGGAAAACTGAATTTGGAGGAACCATTCCCGAGGGAGCGGTCGAACCTCGTAGGTACGCCATAGACGACCAATTGGTTCTCCAGGTTAGATTTGGCTTCGTGAACTCTCGCGTTGATAATTATATTTGGACTCTAAAGCCAAATAAAATAACATTTACACTCTCCCTAATCTCTTTAAAGATTAAAAACTCGAAGGCAGAAGATGCTGGTCTTCTGACTTGCACCATGATCTTGAGAAAGTCCAACGCTTGGAAGACCAGTTCAGTCCTGGTTTCGATCTACGACGTTCCGAGACTCGGCCTCGAGTTTCCATTCGTCATCGGGGTTAAAGAGAGCTGCTCCGGCTCGGCCAAGACTGTGGTGGAAGGAAGTCTGAACGTCTTCCAGGAAATGTTCTGTGGAAATCGAGTTGATGGAAAGCCTATGCCAGGTTGAGGATAACTTTGTTGTGGTGGGGAGATCGGAGAGCCCAGGAAAAGAAAATAGAGTAACAGAGGGAACTTTTGATTTATTAATTGGGTGCTTCTTAAATTCAAGAGGGAATTTTGATGAAGAGCGATTGAAAGGTTGAAAGAAACAAAATGAAATTAGATTGATTTTCATTAACAAATATAAAAAATTGTAACATATGTATAGTCTTGAACGATGAAACCTAATAATTGACAAAATGGCCAATTTCAAATTCATGACCCACATCCTCACCAGCTTGTCAATATCAAGTACGAGAAGTCGTCTGCCATCGGGCAACTTCCGCCAAAGTTGGCGGGAACATCAGTTCCTACTTGGAAGTCAGGGTGAGGAAAACTCCCCACTCAAAATTCAAGTCACCCCCCTGTTCTGACGACTGCACGAGGGGCTACTATGTGATGCACATCAACTCCAATCTGGAGCAAATCATCAGGTCATTGAATAATCAATAGAATAATTAATTTGAATATTAATTTCTCAACACTAGTATTAGGACAGGGATGTAAACTAAAGGGTGATGTGTCTTAAACTCTATTAATGTATATAATTACTGTTAGTAATACTTCTTCAATCTTCGTCATGAAGTTCCTATTACATATATATATATGATGTATGTAGTATATTTACTAAAATATTATTTATTTCATAATATTTGTATTAATATTATTATTATATTTAATACCAGCATATCCAGATCATTCTACCAGAGCCTGCCACATGTTGATTCCATAACCTCATTCCTGCCCACGAAACTGCTCACCATGAGGAGCTACTTTCACATTTGTCCTGCTGGTTTTGGGCCCAAGTCGACGTGCAACGATGGCACAATCCTCTGCCTGCCCTGTGATCCGGGTTCCTACGCCAAACCCACGACTGGCAAATGCGAGAAATGTCCTGTTGACACGTATCAGGATCATCGGGGAAGCGATGTTAATAGACTTATTAATTAATAGAAATTAATAATTGTCTTGAATTGAGTTAACTTATTAATAATAAAAATCAATTAAGAGCTGCTTCTCAAAAATTTAAATTTTAAAATGCCACTTTTAATAAATTCCCTTATAGCAATTAAATTCCTTTACGGATAGCAGTCACCAATCGCTCATCCATCTGCTAATCTTTCCAGTCCTGCCTTCCATGTCCTCCAGGCAAGGTTACCGGCACAAATATCGGAACCACTCAATCCTCATTTTGTTATGAAGAAATCAAAGACCCATCGAGCGCAAAGCTTCTAGTTTTCGGCGCCATCCTCTGGTGCATCGTGGCGCTACTCCTGTGCTTCAGCGGGGTCAAGATCTTGCTTGACGGATGCTGTCCTACTGGAGCATCGAGAAGGCTAATCAATGAAATAGAAGAGGACATGGACGAAGAGCATCCTGAGGAAACGACGAGCAGCCCGTTAGCCAGGACTAGGGGCACGGTTTAAAAATAAGTAAATAAATAAATTAATTAGTTAATAAAATACCGACGAACGTGAAACGATAGTCACCCGCGTAAATGTTTTTTAACGCTATAATAAAAAACAAAATTTTTTTGGCACGTAGCCATCTGCAGTAGCAGCAACATTTGTTTTGGAACCAGTGGTTACCAGTTATTATTACTTTGATTTACAATTTTACTGCTGCAACAACAACAAAGTCTACCCCAGACATCTCAGCAGTCCTAGGTATTCAGAATATTCAGAATATAATCACCCAACAAAAACATATTCCAAACTTTCACCCTCCAAAAAAATTTCATTTATAAAACAAAAACCAAATAAAACATTATATAAATACAGCCCAGAATAAAACAAGGATCATCATCATTGTTGTTATCATCAATGCCATCATCATCATCATCATCACTTCATCTTCCTGAATACACAGACAAACGAGTCCGTTTCACCAAGTTTCAGATAGTGGATCAATTCCTTCCTCCATTTTGAACACACTTCACCTTTCCCAAAAACCCCTTTCCCACCTGCAGTGCGATCACTTCCGTCTTCTGATTTACCGATTGGATTAACTCCAGACTCAAAACATCTGTCCAACATAACCTCACCATCATTGTTATCATCATCATTATCACCGGCAGCAGTAGTATCATCTTCATCATCATCATCATCATCATCATCAGCAATCCCCAAGAGCCTTCTGGTGTGATAAGAGACATCAATTGAAGAATCGATCAAATCAACAACTTCCTCGAGTTCCCCGAGTCTGTTACTGCTTCTGAGAATCCTTCGCATCAACTTCGACAGGTTCTCCCTTTCACCTGTACTCCTCCTCCTCGTCGTCGTCATCACTGACGCACCTGAAGACGAGGCCTCGTCACAGGTGAACGACTTCTTGACGAGCTCGAGCAACTGCTTCGTTGTCTGCAGACCACCCAGTAGAACGCACCTGCCCCCTGGCACGAGTAATCTGGAATGTCAGCACCAATGCCATTATTATTGATTGTATTATTAATATTATTATCACATGAATAAATTAATACAATAAAATAATATAAATTAATAATTTAATAATAAAAATAATATCAATTAATATTAATAATTAAAAAGAACAAATAACTAACACTAAGCCAAACCAATGCCATGACCAGTACACAAAACAAATCATAAAACAAAACTGCACGTCAAATCATAAAACACGTCACTGCCAACCTGTCGACGGACGTCAAAAACGACTTCATGTCGTCGACGAGCGAGTGTTTGATGCCGAAGGGAATGTCGCACACGACCGCATCGACGCACGATGACTCGAAAGGTACGGCTGCATGAGTAATGAGGTCGATAAATTATGTTAATTATTTCCATAAATGTTCATTTGCATTTCGTCGTTCATTGTTTCATCACCTTTGGCATTGCAATGAATCAACTGAATGAAACCAGGTTTCGTGGAAAGGAAGCGAGACACGTTGTCGTCTGCTTTTTCGAGAGACGATCTGTCGATGTCGCATCCGACGACGACGACGTCCTGAGACGAATTGGAATGTTTTCATTTTTAAACGTTTTAAAATTTATTTCTAAAAGTGACGTGAAATACATTTAAAGGGTCTACTTGTAAAAACAGACTTAACTTTTAGAATCATGGTCATCGCCATGTTAATTAATTGTTTTTCCGAAGAATTCGATCAATTAATTTTATTAGTTAAGTAATTACTGGTTACCTCGTGCATGGAAGCAGCCTCAAGAAGCAAAATGCCGTGTCCACACATGGGGTCAAGCAAGGTCATTCCTGCCTGTTTTAGGTGCAAAAAGATAATAAATTTGCAAATCAATTAGTGAAACAGAACCGACTTAAAGGAAGATTTTCAGAATTAATAACAAGACAAAATGCTTAAATAATAAAATTCTAGCAATAATAATAATAATAACATTAATAATTATTATTATTATTAAATTCACGATTCAGAAGATCTCCTTGCTGGGCACTGCCCACATTCTTCGAAAAGTTCTTGGGTGAATTGCTGAGAGCACTGGTAGTGCTCAGCATTCATTCATCACCGGCTGTGAGACCGAGAAGAAGCAGGAAAAATGTGTATAATAATAACAATTAATATAATGAGAACTACGATCACAAATTCAATGAAAACAAACCTTTGCACCACTGAGGGAGACCAGAATCGAAGCCACGGTACTTCTGAGTCCGTTGTGCTTGAGGAAGGAACGCTCAGAAAGTGGACGACTGGATGGAAGAGGTGGGATTTGAATGTTAAACATTACAACGATAAAAAAGAAATCATTTGAGGATGTTTGGCAGTTCTTTGAATAAATGGAAGACTTCACCTGCTGCATGGGATTCCAATCACGAGTCCGTCGTTGTTGAGATGGAAGAATACCTTCAACGTGCGATTCATATTACTAATTCATAATTAATAATATTATTATTATTATTATTATTAAATTCACGATATAGTAATTTATAATATACACATTTAAAAAAATAAATTATTATAAATTAATTAATTAATTAAATAATGATTATACTAGTAATAATAATAGTCATCATCATCAACAACAACAAATCATCATCGTCATCATCATCATCACACCTCCATGTCAGGATGCCTGAGGTCAACGGTCAAAGAGGATTTTGATGTCAACTGTTGGCCCACTGTGCACGAAACTGTCTGTGTTTTGATCATTTGTTAAGTTTAATTTCTTTTTAATGACATCATTTTATGATAATAATAACTATTATTAATATTAATATTATTATTTTATGACTCTTTTCGTGGTTTTAGGCTGTTAATATCTAGATTTAATCACAATAACTTCTAATATAATCAGTTTGATTAACACACCTAATGAATTGTTCCATTATATAATTTCTTTTAGAATATTTCATAAATTAAAATCAAATTCTGTCATTAACAACCTTTTGATCCATAAACTTTGCCAGTCTTCCTGAACATTTGGCAGAAACTCTGAATGTTGTTATCCTGTTACATGCCTTCTTTCTTTTTGGCTCGTCATTATCATCATCAGCATCATCATCCTCCTTGCTCTTGTCATCTGAAATTGAATGCTCTATGGTACTAGCATCACCATTTAATTACTTGTAATTACTCATCATAGATTTTATTTAATTAATATAAACAATTGGTTTTTAATGTAGTTACACAACTGATGCTAATTCTTGTCATACAATGATTTTGCAAACAAACTTTGTCTCAGGTTCTCTAACATTTTAATGCTTTCTGTCCAGTCATCACTAGATATTCCATTTAGAAGAGACCTGATGGTACTGATACCTAACAGGAAAATATGGAATAAGGGATTTAAATTGACCTGGCACGTGTAAAACGAGCTCTGGTAACTCTCAATCAGTTAATTAATAATTAACTGCTTACCCTGCTTATTATTGAAAATCCTCAAATCTACCGAGCGTACAACTGCTATGAAGATTCTCTCACAAAACTTCAAGCTGAGAATATCCCTCAATCTCTGTCGGTCTGTGATCTCAAAGAAGACTTTACCATCAGTTACGTTTATCTAAAGCGAAAACAGTTGTTTGTAATAATCTCCACTTAGCATTTATAATTCTTCTCTTATGCTACGCTAAGCTGCCTTTATAACGGTTGCTCAAGCTTCTGGGAAACTACTAGAAATGGATTTCGGAACCTTAGACACGCAAGATTTGAAAATACTGCATATTTCCAATGCGACGAATACTTCTGTCCCTCTGCCGCAGGTACAAAAAAACTTCATGTTATTAATCCCTTTACAACTGACAACCTTGTTGACAAACAACTCCGCTAAAAGTAAACCTAACAACTTCAATTTCTTCGACAATTTCAAAAAACTTAAATGCTCCAAACGATTTAAAAGAAATTAAAAAGGAGTTCACAAAAAAAAAAGAAAACATAACCAAAACGGAACAAAAAAATTATTCCCATTTATTAAATAAATACTTCAGAAAAAAAAGTAATAAATATGCGATCCAATCAACGCCCCTGCTCCCTCAGGTATCGAAGAAAGCTAATCCTCCTCTCCAAAGTATCTTTGCCAAATTTCGACTCAAGTTCATTAAGGTCGTCTGGAGAGCCGTGCAATATCAGATCGTCGTCTTTGTGATTATAAGATGGCCTGCCTGATAAACAAGCAATTTAAGCATTAAATATGCATTTAATATGCTACAATAAGCATTTAACTTAACAATTCCAATTGGTGGAGAACAATAAGCTATCATAATAATACTTTTATAAACATAAATTCAAAGTCCAGAATTGCAAAATGAACAAATCTTTTCTTTCAATACCTGATTTTGTAGATTTATCATTCAAGAGCCAATAGACAGCATCCTCAAGGTTACAATTATTGAAAAACAAGGCGCTGTCAAGAACCCAACCCGGTATGTTGAGCCTTTTTCGTACGAGCTGGAAACAAGAATTACTTCACTAATTAATTAACTTAATTAACGAGGTCAATAGTAGACTTTAGGCTGGGATTGACATATCACAAATTTACAAATGTTTGCAAAAACTCTCCACTGAATTATTTCCAATACCCAACCTCAGCTTTTTCCTTGTCGACTACAAAGTCTTTAGTTGTAAAACGTTGTTGTTCTGTTTCTGACAAGATATAATGTTAAAGTTGCTTGAGCAAAGAATTGAATTTTTTCTTTTACTTTTTAAATATAACGAACGCAACAATTTCAAAAACAATTGCTTCAAAAAAAATGCTATGAAATTATCATTTCAAAACCTTCCAACCTGAGCTTGGCTCTCTCAGAGTGCAAAGAACTGGCCCAGCCTTTATGGTTTTCATGGTTTCTCTGGTTGGATGGCACTTGCAAGACTCATACTTAGGCCGGACCTCGATGCATTTCGAGAAGTCGGGATTCTTCCCGTCGTACTTCGAAGCATCGTGTCCCCGGAGTAACTCGTTCTGATTTTTGCTTTTGGTTCTGAGATCCAACAGGATGGAATCGATGGACTCATTCGAATCCTGGCTCCGGTTCGACCGCTCGAAGTCCGCCGTTTCTGGAACGACTTCGGGGTACGAGATGGTTTCCGAGGATGACCCCGAAGATTTTTCAATGTTCGATCGTAAATTCTCGGCAGCCGTTCCGCCCTCCTCCGTTTCCATGTCCGAGGGCAATTCCTCTTGCGAGCAATCCGAGGTGCCTCGACCCGACTCTCTGGCAGATTTTGAATTCCCGTCCGGATTCGGGAAAGCCAGTTTTTCCTCATCCGAACTCAGGCTGCTTTCCGTGACCGAGTCTGGGAGCTTGGAGACCTTATCACGATCGTTGCTTGGACAAGATTCCAAGACCTTTTCCTTGCTCTTCAGCTTCAGGAAATCCATCAGGTTCTTAATTGCAGGGTCCAAGTGGAGGAACTGATCCAGTTTGTAGGAAATGTAGTTCCTGAATCTGGTCTGCATGGACTGCCAGCTGCGAGTCATCAGCTAAAAATTTAAAGAAAGAAAAAGGTATATGCAAATCAATTTTTAGAGAAAAAATCGTTTTGTTTAGTCTATTGGAAATATATTGTAGCATCTCCTGAATAAGCTTTGAAAGGAATGAAATTCTTTTACATCAATATATTTATATTAATAATAACATTATGAACTGATCAAAATAGATCCCTGTCAACATTATGAAGTGACACATATGATATCCATCCAAGTATCCGAAGTGACTCACTTCGTCTTTCTCCGCATCCACCCAGATCTTCCTGCCGCAACAACCCAGATACCTCTGATCCTGCATGAGATATTTCAAAATCTTTTCATCTTCTTCTTTTGTGAATGGAATCCTCCTGTTTTGAAGATAAATATTATAAAGACCTCACTAATGAAACAAAATGCATCTAAATTTGTTAATACCCATTTTGAATTATAAAAGTTTAATTATTCAGAAAAATTTAAGACCCATTACAAAGAGACCATAACAAAATCAAAACTTACCCTTTATTTAATTTAGCCCTCTGTCCGATCAGAGGTACCTTCCACTCGGTGTTTTTCTGATAACTTGATCCTTTAGGGACTCTGACAGAAAACACAAGAAAGTAAAAATTCATACTGAAAAACAACTTTTATAAAATTCAAACATGTAATTCTCTTTGTTTTGTAGGCCCTTATTACGAATGGAATCAAGAACAAAGTCACTGGCAACCATCTCTCCATTTTTGCATTCTGTTCCTGGCATCAGAAGTCTATGCAAAATGAGTTTTGGGTTTGGTTAATTCTATTTGTATAAATATTGTAATTCAACTTTAAATGTAACTCAACCTTAAACAGTCTGGATTTTCTTTATTGCTTACTTTACCTCCGCCTTTCTATCAAACATACTATTGTTTATTTACTTGCCATAAATGGAAATTATTAGTAAATCTGCCATGAATCATTAATTGCAAACCTCGATTAAGGTTTTAAATTTAGATTTTAATCTATGCGGCGGAATGTAGAAATTCAGAGGAGATCCATCTGGACAAAACAGAAATGAGCTATAATCAAATCCAATGTCCTCCAAGTGTTCCATTATACAACGCGTTTAATTCAGCTGAAAATTAATTGTGACTCGGTAGAATTTTCGTGCAAAAAATAGTTTCCTTTGTTTCGCCTATAAAAGCATAGAAAATTTCAGTCTCACAATCGTTTTCAAATCCAAAGATAAAAAATATTATTGCCACAAGTTGCAAAATCGCAAAAGTAAAAATTGTTTGACGATTATTTTTAATAAGACATTTATTAAATGCGCACATTCAGGACGTTTGACGCAAAAATGTTTCCATTACAATTTAACAGTAATGTTTAGGAAGTTATTCCATTGGTTTTGGTTTGATGCTGTTTATGTAAGTGATAGAATGGCGGACCCGGGCGTGCTGTCTTCTTCGCCGTCATCCGATGTTTCCGAGCCGAAGCAAAAACTTTATAGAGACAAGGAGGAATGGAAGGACGTAGTTCCTGTTCCACAAGATGACGGTCCATTCGAAGTTGTCCAAATAGCCTATTCGGACGAGTTCAGAGATGTTTTTGATTACTTCAGGGCCATTCTTAAGTCAAAGGAGGTTTCTGAACGCGCTTTCCAGCTGACGACCGATGCTGCTGCCCTTAACCCTGCCAACTACACTGTCTGGTCATACAGGCGAATGCTTCTCAAGAACCTTGACAAGGATTTGAGAGAGGAGTTAAATTACATCACTAAAGTCATAGAGGAACATCCTAAGAATTACCAGGTGGATTTTAATGCCGAATTTCGTGATTGCCATGAAATCTTTCTGTGATGGAAATTATTTGGTTCAATTTTGAGGAATTAGAACTTATATTTATGGTAATTACATCACATTCATTGAGATACAAAAAACTCATGCCATCGATTCTCAATAATCTTAATCTTTTTTATCGTCAACAATATACCCCAGAAATGTATTTTCAAAAATAGTTTTATTATAAAAAAAACCACCTTCAAGGTCTGGTATCACAGAGTGATGGTCATAACGTGGCTAGCGGACGCCTCCGAAGAGCTCCAATTCACTGCGTCGATTCTCAAAATGGATGCAAAAAACTACCATGCCTGGCAGCACAGACAGTGGGTACTCAAGAACTTTGAAATCTGGGACTCCGAACTCTCCTACTTGGACATGCTCCTGGCAGAAGACGTCAGGAACAATTCTGCCTGGAACCATCGTTACTTTGTCATCAGCAACACCACTGGTTTCACAGATGAAGTATTGGATAGGTGAGGCATTCCATAGAATTGGATCTTGTTGGTTTTCAAAAGGGATTGTAGTTTGTCACCTCAAATTATATAAACCTGGGTTTAATGGCCCCTTTGCATGTGACATATTTTGGAAGCATACAAGAAGCCCTTACATTGGCCAAACATTGGATCCCTGTGGTATTAGTATTTGTTACTTATGCATGGTATTACAATATACTTGTTTCTAATACTTTTAACTCAAAATTCAGGTGTTCCCTGAACAAGTAAAAATATGATTTCTATTATATTTGATTTACTTGACACCTTAAAGCCCTTTTTGTCCACTTTTAAAACCCATAAACAAATCTCCAGGGAGTTCGAGTACACGCAGAGGCAGATCAAGAAGGTGCCGCACAACGAGAGCGCCTGGAACTATCTGAGGGGCATCCTGTCGGACAAGAACAAGTACGCCTATCCGGAACTCATGCCTTTCTGCGAGGGCCTGTACATGAGCAACGTTCGCTCCTTCTACCTCATGGGTTTCATGATAGAATGCTGGCAGGATGGCCTCGAAAATGCCAAGAACGATTCGGAGAAGGCCGAACTGCTCCAGAAGGCCGTGGGCTTCTGCGAGAGCCTCGCGGAAGAGTTCGACACGATCAGGGTGGAGTATTGGAAATACGTGTCGAGGTCGCTGTCTTTCCAGCATTCCAACGTCACCGTCGTCGAAGTGGACTCTTGAAAGCCATCCGAGTTGGAACAGTGGATTTGTTTGTCCCCTTGCCGAAGCAAGTCATTAAAGTATCAAAAACGGAGTCCATTTTCAAGGGGGGGGGGGTCATTAATAATTAACAGGCATTTGGTGCATCAATAAATGTTTAAAAAGTGTGATTTAAAACAATAAGTCAGTCAAATTTAATATTGAGAGGTAAAGTGGGCCAGAGCCTCGGTGCCTTTTGGTCGTAGCATTTCTGAAATGACAATTGCATGGCCGTCTCCATTGCAAAGATCCTGGTGGCTCCCTCTCCGTAGAGTTCCTGCATCTCTTGCAGTCTCTTCTCCCCGGGCTTCTCCACGTTGGAAAACGAAGGTTCGGCAGCTGCCATGGAATCTGTCGGAGAAGAAAAATGAGGTTTAGTGCCAGTCGGAGTTTGTCCGTTCTCGTGATTTCAAGGAAGAGGTTTGCGATAGGATGAAATTATCATTTACCTTCTTCTGCACTTTCCAATTCCATGAGCATAAGCTTTCTCTCTTCTGGAAGGAATCATTGTTTTAGAATGGTTTTAACTATTTCTTAAATAATCCATGATATGATGGAGGACTTTTATTTTATGAGCTTTAATGATATCTATGGCAATTGTAATTCCAGTAAAAATGTAATCACAACGAGGTTTTGAGAAAGGCTTGCTATTGCCTTCAAGCAGCTGAGTTGCAGTTTGCAAACCTTAGCGTCATTGTTAGATAGTGTCAGTGTTTTTTTAACTTTGTCTCTTAACTGGCATTTATTGGTTAGACTTCAAGATGCACTGCTATAAAATTGCATAATGTATGAAATCACAGGAATTGCTAACCTCTTTCTTTCTTATGCTCAGCTGAAATTCTGAAAAACTCGGCCATGTCCTCTGTAACTACCATTTCAAAGCTTTCGTTGTTGTGGTCTTTGTCTGATGAACAATCTTTTTCATAGTAACTGCTGTCACTGACTTTGGACTTTTTTGTTCTGCCACGGTTCTTACGTTTTCCAGTCCCACTTTTATGTACGCTGCCATTTTTGAGTCCCTGATGATTATCTCTAAATTTGTAAGAATGTAGTGGACGGTCATTGCTACCCACTAGGATTTGGTGTTGCTTGAACCACGTAAGAACTCTTGCATACTGCTCGCAGTAGCCACGAAAAATGTCGTTTGACATTAAAAAGATTAGGAGTTTGTAATAGTTCCGAGATTAATTTGCGATGTTGTATAAGCTTGAGGTTAATATTCAAAACAGGCAGAATAACAAAAACATTGAAGCCGTAACAAGTCAAAACATAAAAGAAATTGCATATGCACAAATTAAAGTTTAAAAAACATGTTTAGTGTAATATATGTCTTGTTATTTATGAGTCGTAATAAATAAATTTAAATTAGAAATGACTCAAGAAATTTATGAAATAAAATTAGTCCTCGTTTAATAACGATGATTATAATTACAACATTAATTTCTTGACAAAAAAAATTATATATAATTAATAAATTTATTTGGAATGTTCTGCTTCAACAATCTTGTACTTTTGAACTTAGTTATTAAAAAGTGAAAGTAGATAGTCTTAAAGTAGTAATATCGATTACCATCTTCTTTCATTGTGTCCTCTGCGGTTTTCTTCATATCTATTCCTATTAAGATATCTGTCGTCTGTCTGGTAGTCACCGTCAATCATATTGTAAATCCGATTTTCGGTTCTTAAATCTCGAGGAAAGTGATTTGATCTGCTATCAAAATCATCATGATGTTCGGGATATCTGCCACGTCTGTCATGATTTCTTTCCCTCCTGTCGAAACAATCTCTGCGGTCCATCCCATGGAATTCCCGGTATTGATGATCAATAGTTTGTCTCCTGTCGTCTCGATTCTTACAATCCTCAAGGAATGATCTTTCCAGAGTTGCTATGGCTTCTTCAGGTGTTCTGAAAGAGTTGTTTATCTTCCTTCTTTTCTGTTCCTTCCTTTCCTGAGAGTGGTCTCTCTCCTTCGGTCTTTTGTTAGACTTTTGCATTACAATTTTTCTAGTCTCGTGTTCTTCCTTGTTTCGTGTCGCTTCCTTTTTGTTTGCGAAGTGGCTTTTTGGTTTATTCGTGTCTCTAGATTTTAAATTTGCCTCTATGACGGGCGATTTACTTTTTTTGTTAGATTCTTCGATGCTAATCTGTGAAGTTTGTGCATTTTCTTCAATTAATGGCGTGTTCTCGCTGAGCATTGGCTCATCCGGCATAGGATCACATGATTGAGGAACACTTTCTGGCTCCATCGTTTGCTTTGCATTGTTCACGTCAGCAGAATCAACTATTTTTTGGAGGAAAGACTGTTCGTTCTCCTTTCTCTTCTTACAATGGAGAAGCCAACTTTGTTCCGTAAAGGAATAGTTGAAAAACTTTGACGGGTCAACTCCTGGCTTCGTCCAGGGTTTGTCCTCATCGGCGACTGTGCTGAGGTCGACGCTGTAGACATCAATTATTCCTGGATTGCCCTTATTTCCCGGGTCAACCAAATGTAAAATTTTCTGCCATGCGCTTGTGAAATGAATGGACAGATCAGCGGAACTTTCCTCGGTCGAGTTTACATCCGCAGATGCTTCGATCTTTCCGACTGTGATGTCTATGCCATCTTCGTCGTCTACGTTGTTTTTAATCATTTCTCCGTTATTCGTTTCTGATGCCATTTCAATGACTGGAACCTCAGATTCAACTATGGCCGCCAGGCCGCAACATTCATCATTTGTGTTTACGATGTTCTTGAGTGCCTCTTCTTCGTCATTGGCATCAACATCCGGGAAAGGCTGCTCGGCCGAGGAAAGTAGATCAGATCCGGATTTTTCCACTGAGAGTTCATCTTGTCCGTCGTCTTCTTCTTCCGCGGCGTCTTGAAGAGACTTCTCAGGCAAAATAGGACTTGCATATTTCACATCTTGGTCAGATTCTCTCGTCGGTGCTATGCCACAGCTCTCATCATTCGAGTTTAGAAGAGCTTCTTCTTCTTGTTCTTCATTTATTCTACTTTGAACAGAATCTCCTTCCGAATTTTCAGAAAGGCAACACTCATCAATGCCCTCAACATTCTTTGGTTTGTCTTCAGGGGCAGTCACTGTTTGATCCTGAATTTCTGATTCCGAGCTCATTTTAATATTTAAAAGTTAATGAATTTCAAATAATTTGGTCAGGTGATTTTTAAAGGATTGAGCTTTTGTTAACTGTACATACTTCAGAAACTTTTTGGCAGTCGCCGTTCAGATGCGAAATGAAAAAAGATCTTAAATATTAACTGATTACTTTAATTAATATATTACGATTTAATTAAAATAATATTTTTATTAATTAGTTTTTAATATGGATTTTTACAAGACAAAATTTGATTAAATATTAAACATTTACATTAATTAAATAAAAAAAAAATTTAACGTCATATACAAAAATGTTTTGGCTATTTTTGATCTCGATGTTTTCAATTTCCGTAATTACACTGCTATTTTGATGAATGAAAATGGGTAATGAATGGTGAAGAATACAAATTTCATTTTTGGCAATAGCCTCTCATTGAAAAAAAAAACAAAATAAAAAACTTGCTAACTTTAAATCAAAAATAAATATATTATAAAATATTTTTAGAATTTAAAAATGTATATATTTTAATACATCTTTTAAATTGTGAAGTCAATCATAACACAACCTATTATCGCTGCGGGTTCAAATTTCTAGAACATTGGCTAGCTGGTCCGAAAATGTCTGACTACGATTTAGTCTGTAAAGGCAAATTGAAAGTCAAGAGCTCATCCGTTGAAAAAAAGTATGACGTCATGATTTTATCGCGGAAACATCTAAATATGTATTACCTGACAATACTGCCTTATGGGCTCAAATAATGTTCTTAAACCACTCATATAATATCTGTATAACCTTTATTTATTAGCTTTTAGTTTTTAATTCTTCGTAAGTTTGAATAAAAAACTGAAATACAAGCCAAATGTTGCACAAATATTTCGAAGGAAAAAGAAATCTTCTAAAGAAAAGAAAAAGTTGAAGGAAGCCGTCGAAGAATTTGAGAAGTCCACTGAGTCCACTGGGTCCACTGGAACAGTGACAAGACAAAAGACGGCTGCCGAAATCGCATTTGAAAAAGCAAAAGAAAAAAGGGTTAGTTTGTTTTTCTCAGCTTTTAGACTCAACTTAAGCTACCACTTAAGCTTGTTTAAAATCTCATGCACTAAATAGTAAATATTATTGATAGTAATTGTAACAGTAAATATTATTAATGTTAATTAAGTTGTTATTAATCATTGACTAATTATTAGGCTCACATAATTTTTCTGTTGTTTTTCATGCAACAGGATTTTGATGAAATCATGAAGAAGGCCTCAAAAACACACAAGGAGAGAATTCTGGTGATTAACACGATTTGTTTGTATGAATTAGTATGCCACCAATACATCTAGAAGTGGTGGAATATTATAAAATTAGTTGGAACATGCTAATCACATTTAAGTTGATATAAATTTCTCTAAATTCTCAAATTGTATCCTTTTTTTGTTGTGCAAACTGTCAGTCATTACTTAAATTATTTTTAAATTTCAGGAGTTCAACAATCGCCTGGACAGCCTCACAGAACATTTTGACATCCCTAAAGTCTCTTGGACCAAATAAGCAGACCAAGCCACACGCCAATGTACATAACATTACGATAGACTTTGAGAAGCTTTTTTTTGAATGATATGTTTTTGAAAATAAATAAATTGCCAATAAAACTAAGATCGTTGGACAATTTTTTTTGGACTGATGATGCTATGGATCAATTTTCATCCAAACTCCTACAAGAATATTATCTAGAGGGCACTTTCCAAAACCTTTTTTTTAAACAATAAATTGCATTGAAAACTTTGAAATTGATTATGAACATATATACATTAAACCTCCAATGCATTGCAGTTAGGAGCAACGTGAAAGTATTTGACTGTAATTTGAGGAGACCTTGTTAAAAGGGATCCAATCAGGGCCTCCAACTGACTCAAACCTCCTCAGTTTTTCCCAGAATTACTTCCAAACTTTTGAATAGTTGGTTGAAAATCTCCTCCCTGTCCTTTCCTCGAGGAGCGTTCGCGCATTCCGAGACGAGACTTCCGATGCCGTAAAGACCTTCGACGTCTTCCGGGACGTCCCTGAGTAGTCCCACGTTTTCCGGGCGCTTCCCGGCCGTCGCGGGCGAAAAGATGTTCCGACAGACGGCGTACAGGTTGTGGTCGGAGTAGTGTCTCGAGCAGAACCGGTCCGAGTCGCTGCTCCACGCTTCATCGCTCTTGCACGTCAAGTCCGAACGACTCGCGACTTCGCACGTCGTGAAGTTCCTGACCAGCGGAACGTTCCAGCCGTCTTTTTGGTCCTGCTCCAACTGCCACCTGTCGACGACGAGAAGGTCTTTGGGACTCGTGTACAGGACGTTCTTCGTGTCTCTGTCGACGTGGAATGCGTCAAAGTCCACTCTGAGCATGTAAATGCCGTACAGGAGCTTGTTGTGGGTCAGCTTGCTTGCGATCGTCATCACGGACAGTGCCAGTCTGGCAGATAAAAATGCGATTATTAAATACTTCTGCAATAGTTTAACCAGATTTATCAACTTAAAATGATATGATTTAGAATAATTTATGAGATATTTAGCTTATATTTAGATTGAACCATGTGGCACTCTTCACCAAGCCTTAAACTTACCAATGGTTCAAAATATAACATAATAATAAAACCGATTAATTATGTGGATACTTCATATCATTAAACAAATCTCTAATGGCATCCTGCATTTAAACATTGAAAACAAAATCTTCAAACAACTAACTCCGCCCTGACCAGCCACGGCTCGTCCAGGAAATCTCCGAGCGGGTCTCCCGGATTCTCGTAGACCACGACTCTGCCGCATGACCCGAGATATTCTGGAAAAGGCCAGCCTTCCTGCTTCGGAAAGGTTTGGTAAACTATAGGCTCCTGACTATTCCAGAGTGTCAAAACCATTTGGATCCTTTCACGTGCGGACATGTCGATGGCGTCCAATGTTTCCGTGTATCGAAACTGCATGCTGTTGACGAGTCTTTCCGACGGACACGTGGTCATCGGGGACTTGCCCTGGACTGAGTTTTGAATCCACTTCGAGCCCGACAGAGGGAAGATCGACTGGGCGGCTTTAGCGACGTCACATTCCTGGGGCATTTTTGCCTGAATAAAATGAAATGGTTTAGTAAAGAATGGGGTAGTAATTTAACTGTCAAACCAATAAAAGAACAATTTTAATGAATCATCATTCACTCATTAATCAGACATCAGTCAATTAGAAATTACTTTTAAGCAAATCAGTTTTTCCCACTGTTTGATGTGACGTGGGTGTCCCAATTTAGTCAGCACAACATCCTTTCCATCTGATGACTTGCCGTAGTACTTGATTATAGCGCTGTCGAAGATGCGTACGAGATTAGAGGCACTCGTCAGCGCAATCTCGCCGTTTTGCAACTTATCGCAAGCTTTAAATCCGTAACAAGCCGGGCATTTGTGGCTCTCCAAGAAAGACGAGCTTCTACCAGCGATGAAGACCGAGTTCAGTAACAAAATAAGCAGACCAAAACTGCCAAGAACAAGCAAAGCAAATGCGATTATTTGATCGAAGAGCGGTAGGCGAAAGAAGCGTCGTAAAGACAATTTCAGAGCAACCAATATCCTGCTCTTCATAGTTCTTATTAACCGCCCGCAATCAAATCTATATTTATTTCTATGGTAATCATGCATCTACAAACTATGGTAAATGGATTTTATTTGTTTATCCGATAGTGGTTGATCAAAAACACATAATTGTTTTGATTTATGAAAACATTCAAATCCCAGGTAAGATACGAAAAGAGATGGCAGCTCTATTAAAAAATACAAGAACAGATAATATCAAGCAACCTCGTTTAAAGTTATTTTTCAGGATAATATAAATATATTTTAAGCTCTGTTTGGGCAATTCTTCGTTATTTCCACGTTCTAACGATTAAAACTATGAAAATAATTCAGTAGCCATAATCTATCATTTTATAAAAAAAAAGTTTAAGTGCCACCACAATCTTGAGAAATTTGCCTTAACCGACCGATTTTGAGCGTGAAAATGAAAGGTCAGCGCTTACCATAAAAGGTTTTGTCTGATTCCAAAGGTTCTAACTCAAAAAACTAGAATGGATGCCATAAATCGGCATCAACCCAACACTTTCCTAAATTGAAACTCAGAGATGAATTACAAGGCTTGCCAATCCAAATTTTATAGCAAAATAAAAGGGATATTGAACAACAATAATATCAAGAAGAACCAAGTAATGATACATAAGTATGTATAATCTAAGCAGTCAATAACAACAAGATGTGGACATTAAAATAATTAGATCCATCATTACAGAAACAAATTAAACTGTCCTATTCACTATTTCTCGATTTTTTTAAAAATTCATCTAAATCCCAGCTTCTTCTTTTCCTTTTCCTTCCTCTTAACATTTTCCACCTGCCTGTCCTGCCAGCAACTCTTCCTCAACTTGATTGGCCTGTTGCCAACATATTTTCCTGGAAAAGAATGTTAAATTTTCTGAATTAAACTAGAATGACAAATCCTATCCTAGGAAGGTTTTTGAAATAAAAAACTACAGGCTAACAAAGTCAATGACAAGTCAAAAGTATTTGTCCTTATGACTTGAATGTCTAAGACATCCTAATGTGGATGTCAACAGCAGAACTTCTTGCATTGCAAACCCAAGACTAAAACCTGGTGAGAAAAACTCTCAATATTTGGACAAAACAAACATAGTCCAAAACATAATACAGCAACATAATCTTATCCAAAGAGAACAAGTCAAATATTCTAACAAGAGAGAATCTTCTGAAGGAACGAACAAAAAATCATTCTTTGGGCTTAGAACCAACCGTTCAATTCTCTCATGGCCTTCATGAAATCTCCTGGGTCCTTGAAACTGGCAAAGCCGTAGCCCTTGGTCTTGTTGGTCCGTTTGTCCCTGATGACCCTGGCCTTCTGAAAGGAGGGGTACTTGGCAAAGACCCGGTTCAGGACGTCGTCCGTCACCTCATTTCCCAGATCTCCGCAGAAAAGCCTAAAGTCGTCTGCATCGTCGTCGTTGTTTGATTTGTATTTTTTATTGAATTGTTAATTAAATTCAAAATCTTAATCTGTCAAAGTTTGGGTACCATTTTAAGTCCAAAGTCTGTTGTAGCAAGTATAGTGTTTTGGAAACAATAACATATTTCTGAACACATTAACACAACAACAAGGGAGAATGGCAACAAACATCACTAGCAAGCTACCACAACAACAACAACAACATTATCAACCTGGATCCCACTCAGTCAGTGACTGGTCCTCCCATATAGTTCCAGCAGCCATCCTCATGTACTTCCTTTTCCTGTCCTTCTTGTCTTTCTTTCCCTCGGATGTCGAAGGCATAGAAGAATTTTTGTTCGACTCCTTGGGCTTCGACGGCTGAGACTTTGTGACCTTCTTTTCTGGTTCTTTTGGGGGCTGAAATTTCAGCAGAAAAAGTGGCAAAAACAAAAAAGTACTTTTGGAAAATGTGGTCGATGGAAAAAGAAATCACAGATAGTTAAACAAAATGGCAGAAATTAAATTGCTTTTTGTTTAAAAAAAAACAAACAAATCAAATAAACAAATATTTTACCTTCAAGACTCAATTTCTAAAATGATTTGTTCTAAAAATTAAATGTAGAATCACCTCCCTCTGATATCGGGGTTAGGGTTAGGGAACAACAAGTTCAACAAAAGCATACAAAATATAAAATAATAAAATAAAAGTCCGTACTACTCACAGGTGAGGCAACGGTGATGATCGCAGGTGGCGGCGCAGGTTTTTCTTCCTGCTTCGTCAAGACCCCCTCGGGCTGGTTCTTGACGGGCGGCGCGGAGTACACGACCTTGGGGGCAGAAATCACGACCGTCGCCGACGACGACAAAGACGACTGAGTCTTCTGGCCGGACGCGACCTCGCCCTGCTTCGAAGGAATCTGAGGGGGCTGCGGTCCGAACATGGGCAGGTGGTGCGGCCTTGGAGGAAAAGGCGTCTGACCGAAAGGCCTGACGTTCACCGAGAAGTTGCCCGGCATGGGCACCAGCGGGTGCATGGGCCGCGGAGGGGGTGGCATCGGTCGATTCTTCAGTTGGGGGGGAATGAACATGGGAGGAGGGTGAAATCCCACAGGAGGATGAGACGGTTGTATGCTCGTAGAGTCTGAAATGGTAGCAGATTCTTAATCGTTAAACACTTCGGTCTCACTTATTATTTTGGAGTGATTTTCAGAGGCATAGTTTGAATTTTTTTTTTCAATTCAATACTTTTGATGGATTTTACTATGAAAGACAATAAATGCAGTTAACCAGCTAACATCTCATGGATGATCCACCATGACTGTTGGTTTGCAAAGGTGCTGCTGGAGGTATCTTCACCTCTGATCCAGTGCTTAGAATCTCCTCTTCAAATCTAGCAACAAATAAGTGAAAGCATGAGATGAATTCCACATTTTTTAAGCGAAAATGTATGAATTTTAAATTTTGTGCCCTACTAATTGTGTTAAATGATTGTTAATGTTAAATAAACATTATTTTGAATAATTCATTTCTACCTTTCTATAGCTGATCAAAGCGATGACCAAATAAGGTTTCTAATTTTAACGATCGGAGGTGATATTAACCTATTCATTTCTTCTTCCATCTCTTTTAACCTGGTATCCGTTATGTCGGCCATTTTAAAAGTAAATTCAAGTAAATTTTTCCAGCGATATTCGGGCAACACAATGTTTTGCCGATCGAATAATAAAATGGCCTCGTCAACATGATAAAAAAACTTTTTTTCTAACTGGCAAAATGCAGATTGTAACTAATTGTAACAGACAATACAGATTAAATTTACGATTTATGATTTTCAATTAATATGCATTTAATTATGAAGGAAATTCAGTCGTCTGCAAGGGTCGTCTGCGATTGTATTCTGAGATTTAATATTCACGTTTTAATTATTTAAGAGTTTAAATTGATGGAACTAGTTGACATTTCCATCGTTTCAAACCTTTCGCCCCAAATTGTTTTCAAATGTTTGTAATCAAAGCATAGGCTAATTCCATCATTTACAACTGAGTGATGACCTTTATCCAAATATAACTCCATTAAAATCCTTACATTAACATACATGCTGACCTTAACAATCATTATTAATTGGCACAACATGTTTGCTTTTCATTCAAGTACAAATTAAATTAACCTATAGAATGAATGCTGTAGTAGCTCATCATTAATGAGTGATTACTGGAAATGTTTACCCATTTTACCCATTTTTACCCAAAACAATAGTTATCATTCGGAAACCGCGCTACATAAACACGGCACTTTATTGACACAGGGACTCGGTTCTTTGTCTCAAGGGTACCTCCCTTGCACCCGGAATAGCTAATTGGACAGAGAGACTTCTGTTTGCGAACATGTGTCGAATTCTCGGGAGCGGAATTATTCTCACCAAGAGGACTTTTTAAAATTGTTTGTTCATCGTTAATCCATTGTTATTATAACTATTTGATGCTTAATATATCATTGGTTGGATTTTAGGTTGAAAGGCTTTGAGGAGTTGGTGACGATGGTGAAGACGAAGAAAACGACGATAAATTTCTTTCACGGTAATTTATTATTCATTATCAAAAACATGTCTATTAAAAAGATAAAATTCCCCAAAAAAAAACATATAGAAAAGACCCTGTTTAAGCAGTGATAACGATAAGAAAATATTGCACAAAATATTCGTAATTCAACAAATAAATAAATAAATTAGAACCGACACTCCGAAACCACACGAATCACGAGAAGAAGCAATCGACCCGCGAACCATCACTCATCAAGTGGCGTCCGCCATTGCAAATCCTGGCGCTCTTGTTATCGTCAGCGCCGCCATCAACGGACCGGAAGTTGATAATCACGTGATCGCACGATGACGTCATCGTGTCACAATGGAGGGAGCTCTCTGCGAGTATGGAATTCTCGCTTCCCGGACTCGACGAAAGATTGGAACCACTACCGCTGCTGCTGATGATGCCGGGCTGATGCTGGCATGCCGGCGATTGGCCGTCCGACTGACGATTGGTCTGGACACTTGGTTCTCCTCCGTCAGCGACGTCACTGGAAAGGGGCAATCCAGAGACTGTCTTCACTCCGGTTTCCTTGAGTCGCTTCTTTTGCTTCATCCGTCGATTCTGGAACCAAATCTTGACCTGAGTCTCGTTGAGGCCCAAGACCGAGGCAATCTCGATCCGACGAGCCCGGGTCAAGTACTTGTTGAAGTGGAACTCCTTTTCCAGCTCCGTGAGTTGCTTGTTGGTGAAGTTGGTCCTGCCGAGATTGATGCAGTTATTCGCGTTGCTGACTGCCACCATGTTGCCGTGTTGTTGATGTTGCTGATGCTGTTGGTGTTGTTGGTGATGTTGTTGATGGTGATGGTGGTGGGAAGATTTTGGATTCAAATCCAGAGGCGAGTCGAAGCTGTTGACGTATTTCCCGTGTTGTTGCTGTTGTTGAAGGACTTGAGAGTCCAAACCGTTGCCGTAGTGCTGGAAGGAATAATGCTGACCTCTCTGGTAGATGTTGTTGCCGTTGTTGTAGAATTGACTGGAAGTGGCGGCAAAGTTCTGGGCAAACGCTGGAACGGACGGCATGGGTTGATGATCGAAATAGCCAGGAGAGTTGGAAAGCTTTTGACGTAGTGTCTGATCTGCAAGAATCATTTATGCATGGTTTTGATAATGATTACCACATTAAGCGTAAATAATTTCCGGTTTTACAAATTTTACAAAAAAATCGTGTCGAATCTAAATCTTCAATTAACTCACTACATTTTGGATTGTTCCTCTTTACCGTCAGCCATTTATAGGTGGTCATCTGATGCTTGAGAATCTCTGGAAGACTGCTGCTCCTGGGACTTGACAGGACAACCTGATTACCCTGGTCCACAGTACCACCCTGACTCTGCTGGTTCAAAGGGGTTTGCTGAACCTTTTGTCGGTTGTACTCATTGAACTCGTTGTAGCCTTCGTAAAAAGGTTCACACTCCGGTTGGTACCACTCTCCACCTGTTCCGGAGTCGACGGAGAAACACTGAGACACGTAATCTACGCAACCTTCCAAGTTTTCCAAGTCCTGATAGTTTTGGAAAAGTTCAGGCGTCGGATGAGTATACAAGGACGTCTGGTGACCGAGCGCGTCCACACAGGAGCCCGGTTGACCGAGAGACTGAGGCGAGAGGGTACCGAAATTGGCCGGATTGGGATACTCGTAGGATGGATTCATTCCAGCCATTTCTGCGCTTTGGAAGCTGTAACTCGACTCGGTGTTGCTCGGCTTTGGAGAGACGAATTCGCAAGACGACGGCAACAAATTTCCGGCGACTTTCGCGTAAAATGAGTCTCCGCTCGACTCGCAATTGTCCCCGATCTTCGAGTGGAAACACGACTCTCGATATTCCTGGCTCGTCGACGGACGATTATGATTTAGACCGTGGTCGACTGGGCCGCAGTTATGACGGGCCGCTCCATCCGGGCCGCGGGGCCTATCGTAGAC
>CM067527.1:445000-535000 GCA_034509925.1 Hirudinaria manillensis
GCAGATTAAAACGCACGACGATTGCAAACACAAAAGTGTCCAGGCTCAATATCCTTGCCACTTCCAAGTCTATAAAATGAACCTGTTCTTCATTCATTCGTTCGTTCATTCGTTCGTTCCTTCATTCATTCATCCGACCGTCTTTCTATCCATCCGTGAGTTCGTCGGTTCACTCCGTCACTCCTTTTTCACTCCTTGGCGCATGGAGTCGTTTCTTTATCCATCCATCCATCCATCCATCCTTCCTTCCAATAGTCAGTCCATCCAATATGTAAATATCACATCAATGTCTTTTTCATTAAAATCTTAAGTTTTAAAATCTCTAATAACAACTCAGGTTACAACTCAATTAAATCATTAAAAGTACCTTTAATGATAAATTGTAAATATAATATAATTTTATGTAATAATAATAAAAAATACTTTTCATAATAATTTTGTTTAATTATTTTCCAGACAACACTTCACACATATCTGGCTGATAGATTGCAATATCACGATGGACACCTCATTATCATAAATTATGACAACGACGACCAGCTATGAATGATTGTTATTGAATTAGCAACGAGTTAATGACATGCATGAATATTCAAATGAGGCATGCATCGGTCAAGCTTCAAATTTATGTCGCAAGCTGGACCAATGTCTTGAATGTTAATGAGATTTATTTAGGTTTTAATAATAATAATAACAAAATAAGAGTAATAATGATAATAATATAAAAAAAAATAACAATAATAACTATTATTTCTTTTTATGATTAAATAACTTTAAAGCATTTTCTTGGTAATATTTAATAATAAATTGCATTAAATGACAAGCCTTACATTTAATAAGTTTGAGTCAATATTAATTTGTTAGTTAATTTAAATAATTATTTTATTTTTAATAATTTATTAATTTACAGCAATTTAATATTTAATTTGTAACAATATAAACATTAAAATAAATGTTTTATCAAAACAATCTCATTTAATGTAATAATTATTTAATGTAAACAACACAAGATACAAAATATTATCAAATAATAATAAAAACAAATAAATTGGAGCACAAAAAGTACCCAATTCATCGAAATGTTGAATGGATGAAAAGAACATCTCAATGAAAGAATGCATGAATGAATGAATGAATGAATGAATGAATGAATGACCGAATGAATAGGTGAATGAATGAAAAGGAATCCATTGTTCCCGCCAACCGACAAATTTCTCACGGGTACCTGCTCATTAGCATGCTCATATAATCTTAAATGTCGGCCATTGTTTATTTATTTCTTTGGCTTGGTTTTTTTTTGCTCACTGATTATTGTAGAATTGAAGTTTTGAAATTCTAAATGTAATTGTTGCATAAAAATTATAATTATAAATATGAATAAATATAAATTACTCTTGTAATTATAAATATTGTTACATAAATTATAGCTTTCATTTAAAAAAAAAGACTTCATATTTATATTTAAATTGTTTATATTTCAAAATATAAATAAAATAAACAAACAAATAAACAAACATATTGCTTACGATACAAAACAAATTCAAATAATAACTTAAATTATACATTTTTTCTTTTAAAATACGAGACAATGATGATGATGATATTATTAAAATTATACAATTAAATATTGTAAATTAAACAATAATGATGATATTATTATAATTATAAAATTAAATATTTTTAATTAAATTAATATTGCAGTCACAAAATGTATTATTTACAAATGATTTGTTGAGAATATAATTCTATTTTTGTTAACCAATGAAAGCCTCAAAAACAAAACAATAAAAATAAATAAACAAACAAACAAACATTAAAAATTATAGAATATATATTAAGAATGCAATCTTAAATCTTATTAACCAATAACATCATCATATAATACATACTAAAATCATTACCTTCCAATACAATAAAATACAATACAACACAATACAATACAATACAATACAAATACAAATACAAATAAATATACAAGGAATGAAATACAATTGCAATAAATAAAATAAATCCAGCAAACACTGGGCGTCTCCCGATTGGCAGACCCGATGATCTCGAGGGTGGTGGGAGGAGTTAATGAGGTGAGCCACCTCGGAACTAGAAAGGTCAGAGTTCAAAGGGAGGTGAGTAAAAATAGAATAGCAGGAATAAATAAATATATAAATAATAAATATAATTAAAATTATTTATTTATTTGTTTAAATCCATTTATTTATGATAAAAATAATTAATAATATTTATTTATATATTTTAAAACATTTATTTGTAATTACTGAGGATTTTGAATAATGTCTTTGAAGAGTTAAAGTTTGTATTTTGAGCCAAAAAGTCAATTTAATTGATAAAAAACGATTTTTAAAATAATTTTAAAATAATAATAACACGATTATATTATAAAATATAAAGTGGAAGAAATAGAAATATTTTAAAGATAATTGTTTTGTAGTTTTGAAGTAAAAATTGATTTTATTAATTTTTAGAAATTTGAAGAAAAATGATGCAATAATCAGTATCAAGGCACTAATGTTATCAATAATTTAATTAATGTTGGAAATAAATAATTTTATTTATATTATTAATAAATAAATTATTAATATATTTAAGATATAAACATGTTTATTGTTGTCAGCCTGTGTTTGTGTATGCAATTAGATGTTTCTAATGATCGTATTACCATAGCAACTGTATCAACAACTCACATCCTATGGGAGAATTTTCTATAATAATATTACCAACATTATAATTATAATAGTATTATTATTATTATTATTATTATTAATATTAATATTATTATTATTATTATTATATTAAATATATGACATAACTAATTACAAGCTTCCTTGAAAACATCTTAAATTGTAAATCACAATTATAATCTTCTAATTTACTACTAATAATAATTATTTATAATAATAACAATAATAATAATAATAATAATAATAATAATAATTTATTTTATAATTATTATCTGATCTTCGGTCAGATGGGAAATCATTGAATGCGATGTCCTCAAATCCTACTTTGCCACGGAACACATCCGCTCTTTTCCCACTGGGCCTCAATTAATTTATTATTAGCAAGAATAAAACAAACATAATATAATAATAATTATAATGATGGTATTATAATAATAATATTCACAGCACCAAAATTATGATTTCATGGTTACATATTAATTTATTTTAATGTCTTAGTTTGAATAATTAATTTGTAATTTCATAGCTGAATAGGATGAAGCATACCCTTCATCTATTGGCATCACTATCATCATCGTCATCATCATCATCATCACCACTGTCATCGTCGTCGTCTTCGTCGGACGTCAACTGGAGAAAGCCATCTGTCCCGCATGGTACCCTCCACATCCGGGCTACTGGGCCCCTAATGAACCTGGGACCTGGAAATGAGTTGGAAACCGAGGCGGAAAAGAGCAGATTGTGCCGTCTGCTAATCTTCGACAGATGGCGCAACGGATTTTCTGTTTTTATGATCGTTTGTATACTTGTGCTTTTGTGCGTCTGTATATAAATGTATTATGCGTATTGGCAAGGTTTTATTCGTTTCTTTGTTATAGGCGTTTAGAAAATTATTTTGTATTTATTTATGTATTTATGTATGTATATATGATTTAATCATTTTTATAAATTTAATAATAATTTTTTTAATAAATGTTTTATCATTTAGGTTAATGGTGCTACAGCTTAAAGAATCATTTTTCAGTGATACGACAAAGACCCCCATTTCTTTCATCCAACCATCCGTCCATCCGTTCGTCCGTCCGTCCGTCCGTCCATCCATCCGGCCCCTAGTCATCTATCGGAATGACCTGTCAATAACTCACGCCTCCTCGTAACCAAGACGCCTGCTCCTTAGCAACCCCATTACGACGAGACTCGTCATCTTCGAGGAAGCCTTCTTTTTATTGGCACCTCACTCTGACACGGACGTGGAAAACGTTCCTGTGTCCATCAAAATTCTTGTTCACCATTTCTTATTCGCTCCTGATGGATGGATGGATGGATGGGTGGATGGATGGATGGACGAAGGAATGAATAAATGCTGACTTCCGCTGTCGTGACCGGAAGTTCTTGGAACTCTTTCTTATTGAGGCATGAATGGCGATAGGGGCAGTGCTGACCTCGCGAAATTATTTTTATTTTTAATTATTTGGAAATTATTTTTTGATATAAATATTTTGCAAATTATTTTCGTGTAAATCACTGATATTTATAATTTGTATTGGATATAATTTGCTTAAATGAAACTTCTAAAATACGATGAAGAAATAAAACATGATCTTAACAATAGTTAACAAATATTACCCATCCACCCATTCATCCACCCACCCATCCACCCAGTCATCCACTCACTCACTCGTTCAGCCAGTCACTCACAAACAAGAGCACAATTCGACACAAACTCGTACGGCGGCAGATGAGCAGACGTCATAGCAGTCCACGCATGACTGACCTCCTTTCCAAAGCCTTTGTTTCCATTCCATCGCTTGGAGTGGAATGTTTGGAATTGCTTTGTTGAGTGGCTTTGATGAGTAGCCTCAATGGGCGTTGGTTCGTGAGTAGCTTTGCTTGTTTGAGTAGCTTTTGAAGGCATTGATGGGGAGAATCCTGAATGGGTGACCTTCTTGGATGACATTATTGACTTGAAATCTTTGAAAATATTTGAATTTTATTCTAATAATCCTCCTCTCTTCTTGAACCACAAAAATCCTTTCATTTGCAACAAAAAATTAAAAATCTAAAAATTAATCAACAAGATAATAATTATTTTTAATATTTTTATGATAATATTTAATTATGCAATAATATATAAATAAAAAATAATTAAGAAATGTAAGACTTATTAGGTCAATCTAGCTGTGGACAAAGAATGTAAGAAATTTGAGAAATAATAAATGTTTGTAATTTCTGATGAGAAATTAATAATTGCATAAAATAATATTTATTAAAAATATTCCAAAATGTTTAATAAATTATAAAACTTTAAACATGACAATATCCTGATTCATAACATTTAAAATGAACGTATTTTAATTATTACAATATAATGAATATTAATAGTTAATGTAAAATCAATAATTTCCAAATTCCAAAATATTAATAATTTTATAAATAATTCTAAAAAATAAAAAAGAAATACTTTTAATTAATGAAATTTTTAAACAAAAATTGAAAAATTTTAGGACAACAAACATTTTAATTTCAAATCATATTTTTGCATATTTTCTGAAATAATATTTAATTTAATGTGCAAAATTATAAAGAATAGAAAAAATAAAAGATGTTAATATAAAAATAATTCCATGCTCATCGTAATATAATTATTGGTCGTAAACGATAATTCATAATTTGTGAATATATAATTTTCTTTTTGAATATTTTATTTATTTTTATATTTAAATGCTTTAAATTGAATTTCCAGAATATTTAGATTTCGTTCGACAGAGACCAGTCGTTATTAGAATTTTTTTAACAGAAACAAAATTCAAAAAATAAACATTAAATTGAAATTAAAAATAAATTTAAAACAATAATTTATAATAAAAACATCTGCACACAACATTTTTAAAATATCGAAAATATTTTTAAATTCATTTTTAAATCCATCCTTTATTTACTTTCTTGTTTACCTGTCTAAATAAACACGTCAATAGCAATTTTAAACGAAATAACATCGTCAAATATTCTGCAATTTATTAGAATTTATTTACTAATAAAATTAAAATAAACATTTTTCTCGCAAAATCGTGTAATAAAATTTTATTATGAATAAAAATTTCTGCTCTCGTTCAAGACACACTCCAGGTTCATTGATACCTGGTTCCCATTTCCTCTCCTCGCGTTCGTTCCAACGCCTGAGGACGTGATAATTAGTAGACATGAAAAGTCTATTTTCTGTAATTTAGAAGCAAAAAATATATATATATATATAAAAAATTAAAAATAAAAATCAAGCAAACTACATTTATTTTCCCTCTTAGGATGACCTGCGTGCACTTGAGAACTGCTGACTGGTGACAAGATGGCCGTCGAAATTGGCATCATTGTCGGCCAATTAATTCCCTGCAAATTTCACAGGTATTTTGGTCTAAAAAAAATCTTTTTTTTTATAAAAACATTTTTTAAAATAAGAAATTATTATTATTATTATTATTTTAAGTGCATTTATAATTATTGTTCATTGCTGGTGATGGTATTGATGATGATGATGATGATGTTCTATATCAACCTATGAAAATTAAACTGTGTTTGATTTGCTATTTAATTTTAAATTATATTTATTATGAATATTTAGTTTGTATATTTATTTATTTATTGGTTTTTGAAAAATATTAATTTTATTTATCCTTGCAAATGATTGATTACAGGTGATAATTGGGTGGCATGCATTTAGCTTAAGTGTTGCAATTATACAAATCTTCAGGAAAACATTCCTTGAGGGAAAATATAAATTACATCTATTTTTGATTTTAAAATAACAGAATTAATAAAATAATATTTTAAATCTAAATCTTAATTTTAATCCAAAAGATTATAAATTATTATGAATAAATAAATAAAATAATAAGATTAATTATAAGTATATCCCAGACCAATTTATCTGATTTTATATCATTTAAAATATTCCTACCATTTATTCAGTCTGACATTGATAGATTAAGCATGCTCAATCATGAAATCAAAATTATTTTATTAATTATTTTAAAATTAAATTATTTTATTAATAAATTATAGTTAACAACTTGTAATTACAAAAGTAATTATGCTGCTTCCAATCAGATAAATTTTATTTCACCGTCATTTTATTTTAAATATTTATTAAAAAATATTCTGAGAATTAATTTATGTCCAAGTAAAATTTGGCATTGAAAATAATAATAATTAATAATAATAATAATAATAATAATAATAATAATAATAATAAGTCACCTTCTTTGACTGTTTTTCTATGCAATAAATTTTTTTTATAAATTTTAATTTCGATCTCAAAATATAAGAATAATTATCAAAACTATAAATGTCATTTGAAATCCATTGATGTTGAATGACAACATAATTATAAATAGAATCATAATTATAGCTACAATTACATATTACTCAATTATTAATTACTTAATTATTTATTCCGTAATCACAATTTAACAATCAATAAATGCTACTCACTCCACCCTCTCAATATCTCTCCCCAAATCGCACCCACAAATAAGCACAGGAGCGTCTTGTGTTCATTGAGTGATAAACACAATAATTGTTTGTGATCTTCCAGTTGTGTTCCTTCGTTGTGAATTTACTTTCCATGTGCTTCTTAAAAGCATTTCCAGGTTGAAAGCGGAGGTCAGGATGACTGAGTTCTTAATTTGAAAACGTCACAACAATTTTGAGTGGCACTCGGTGTTGTTGTTGTTGTTGGTGTTTAGATAATTTATTATAATATATGCTTATCTTATTTGGCCTTTGTTCGGATTAATAAAGTTGTGTCGATTTTTTTTTTATTTTAAAATTTAATATGAGAATAAAATTTAAAAAAAAATGATGATAATAATAGTATTGTGTTATGTGCTTGTGAAATTATTGATCGATATTCATGCAATTATAGGATCAACAAATATAATTAATGGCACACCAAACAAATCTTTAAATAGTTTGCAGCAATTAATCAATATTAATCACTAATATTTATTATTATTTTATTATTATTATTATTATTAATATTATTATGATTATTATTTATCAAAATAAATATAAGGATTATAACCGCTAAAAATGTCATCCTAATTAGCACCATTAGTGGTTCTCTGCTTACCTCGCTGAAGTGCACTTTCAGTACGACAAGAACAACAACAACAACAACAACATCCAAACACGCGACGACGACGACGACGACGACCCACTTTGACGATTGTTTGAAAAGCATCTTTTAATCCGCTGAGATTAAATCTGTACTCAGAAATCATTCGAAAGTTTCGATGATTTCTGCTGCTTTTCAGTACTTTTGATAGCCATTTTTTCGACTCTCCACGAGATTCGCGTCGCTTTTTTGCCAATCGACAATTGGCGGACCTATTATTATGTTATTATGTAATGCTATTACATGTCTACAGACAACACTAGCAATAAATCATTAATAATAATAATTATAATTATAACAATAACAATAATAATAATAACAGCAAGAATGAAAGAGTTTCCAAAATCGACGATTTCAAATCCGAGCAAAACAGCAATCCGTTCGAATAGCAATCCAAAACCCAATGCCCGTCTTGCAGAACTTTTATAACACAATTGGTGATCAAAGATTAACATCTTCTCCTTAATCCTAACCACCACCAACCACTAAAATGCTAACGACTTTACAAGGGTGTCATAACACCTTTCATCCTTCCTCGTCAATTGTCCATGAAATGCCAGGGGCAACCCCAATGTTCTATTAATAGAAACAACCCCATCCTTTGTAATTCCGGATTCAAGATATCGGTGATTGTAAACTAATTACGGATGTGTCGATGCTGATAATGATTTTACATTCGTTAACCAAAATTCAATACTAAACCTACCAATCAGAAATCAATGTCTTTAATGGGTTTATTGCTGACCGTGATATTTTCGTCAGTCATTAATATTTGTTAATATTACATCCTATTATAATGAACATCTTATTATAACATATTATTATTAATAACAGCCGATATTAGCTTTTAGTGACTTATTTGCATAATGATTTTTAATAAGACAATGGATTGCTGCATTGTGAGACAATGGGGCTGCACATAAATTCTTTGAATGATTCCACTGTTGGATGAAATGTCTTTGATCAAATATACATTTGAAGGAATGAGATTTTCATGGCATTGGTCCTTTCTTCTTTTCTACATGAGAATGTAAATATGGTTTCAATGGCATTCATTCATTCTTTCCTTCATTCGTTGATCGATCGTTCAGGGTTTTTATTTTCCATTTGTCAAAAAATAAATTTATTATTGAGCAAGCTTTCTATGATGAAAAGTTACTTTTTATTAACTATTTGTAATTTTTATGGCTAATAATCAATGATCATCGTGCATTTTTCCTTTGTCTCAATTGCAGCACCGATCTCGTACAATTCTAATGGGTTTATGAGGTTTTATGGACTCCGGCTAAAATTTACTGAACCATGGATTGATTCTTTACCATTATGAGATTTGAAAAGCTAACAAATTAAATAAAAATACGGTGAATTGTGATTTTAAAAGCAATTGCGCAATTTAATTATTTATTACATAACTTATATATTCCTGCATAGAAATTATTCGAGCCGACCGCTAAAGTGACTCGTAAATCGATTAGCCGAGCTGTTACCGATCGCTTTCAATGTTTTAGAGATGGAAGACAATCTTGAAATTTACTCGCTGAGCAAATCTTTTAGTCGAATGAATCTAATTTGATTCTGCCGTGTTCGTACAGATTTTATATCCGGACGACGTCAAAGATTTATCGAACCTTCTTGATGAACTTTGTCGCTTTTTTCCATGAGTCTATCGGCTTTGATGTTTATCTCGTTTCACTTTTCATTCTGATCTTCCGGAACAATGGTCACAGACAAAGCCATTGTTAATAATCTACCAAAAGCATCGTTGGCAAGTCTTTGACCACGAAATGTTTCAAATTAATCGAGATTTCTGTGCAATTTTTTTATATTGTAAATTTTCGACTAAACAACAAGAAATAGATTTTGTGCTGGAAAAATACACAACCTATCGGCCGTGAAACTGGCACTCTCCGTGAAGGCGATGGATGCGACCGTGTGAGAACTTTCGCAGGCCGTTGCACCGAGATTTCAATCTCGACGGCCCGGGAAATGCGACACCGTCCGTCCCGAACTGACGGTCCTAACCTAAGACACCCGGCAATGTGTTTTCCATTTTCAGTAACAACACTTCTGAGGATACGATTACGACTCCAGCTCCGCCCCAGCTATTTTCAATTGCTTCTCTTCTTTGAAATCGTGATGTTCCTCCCACGAAATGGACGTTGATTGTGTAAAGAATATTTCTCCCTTTTTGCGGAAATAATTTCTAAGATATTTTCTAATAATAAAATAATAATAACAATAATAATAATGATAAAAGATTATTGGGAACACTTAAATCGAGATGCGAGAGCAATTAAGTAGAGCTGAAAAACACTTCCAATGTTCATTCTGTGAATTTACAATTATTTCATTCAATTGTTAATTTAAAATCTTCTACTTTTTAAACAGCTTTTATTTTTTGTATGCAAAATTACACATCTATTCCACAAAAAAGAGACACCTTAATCGATCTAGGATTCCTAAAACATGTCACTAGTGCTAGTAGACTCGTTAGAGAAAGGTGTCTCTCCTTTGGACACCCCGGTCTACGAATTTCCACGATCGCTTCTTTCTTTCATATGCTAATGAGACATTTCGTGGACAACAGCGGGGAATGGATGAGACTCGTTAATGTTGCTCATTTAAAAGTCATTAGTCCGTGGAACAAAAGAGTGAAAAGGAAAGAATTGGATTGAAAGGGGTTTCAATTGCTTGCTAACTTGGGTTTCGATGGTCTTTTAATTGTTGGATTGTGTTGATGATCCGTGTTATTATTATTATTATTATTATTATTATTATTATTATTATTATTATTATTATTATTATTATTATTATTATTATTATTATTATTATTATTATTATTATTATTATTATTATTATTATTATTATTATTATTATTATTATTATTATTATTATTATTATTATTATTATTATTATTATTATTATTATTATAATTATATTATTATTATTATTATTATAATTATATTATTATAATAATAATTATTATGATTATTATATTATTATTATAATAATAATAATATTATTATTATTATTATTATTATTATTATTATTATTATTATTATTATTATTATTATATTTATTATTATTATTATTATTATTATTATTATTATTATTATTATTATTATTATTTGTTTAAATTTTAATTTCATTAGAGTAAAACACCTTTCAGCACAAAAAGGGATTATTGCCGGTTATATTTAAAAAATCATTTGTCAATCAATTTCATTTAATTAATCGCATTTGAATCGGTACATTTTTATAATTTATAATTTACACAAGCAAACACACAAATACACATAATCGCACACGTACGTCTAACGCAAGTATCTCATGAAACACTTCCTTAAACAAACACTTGCATTGATCCACGGGCATATTACGCCTCCCTGCATGGAAAGACTCGGATCGATATAATTGGCTTTCCAATCCGAGCCTGGCCACCACGAGGAGCATAAACAGAGTCCTCACTACACTCGGGCTAGGCTGCTCTAATTCTTGATCATCCTTGTTATTTCATATTATAACCATTATAACTAGTTAGTAAAAAAGTTTAACACTCTTTTCATAACTTATCGGTTGTGGATTATACTTTTCAGATTTTCTTCTTATAAACAACACTTTCATTTCACCCCTTTCATCTTTTTTTTTGTTCTTCAAATCACCTCTTCCACCACCAACCTCTACCTCAATTCCCCACCCAATTCCCCACCCAATTCCCCACCCAATTCCCCACCCAATTCCCCACCCATTCCCACAGCCTGCCCTGAAACTCCCCTTCACAAATCTTGCCTTCCCGATCGACTCAGCCGCTACGGGGTCGTAAATACTTCAGAAATGCACGACATTTGATCCAAAGGTAATCACTTTCTCCAGCTGATCCGACAAAAAAACAACAACAACAAGACAAAACACACCAACATCCTTTTCCATCTCCTCGGTGCGAAAGACGCAATATCGGAATAATAATAATAATAAAATAATAATATAATAATAAAATAATATTATTATGTATTATATATTATATGTATTACATATTATATGTATTACATATTATATGTATTACATATTATTTGTATTACATATTATATGTATTACATATTATATGTATTACATATTATATGTATTACATATTATATGTATTACATATTATATATATTATATTATTTTATATAATAATATTATAATTATTGGCAAAAAAGAACCGGCGCCCTAATGCCAAACGACTGCTTGTCGTAAGTCAAGAACAGTGCTCTCCATTTCCAGAGGAAATCATGCGTTTGCGCCTCCGGTGTTTGTTTGGTAAAGTCCTCTTCCTCCTCCTCCTCCTCTTCCTCTTCCTCCTTCTCTTCCTCCTCCTCCTCCTCTTGGCGCATCGTCTTGCGCTTGGAATGGCGCTGGGAGATCGGACGGAACGCTTCTTTCCGGTCTGTAGATGTTTTACTGGCGCTTGTTTGTTTTTGTTGCGGTTTCCCATTCCGCCGTCTATTGGATGGTTGATGTTGATGATGATGATGATGATGATGATGACGATGACGATAATGGTGGTGAGGATGACGACGACGATGAAGCTGGAGTGGCGATGAGGAGAGGAAATATAGAGGTATTGGAAATGTTTTATTTTACTTCTGTTGTTTGCAATTCTTTTAAAATTATTTTTAATATTCAGATTTAAAATTAACAAATAAATGGAAATGATGTCGCAAATCATCACCAAATTCAACGATGAAAATAACATTTCTTAAATTATATTGTTTTAAAAACAGAATTCATAAAAAAAAATAAAAATAAACAAAAATAGAAGCAATAATGCACATCTATAAATTCATTCCAGTTGGGTTATGAGTAAAAAGTCTCTCCATCGAAAACAAATTATAGATAAGGCGGCCACGCGGGACCATCGTATCCGTGCGCCATCCTTTCCAGTTCTGCATTCCGGATCGCTCCATTCCAGCATCTCTCCATCGTTCGATTCCCTTCCAAGAATTCCCATCCACTCTTCCCTAGAAATGTACCACAATGTACAAGAATGAAGCAAAGAAAGACTCGACATGCATATCAATTGATAGGGAAAAGACACGTCACGACGTCCTAGTGTGCCCGGAGCATGTCAGGCCGTTCATTTTTCTAGCGCACAATCAAGGCGCAAGACCGCATCTGACGGATCGTAATAGGAGTCTGTCTTTCCACTAGACCGCTGAATTTCTTTGCAGGCAAGCAATTCCTAACAGTTCTCTCGCGAAATGAAGTTTACGTAGAGAAGTGTACGTAGGTGAACGTACGCCAGGGTCGTAAATAACATTACATCTCCTCTGCGTACTGTGCGTACTGTGCGTACGCGCGTACGCCTTGTCTCATACCAGTTTCGCTGCAGTTCAAAATCTTCCACTATCGACCATGGCTGGATGATTTTTTGTCTTTTTTTGGGTAATTTTCTCTTATTTTTTCCCTCTCCTGGAAACTGGGAATTACTGTAGTAATGCAGCAACGGAGGCGTGTATTTTGGACGGAATTCATTCAATTGCCGACCGGTTGTCCTGCTGTTTCTTTGACAAACCGTCCTCGCATTCAGTTTCTATTGTAGAAGAAGTGATGATAGGCCTGGTTTTATTTATTTATTTTTTAGTTTAAATTCATCTAATAATACCAGTTGGATATTTTTTTTTATTTGAGAATTATAATTATTATTTAATTTATTTTTGTTATTGTTACAATGTTTTCTTATTACTTTTTCTTTGCCATCAGTAATTGACGACGACGATGACGACGACGACGACGACGATGATGATGATGGTGGTGATGATGATGACGATGATGATGATGACGACGACGACGATGATGATGATGAAATTCTACTTCAGAAAAATAATGGACTCATTAACGTGACAAAGGTTTTCTTGATTAATTAAGTACTTAATTATCACTAATTAACCCTTTTCTTGTCAATTTACGCCCAAAAGATTCGAGCAGCGACGGAACTAATTGAAACAACGAACAGGCTTAAAGTCCTCAAGAGCTGTCTGGTTACGTGTTGGTCTTTGTCAATACGACTGTTTCTGTCCCTCCGTCCGTCTGTCTGCGAGTTTGGTTCCGTGTGTGTGCGTGCGTCTGTGTGGATGAAGAGAACAAGGAGAGAACGTGTATGTGTGCGTGAAGACTCTGTGCAATAAACATGCTGAACGTTTTGCTGGACAACTGGACTTGTGCTGCCTCTCCCGTGGAGAACTCGAGAGTAAAGGATGTGTGAATTCTGTGTGCACGTCTGTGCGCATAAATGTCGGTGTATGTGTGTGTGTGTGTTTGTGTGTGTCCGTCCAAAGGTCTGCACGTGTGCGAGTGCGGATTCCCAGGATGGATTAACTCGTTTACGAATGTGACGCTGGAATAGGAGACTAAACGCTTGGAAAAACACATCCGAGATTATTTTTGGCACCAACGGTTATATTTAGCCAGTTCCAACAATAAATCCCTGCATAATAATAATAATTATTATTATTAATTATTAATTATTAATCGCTATAATGTAAAGACATTTTAATTAATTATATCAACTTCCCCAGCCATCACTACTGCCTCTAGACTCAATTCAAAATATTTAGCGTTCCGGCATTTTTTTTTATATCCCTCTGTAGCACAGGGTATACTAAATACTGAGAGCGGCCAAAGCTGAACGAGGCAAGAGAAGAAGATGGAGCCTTACAGCTAAGGAGCCTTTCTCCATCGTGCGTATCATCCTTCCAACGCATCAGTATCTCTCTTCACCTCTTCCCTTGTCCCTGTATCCGTCCGGTCCGTGTGTTTTCCACTCGTCTTTCAGGCTATCCGTTGGTCGGAAGTGTGTGTACATATAGTCCGGACGGGTAGGCTTTTGTACGCGATTGGACGGGCACATCGATTTGGAAAAGTTCGGCTCCGATACTGCATGGTGTTTTCATCATGATTCCAGATTCGTTTCCTAAGATGGAGGTTTTGAAGCTTCAACGTCGTCGTCTTCAACGGAGACGTCTTCATCATCATCATCATCATCTTCTTCTCCAACTACGTGTTTGGTGCTGCTGGCTGTGAACTGTGGACGAATTGAGAAGTTAGTGACTCTGGTTGTTGTTTTGTATTCACGTTTGTTTGTTTGCGGGTTTGACTGGTGAATGTTTTTTTTTGTATCTCTGCCCATCAATGGTTTGTATTGTTTGACTTGCGGGAAATGCAAATCGATTCGATGACGTGTTTGTATGCATGCATACATGATGATGTTTCCAATTTGTGGAGGAATTTTTCTGATGTTTTTCCGAAAGCAAATCTCGTATTCAGTGATAATATTGCAAGTTCTGAAACGATGCAGAACTAAGGCACGTTGAGCATAAATGTATTCCTATTAGTTAATGATCAGATAATTTTATATAATTATGATTTTTTTCCTGCTATTTGAAGAAATAATTGTGCTGCATGCCTGCAGAACTATCCCATTTTCCCCATCATATCTTACAAGAATAGGGCATTCACGAATCTCTAGGGTATCCAAATTAATAATCAGCATCATCATCAAAAATTAACAAGTAATATTCGCATAACGTTCTAAAAATGAAATAGCAAAAATAAACCCAGACTGTTTAAAGTTGTTATTTTAAGATCTATTCGTCGAAATAAGATCGTAAATCGTAAGTTTAAAAAAGGAGAAATTTAAAAAGATAACTTTGTAGGAAGGGTATCGCGTATCTCAAGGGGTCTGAATTCAGAAAAAGTTTAACTTTAAGTTAGGAAGTGCTGGCAATTTATTAAAATAACCATTTTTAAATCATCAATTGTACAAATAATTGCTGTTTAATATGCTTTTAATCTCCAAATATTCCAAGAAAGATGAAATAATTCTTGAAATCATGAAAAGTAAATATTTGTTAACAAAATATTATTTATTATTTAATAAGAAATTATTTATTATTTACAATCTTTACGACGCTCCCGGCGTTTATTAATGTATTTTCCATTCCATAAAGATGTCGCTCTCGAAATGGATATTCTATGTACCGTCCAATATTAGAGGTTATTGTGCAACTCTAGCGATTCGTTTGCAATTCCAGTTTTTATTTCAAGAATAAATAAATTAATTAATTAATAGATAAATTAATTCCACCAAATAGAAACAATTCGACATCGTTAATATCACTAGACACGCACACACACACACGCACACAGACACAAGGGATAATAAATCCTAACGTCATGCATATGCAAATCATGGCACAGCGCAATCTAATCTCGGCCGCCACGGTGGCCAATGGCGCACCAACGCTAGCTGACCGGCCAGCCCAGGCCGAGAGTTCATTAACATAATTTATTATTCAAAATTACCCAACGGGCCATATATCCATGCGGATCCTGAATGCTGCCTGTCTTTTTCAGGCCGATCCGGAACAGGCGGAGAAGAAGAATTGAAGGAACGGAATTGGAGGAATGAAGGAAAAGAGAGGTCTCTCCACAGTGCCCTGTAGTTTTGAGCTTGTGTTTCCAACTTTTTGTATCTACAGAAGCTCAGACCTACAGGCATCGTGGGGTAAATACGGCTTCGTATACTCGAATACAAATAAAAAAAAAAATATGTATTCGATTTTACTTTGGACTTTCTTTGGGAGTGAATTGATTAAATGATTGTAATTAAATAAATAATACATTATTATTAATAAATAATTAATTAGCAAAATGAAGAAAACGAAGAATAGATTTGGAGTTATTTTGGACATTGTTGCTACTTTCGTATAGAAATGACCCCGAGTTATTTTAATCGAGGACGATTTTGTTGAGTTGCAAAAAATAAGAGTAAAAACCTGATGATTTTATTCTCCTTGATGTGGTTTTCAATTTCAAGACGTTCTCGCATTAAACGATTAAACTTTCTTTTTCAGAGCTTTTATGAATAATTCTTAGAATTTTTACCTTAAAATTAACAAAAACAGACTTTAAATGTTATAATGACGCGCTTCATCATCATCATCATCAGTGGCCACTGTCAAATAAATGCTAACGAGAACGTTATAAACCCAACAAGCAAAAGAATATTAACTAATAAAACAATAAATTAACTTTCTCCACCATAAAGTTAATCGATACGGTCCCAAATCCACCTCCCGATCCATATTCACGCATGACTTGCAGTCGGAAATCGCTCGCTTATGATTCATCGCGATAAATATTTGATTGTCCCGACAAATGGAGCGAGAAAATAAGACATAGTCGGTCAAAATGCTCAGCCTGACTGGAATCAAGCGGAGCGTGGAGAGACTTCACGCTCCGTTGACTTCCTATTCCGATGTCGTATTCCAGGCTGCACATGGAAAAATCGGATATGGTCTTTATGTACTGCCACCCTTGCATTCTTTATTTACGGTCACAAGGAGCCATTTTACGGATAAATCAAGCGATATCAAAGTGATTACAATTTCCTCGTCTTTTTTTTTATATTTTTATATATTTGAATATTGGAACAAATAGGAGACAGGAAGGGACTTATATTTTTTTTTTACAAAGAATATTTGATGTTTTAAAAGACCGGGAAAGTGTTTTGCCGTGTTCAGTGTGTTTTTGTCCGTGATCGGACGCCAAGGATTGGATGTGTTCCTTGGTTTCAATTTGCGAAAGTGTTACTGTGTGTCCTTGTGCTATTTGATGAAACATTTAAAATGGACAGATGTATTCATCCGGCTAAAATGCGAATAGACTCGTCTTCATTGAAACGGCACAGCGCATATTTCAGTTCCGTCACGTACAGTTGCAGTGAGATGAAGATATTCCATTTTTTCCCGAAAGAGTACGCCCCCTTCCATCTCGATATTAGCATGACATGAGTCATGGCATGACGTGTCACGGCAGAGTGTCGCTGTGCGGTTACAAGTAGATTTCATGACATGACACTTGCGCGCCATTTTTAATTACCATTGGCAGACGACTACGGAGAAGATGTCATCGGCCCGAGTGTTGCCTGACTGATTTGACTTGATGGCTTTAGGGGATAGTCATTAATTGCACATTCTCTGCACCGAGTTGCAAGGGTTACAATTTTTTTTTAAAATTAAATATGACAATATTGTACTATTGTTTAAACTGACAAACCGATAGAAGTGATACAATTAGCCAAGATGGCCGATCCGAATTACGCGAGATCTTAGCACAAGAAAAGGACCGGAGAGAATTGATTAGACACTTCTGAGACTGGTGATGCCTAATTACAATCGGAAGTTCTTCTCCAGTCTATAATTTCCACTCTTTCCATGAGGAGAACGAAGTGGATTTTCCAGGGGGAATGGAAAGTCCAAGGCAGCTATAAATAACGGCCTATGGGAGGCCAAGTTAGAGACTGCTTTAGTGCCTTTGATGTGGCTTTTAATCTCGATTCGACTTTAATTATTGGGCGCAAATAAGTATTTATTGTCGTTAATTTATGATTTGATTTCAAGCTGTGACTTGTTTGGTCATTTGTGTTGTTGTTTGTACGACATAATAATTAATAATTTATTAATATCACTCGATTTAATCAATTTAATCTACTTAAATCGAGTCGAATGTGTAAATGCGCTTCATAAATATCCGTTGCCATGGTTATATGCCAGTAGTTTATACCCGAATGATGGCTCTGTTTATCCTGAAACGGACAGTTTAGCCATAACCAGTAAGGAATTTGTTTACAATGGAAATTCAAAACATAAATAGCTGCGAAGGTGATTGATGCTTTTCAAGGCCACAGGCCTACTCATTAGTTAATTAATTAATTAATTAAATTATTATTCATGAATAATTCAGCTGCAGAAGATTTGACGTTGCGGAAGAAGTCTGGAAAGTACTACTTGATATACAAAATACATTACGAAATTCAATTCCATTAAGGAAACTTCAGACTCAAATGTTATCTTTTATCTTTGGTTTCATCGAAATGATAACATTTCTCTTTTTACTGACTTATTCCCGACTTCTGACACTCCTATCCGATAAAATAATTGACCCAATCACTTAACTACTTTTCACTTAACCATTTATCACGTAATTTGTTCTTTTAATAATTAATAATTGATAATTATTATCAGTGACTTCATGCTGAGTTCTACGATTTTTAACGAGTTTATTGGACACGCTTGCGTGAACCCGAGTGAACTTTGGCCATAAATTAATTAACCCCACACGTTGTAAAGTCGTTAAGGTCGCCTGCACTTAACATTTATTTTAATGTGTTTTTATTTTAAATTATGATTTTATTAGATTTTAAAAGTGGAATTAGAATTTTTGAATATAAGTCTGATATGTTGCATTGGTTTTTTCAATCCTTGATTATTATTATTATTATTATTTTTATTTTTTTATTATTATTATTATTATTATTACTGTTGCGAATAAATACACTGATTTGAATAATTTAATATTTTTCATTTATTATTCAATTCAAAAACATTTCCATTAACATTCGACAAAAAAATTACAAGAAATTAGCAAACTTTGTTCGCATTGGACGGAACATTTTCAAAGTATTTTCAAAATATTTCAAAAATAAATGCAAATAAATAAATAAATAAATAAATAAATAAATAAAATATAAGATGTGGAATGATCAATTGGAAAAAACCATTTGGATGATTGTGCAATGCAAGGAGTAATTATCTTTCAAATAATTACGTCCTAAAATTTAAGAAATAAATATTATTTTAGTGTAAATAATTAATAATTATTATTTCAAAAAATATGCTTATTATTATAAGAATTTAAAACTATATATATATTTTTTGAAAGGATAAATATTTTAAATAACCTAAGCAATTATTAAAATAATAATTTATATTTATAATATGAGATAATAATAATAACAATAATAATAATAACACCTATATTAATAATTGATAATGATAATTTCTAAAGGCACCAATAATATATGACTAGCAAGACACTTTTAAAAATTCAAATTTCATTTCAGAAAATATTTTCATTTTGAGCACTTACGCACAAGGCCTGACGTTAATTTACAGGCAAAAATAACCTATTAAAAATAATCATAAAATAATAATAATAAAAATAATAATAATAATAAAATAATTGAATTGAAATATAAATATGTTGTTTTATAATTTATAATTCAATGAGATTGCCAATCAAACAATCAACGTAGAGACAATTGTCATCACTTGTCGCTGGCGTCATCATCGTCGTCGTCGTCGTCATCATCGTTTCTAGCAGATCCAATTTTATCGTCACACTGATGGAGATGATGGTGATGATTGTCGTCCACGTCTTGTTGTTCCTGTTGCTGTTGTTGTTGTTGTTGTTGTTGTTTCGATGGGTTTTTGTTCTTCGTGTTGGGCAATTTGTTCTCCTTTTTCCATTTCATCCTTCTATTCTGGAACCATATCTTGATCTGTCGCTCCGTCAGACAGAGACAGTGGGCGATTTCAATCCGTCTCCGTCTCGTGAGGTACCTGTTGAAGTGGAATTCTTTTTCCAATTCCAGGATTTGATGCTTCGTGTAAGCAGTTCTGGCTCTTTTGCTTTCCACGTTGGACAGGTGGTCGGTGAAATCGCTGCCCGTAATCAGACCGTAGTGACCTGAAATTGAAGGAAGAAGATGATGATGAGGACGATGATGGTGATGATGAGGAGGAAGAGGATGGTGATGATTTGGATTTTATTGGTGGTTTGCTTAAGCTGTGAAAATTGTTTTTCTACTTTAAATTTAAATGTTAATGACTGGGAATAATAAAATAAAATTCAAGAAATGTCAAGTAATATTTTAGAATATATTTTTAAATAAAAATTTAAAGTAAAATATATTAAAAAAATGTTTTTGAGTCATTAAATGATAATTAATATTTTAATCACAAATCAGTTTCTCAGTGAAATGTTTCGAAATTTATTGAAATAATTTATTCTCACTTTTCAATACAAAAATATGTCTTTAATAAATTTATTGTGGAGAAATAAAAATATTGTGGAAATATATTTATTTTAAAATATATATCTTTTTAATACTTTTAATAATGACTCATAAAATCGATAAAGTACTGGAGAAGTTCTCCTCCATTAGCTAAATTTATTTTCATTACGAAGTAATTCAGTGGAAATATAATATTTAATAAACTAATTATAAATTATTTAATGCATTTTTATTTTAATTTAAAATATTATTTTGTTCGACCACATAAAATGATTTTACTTATTTTGATTGATAATGATTTATAAAAATAAATATTTGATTTTTTTGTGACCATAATACATAATTTTCACAGGGTGACGTTTAAAATAATTTGTTTTGTAATTTCAAATTATTAAACAACATTATTTATTATTTATAATTTAAATACAATTTCAAATTAAATATTTTATTAAATTAAATGGTAACAAAAAATCTTTAAGTAATTTTTATCAAATACCTTTATTAAATATTTAATCTTTAAAAAGTTATTTTAATTAATTATAACAATAACGAGTAGTTAAATAATAATAATATTAAACAATAATATTCGATCATTAAATTATTAAAGTCAATAATGGTATAAATTTTTATATTAAAATAAAAACAAAGCAAACATAAAAACATATTCATATTTTCTTAATACCAAATTATATTGTATGAAGAGAACAGTATTAATAGTATAGTTGAATTGTATTAACTAATAGTTAATGTTAAGTTTTAATAATATTTAATATTATATATTATTTTAGAATATTTGTTATTATTAATTATATAATATTATATATTATTTTAGAATATTTCTATATATTACCATATAATATTGATATAACTAATAATAATAATAATAATAATAATAATAAAATATATTTTAATAATATAAATATTAGTTAACCTAGTTATTTGCATGCAGGAAGGAACAAGTGACGCTCATGTCAAAATATTTTCAGGTCATTGGGGTCAAAGGTCAACACTGCCAGTTCCAACAAAAGCATCAGAAACTCTGCTTCAATGATTCGCTTTGCCAAGTCGAGCAGATGAAATCGCATTTAAAAGAATAATTTTATTAATAAAACAATAAAAAATAATTAGAAAATAATAATAATAACAATAATATTAATAATAATAATAATAACAACAACAATATAGTATTAAATCTGAGTTACATTCCTTGCTTGTTTAATAATTGCATAAAATAAGTTAATGATAATAATTACTATTAACGCAATAAAAATAATTTGTTAAATGAATATTTATAATTTAATAAATAATTGTTAGTTTTACAAGAAAATGAACATATTTTTGGAAACTAAAATAAAAATATATTTGTGATTTTGAATGTAATTGTTAACTATTTCATGAGAAAATACAATATAATTTCAGATTTATAACTGTATTCGACATATTTAGTTTGTTATATTTAAAAATCTATTTTGTTATCCATGCTGCAGTTTATAATATTATTATTGTTATTATTATTATTATTGTTATTATTAATATTGTTATTATTAATATTATTGTTATTATTATTACAAATGACAAATGTTCGTATTTATTACGGTTATTGTTGCTGATATTGTTGTTATTTTTTATAATGTCTTGAAAGATTTGCCATTGTTCTGCTTAGACAGGTCTGAAGATGTTTTTAACAAAAGACATTTATATCAGCAAACACTCAGTAAATAGAACTGAGTAACTTAAAATAATAATAATAAACATTAAACGAAATTATGGCCATTTCTAGCTATTATTATTATTATTATTATTATTATTATTATTATTATTTTATTTTCAATAGATGCAATTCATGCGCTAAATACTGGTTTGACAAATCTCAGATCGTGACAAGAAACACTTCATTCAAACAAATAAAAATAAACATTTCAGATTTGTTATGTTTAAAGTTATTTGTCATGACAATTAAGCAAACAATTTCATACACAAAATCTTAATTTATTATTTATTGATCGCAGAGCATAAATATTTAAAAAAGTCATAAATAAAAAAAAAACCTAAAACACACACACGCGCACACATAATCATCTGCAAACAGCAGCCTATCATCTCCAATGATTTCTAATTAACAGTTTCCAATCCATCAAGCAACAGAATCTCTTTCCACGGACTCCTATCGAACACGACACGAAAAACTGGAAGAAAACCACTCAAAACTAATTATCGCCAACTCTACACCATCACGTGATCCACTCCACCTACGCACCTATCCACCCCTAAAGGACCCTACAAATTACAAACAAGACCTGTACCCCTGCAGGTCCTATAGAAGCCCTAATCTGAAAGCTTGGTATTGATTTACACACCCAAGGGCTTAACCTATCGGTAAATTTTATCCCTGCTCGATCGGAATTTCATCAGGTTTCTTAATCCTTTGGTTGGTTGGTTCGACCGTGGTCTAGCAAAATGGTTTAAAATTATTATTTCTTCATTACTATGCTAACTATCCTTGCTGGCACAGCTGGCGACCATAGGGCGACAGATGTCGCTGGTAATGGGGATGATTGACATCACCAGCTTGCCTTGACAAATCTTGACGAAGCTCATCAAAGGACGAACGACAAATTCGACAACAGAGAAGTTATAGATTTTTATATCAAGAATAAAAGAATAAAAGAAGAAAATTAACAATAATAACTTTTCACAATAATTTCCTCTTCTCCCCTCGTACAACCCCGTATAACCCCCCCATGGCAATGACGTCATCCACCCACTCCAAAATCAAGCCGCCATCCATCCAGCCTTAGGGGTAAGTCTATGAAGATGGCCAGATAAAGGCGTTAGAACGAACATTGCCTGCCATCTGTCGCACGGGACTTGGCCGATTCGAGGCTCAGAATGAAATCCTTTGTCATTTCCCGGTCTTTTGTTACTCGTCTGCTTCATTAGGCGAACGGTTTCTTTGGCTTTCCTGGCTTTTGTAAGTCGCTAGCTTTCAAGGGAGATTCACGGATTCGGACGGCCATGTTTTTTTGGGAAACAATGGGCTTGATGGTGTATCAATGAATGGATGATGGATGTGTAGATGGATGGATGGATTGATGGATGGATGGATGGATGGATGGATGGATGGATGGATGATGGATGGGTGGATGGATGGATGGATGGATGGATGGATGGACGGACGGACGGACGGACGGATGGATGGATGGATGGATGGATGGACGGACGGACGGATGGATGGATGGATGGATGGATGGAGGGAGGGAGGGATGAATGGATTGATTGATAAATGAACGGACGGATGGATTGATTGGTAAGTGGGTGGATGGATGAACAAGATGGTTAATCGATTTCGAGTAATTTTTCATCAACATTCTGTTTTGAAATGTTCGAAGTTTTTTCTTCTTTTCTGCTCTTAAAAGGTTTATTATTATTATTATTATTTTTATATTCTATTTGTAAATAACGATTAATTGTCAAAAAAATTATTATATTATTATTAAATTGTTCAAGGTCAATTATTAATAAACACATGTTCTCCATGTAAGGATGATTTAAACGATAAACATTTTTTAAAAAATATCAAATTATTGGAATAAAAGTCCTCATCAATTCTGTATTAACTCAACTCAGCAGACGAACCAGAAATAAAACTTGCTCACCATGACCCAAAGGCTTGTTCTGACCGTGTACCATTTTCATCCACGGATAGATGACTGGCATGGGAGGAGTGCCCTTGGTCGAATTGGGTGATGGAATGGACGGTACGTCTTCGTTCGGGGCAGCAGCCCTCTCTTCGGATTCCGAGCAGTTAGGGCTCCTATCACCCCCTTCGCTGGAATTGCCCGTATGACCGGAATTGCTGGACGAATATTGCTTGCACGTTTGACGGCGTTTGGCGTATTCGGGACTGGGCGAAAATGGCGAACCGGGGAACATCGGACGGCCCATGGATGGTTCGCTGTCGTGGATTGTTCTCTGGTAGCCCACCATGCAGTAGGGTAGCTTAGGGCAGTGTTCATAGTTGGAATAAGGTCCCTGGTAGGTGTAGCCATCTCTCGGACCGTCAGGGTACGATTCCGGAAGTCGATCAAGGCCGTTTCTGATCGACTCGCCGAACAAATGTCTAGACAGTGGCGTCCCGATATCCGTGCCGGACGATAGGTGCCTCTGGTCGGCCTGGTATATGCCCTGGATTTCGGGACTCTGTACGTGGTACTTTGAGAAGTTTGTCTTGGATTGGTGCTCCCTCTTGTTGTAGACCATTTCAGGTTCGGTGGCTGTGAAGTTGTCGTGATAAGGTAGGACGTTCTTGTGCTCTGCAGATTTTGGGTTGTTGAGATGTTGGGGGTATTCACCCTGCTGGCCGTAGTGGGGGTCCCTGGACGAATGGTAGGGTCGAGCCCGGGCATCTCGTTGGCAGTTGTTATTAGTGTTGTAGAAGGGCTATTGATTGTCAGAGAGGATATGAATTACCACCAATTAAAATATTTTTTTATTAATATGATATATTATAATTATATTTATAGTTATACCTTTCGTGGTATTTGCGAATAATTAGTTTATAAATCCAAGCGAGTTTTATGTGGTCGCGCCTATAAACGAACGTGTTTAAAATTGTGGCTTTGAAATAATTTACGGAAAATTCTTGATAATTTTCTTCAAATATAAATTTTATCATTTTATTTATTTATATAAATAGTGTCTTCTATCGTTGAATCTAAAGTCCACACGTTAAGTATTGAACATAAACTTGTTCAAACAAACAATGACCCACCTGACTTGACTGATAGTAGTTAGGATCTCCGAAAGATTTATTGGGGTGCTGAACACCAGGCCTAACGTACGGGCCTAACCCGTCCACCCCATTCATATGCACCTCCCCCTGGTCCGTGTAAGGAGGCAATATATCTTTAGGCTGCACTTCAGGGGTCTTGTTATGTAACAGGTACTGCAATCTTCGGGACTCGCACGGAGATTCGTGGAAGTGGAGAGACGGATGGTGTACGTAATCCGGTCCTTCATGATCCCCTACGACCCTACTGGATTGATAGGGATCGGCCTGTCTATGGTGTTGATAGGAGGCCAACATCGTTATCACGGGCTGATAATCTCATCTGGAAGCTTTGAAAACCTTGGTGATGATGTTTATGTAAACGAGGATATGTTCTTGTTAGCCAGGTCAATCCGATACTTTGAGAGTTTTTAAAATTATTATTTTTATTATTACGTTATTACGAATAAATAATTATAATAAGATTGATACAAAACAATTGATTAAAAAGTAAACCCATAATAATTAAGTAATTGACAAATTAAATAAACAAATCGACCTATCAATCAATCAATCAGCCAATCAATCAAGCAATCGTCTCTGAAATCCAAAAAAAAAACTCCGACGGAAGTGCAAACCGCAAAGACAAGAAAAGCTTAGGACGACTAACGCCGTCTCGGATGAATAATTGCAAACGCGTTCGCGCTCCGTCGACCAAACGAGTCTATATATCAAGCAGGTACCCTCGGCCAGGCAGATGAATATATAACCGCGCCCAATGAGCGATCGTCATCAGGAGACTCCGTCATTGATTGTCGAATCCACTCCAGCGCTTCAACGACCAATGGCGCCATGAGACGCGAAATGAGCGCCCGGGAGGTGCGTCTATTTGGGGACGGAGGTGGAAAGTGTTGAGAAATGGAATGTAGTGGGAACTGGGTGGGTTTGTTGGGTGAGTTGGGTGGGTTTGAGGTAGTGGCTTTGAGGACTGTTTCGGAGAGAGGAGAAACTTGACTTTGAGATTCTTTCTCGTGTTCCTGAAATTGAGAGTAGCGTCGTCGTCTTCTTCTTCTTCCTTGTGTGGATGGATTTGGAAAGTCATCATTTGATGTTCATTTCAGGTGAATTATAAAAAAATAAAAATAAACTGAAAAAAAATAATTCTCTTGTAAAATACGTCCCCGAGGAAAACTAATGTAGTCACCCGAGATCCCACTTAATCCACCTCGTCATCATCATCGTCGTCGTCGTCATCGCCAGCATAATTGTGATATAATTATCATAATTATTGTCCTTCCCTAGTAAGAGCCCTTTGATTGAAGTTGCCTCAACACTTCCAACGTTCGAATGACTTGTGCTTTCTTCACGACGACGACGATGATGACGGTGGTGATGATGACGATGAACATGACGGTGGTGATGATGAAGACGATAATAAAGCAGTAATGACGATGACGGCGCTGATGGTGATGTCGAAAATGATAATAATGTCATGGTCATTTTGTTTATATCTCTGAGTCATCTACTGATTAATATTAATTATTTATTAACATAAAATTTGTTTATATTAATATTAATAATAATAGCGGCAATAATAATTTGCCATAAAATTGGTATTATCAATTATTACGTCACGTGTCGAGTAACTTATCACGTGGGCATGGAATAGATACATTTGATAACTCTCTACTGAACTTTTTTTGCGTTAAAGTTGTTTTATCATTTATCTACGAATTATTATTGAAACTAATTTTATAAAATGGATTTATTAAATATTTAAATTATTATCTTATTCTCACAAATTTTTCCATCGTAAACGCCAGGGGACGCCAAGAAGTGCCGACGTCACTTCGATAGGATAGGATGATGGGGTGAGTGAATGAGTGAAGGTGGGAAGGAAAAAATATTTTATTTGAAATCCTTCATGTCATTGCTCTCTAATGTCATCGTCAAAAGCATCTTCATCGTCACCATCGTCGTCATCATCATCATCGTTGTCATAGTCGTCGTCATCATCACCACCACCACCACCACCACCATCATCATCATCATCATCGTCATCATCATCATCATCATCACCATCATAGTCGTCGTCGTCATCAGCAACAATTCACTTCTTCCAGTCGGAAGACCTTAGTTACTCCTTCCATGCGTGACGTCACATCTCCTCCTTTTTGAAGGAGACAACAAAAGGAACTCCATTTCTATGACGAGTCAATAAAAAGACTGCAAACAAGCTTTCCTGGAAGAGGAAGTCAACAATTGGATGGACGGACGGATGGATGGGTGGGTGGGTTGATGGATGGACGGACGGATGGATGGATGGGTAGACGAATGAATGGATGGATGGATGGGTGGATGGATGAATGGATAGATAGATGGACGGATGGATGGATGGATGGATGGACGAATGGATGGATGGATGGATGGATGGATGGATGACTGGATGAATGGATGGGTAGATAGTTGGTTGGAATATTTACTTCACCCGCTTGTTTCATCCCGACCGTTCATGTCCTTAGATCGTTATCGATGGATGGATTAGCGGGGCATTATGATGACGGAGACGACGACGACGACGACGTCGATGACGGTGACGTCGTCTGTGATGGTGGTGATGATGATGATGATGATGATGATGATGATGATGATGATGATGATGATGATGATGATGATGATGATGATGTCGACAGTGATTGTTATCGAATCTTGATCAACTCGCGTCTAAGAATTCAATCAGACAAAATCAAAGGCCAAGATGACGGCAACAGATTCAAAGAATTGACTTCTCTTGATTGACTTTGTTGAATTTTTTTGACGAATCAAAGATCTGATTGCTTATCAATACCACAACCATCACCACAACCACAACCACCACTACCATCACCACCATCGTCGTCGTCATCATCACCACCATCGTCGTCGTCATCATCATCATCGTCGCTAAGAGTTCGATCGATGATGCGATGGAGATGCAACCATTGCAAATGGATGATCTGCTTTTTCCCATCGAACGAAACTCGTTGCCTTTAATTGACCACCCACGGCGCTCACCTGCTGCGCCGTCGCTTTAGCGCCGCTGACGTCATCGTCATCGTCGTCATCGTCATCGTCGTCATCATCATCGTCATCATCATCGTGGCCATCATCATCGTCATCATCATCGTCGTCATCATCGTCATCGTCGACATATCATCATCATCATCGTCGTCGTCGTCATCATCATCGTCATCATCGTCATCATCGTCATCGTCGTCATCATCATCATCGTCGTCGTCGTCATCATCGTTATCATCATCGTCGTCATCATCGTCGTCGTCATCGCAGAACTGGCGCTCCATTAGTGACGTCACCGATGGTCGATTGGGTCTTCATTAAGAGGTTAGTACAGGCTATTATGGTATTAACGTGGCGTCCTATTTTGGTTTGGATGTTATTATTATTATTATTATTGTTATTATTATTATTATTATTATTATTATTATTATTATTATTATTATTATTATTATTATTATTATTATTATTATTATTATTATTATTATTATTATTATTATTATTATTATTATTATTATTATTATTATTATTACCACTACTATTAATCACCATCATCATGATCATCATCAACAGGATGTGAATTTCCATACATCGATTGTATTCTTCGCCATCGTCGTTGTCCTCTTCCTCCTCCTCCTGTTCCTTATGTGACTGACTGAACCTCTTTTGTGCAACCATTTATACAATGGTCGGCAAACAAACAATATCGATAACAATTACCTAATAATGGTGATAAAAATATTATATAATTCCAAAATTAATAATAACTAAAATAATAATTCGTTAATAATCCAACAAGAGGGCAAACAAACAAACAAACAAACAAACAAACAAACAAACAAACAAACAAACAAACAAACAAACAGACAAACAATAAAAAAAACAAAATTCGAAATCGCAAACAATTTAAAACAATTGAAGCAAAGTTCGTCACGCAACGTTGAACCACTCGTCACGCATGATTGCTCAGTCGTTGGCTCCTTTTGTTTCAACTTCCTCCTGGAAAATAAACTCCAGAGCCAAGGATGGCGTTCCCGAGGACTCTGTTGACCTTTCAAGAGTCGTCACCATCATCATCATCATCATCATCATCACCATCATCACCACCATCATCATCATCATCATCATCATCACCACCATCATCATCATAGTCGTCGTCATCATCATTACGACGTTCAGTCAATAGCAATTAAGTGAGCATTTGTCACAAAATGTTAATAAAATAATATTCCTGCCCGGCCTTTATAATTATTAAATGTCAAGTTTACCAACAATTGTGCTTTAAGAAATAATAATAATAATAAACAATAATTGAAAAGAAATTATATTATTATTATTATAAAAATTATTTAGATTTTATATTAGTAAACTTCTGAAATTAATTATAATAATAATAATAATAATAGTAAATATAATGCAAATATTATATAATTATAAATTTATTGCTGAAAACACAATTTTGAAGCTGCATTCAAAGCAATACAATTGAGGAGCACCATTAGTGAACTTGAAAAAACATAATTGTTTGTTAATGTCGTTATTATTATTATTATTATTGTTATTATTATTATTATTATTATTATTATTATTATTATTTTTATTTTTATTATTATCGTGTAATATCAACAAAAATAATAATTGCATAATTACTTTTCATCCAATTGTCTCCATTTTATTGGTGGAATTAAAACAAAAACAATTTTTTTTTTCTGCGCTTTGAAACAATTCAACGGAACGACGCTAAAGAAGTCGTCTGCTGTTCTTGGTGGCGCTAACAATGAGCGCTAGAAAAATGCCGCTCAACAATGGCGTCCGAAATTGTGGAAAATTATTTAACAAAAAACCGACAAAAATGCCACGAAAATATAATTCTTTATTTCGAAATAATAATAATAATAATAAAAATAAAAATATTAATAATAATAATAATAATAATAAGTTTAAAATAGGCGCCGACGTCCCAGAAGCACTTTGCGGCCCAAAAAATAATAATAATAGCACTACGTGGACCTTAGAATTGTTCATATCTTCACTTTCAGCTTTTCCTGTGTTTAATCAGTTGAATTATCGCTCAAATAAAGGATAATTAAGTATTTATTATCTTTAAAAGAAACAAAAATTCATGGTCATGCGCCTTCAAAGTCGACAATAGAGACGGAGCAAGGCGGGAAAGTGAACAAAAGGCAGACGATCGATGAGTAGCGGCATTATGATGATGATGATGATGGTTATTATTATTATTATTATTATTATTATTATTATTATTATTATTATTATTATTATTATTATTATTATTATTATTATTATTATTATTATTATTATTATTATTATTATTATTATTATTATTATCATTATCATTTACTAACTAATTCTTTACCAAGGCAATCTTCTAATGATATGAAAGGATTGGGGAATTGAAAGTGAACGGACAGATGGACGGATGTGTGAGAGAGTGGATGGATGGGTGGATGAGTGAATGAGTGGATGGATGGATGGGGCGGCGGATAAAGAACAAGAAAAAAAGGACATCATAAAGACAGGTATTCACACACTGCTTCACAGTCTTTGACACGATCTTAAATCTTGGTTGTCATCATCATCATCATCATCGTCGTCGCATCCAATTTCATAAAGTCACCCTCCAACCACGTGTCATTTCAAAATGGCGGAAACACCTGGAAGAGTCCGGCATACCTGGACAGACTCGATGGAGCGTGAAAAGGTGAACATAGCAAGGATGTCACGCATGAACGAATCGGATGAAGAAACGGAATCCAGGGATTACGAGATTGTGAATCGAAATGTGGATTGAAAACAAAAAGAAAGAAATAAATCTACAAATAATAAAGTTATTGTTACCAACAATCCAGGTAGCTATCAACCTGGGAGAAATGATTGGAAGGTGATGATGATGATGATGAGGAAGAAGAAGAGGAAGATGATGATGAAGGAGGTGACGTGAGCGATAATAGAATGCAACAATGGCGTCGTTTCTAATTGTTCTTTGGTGGCCGGACGAATCGTCATCATCGCCGTCATCATAATCGTCTGCGTTCATTAGAAGTTTGAGCGGTTTCTAGAGCTGGCTACAAATCGAATTTCATGGATTTTCTGTGATTCGTGGTTTCCCAGTCATGGTTTCAGTTTCGCTTTGTTTTGCTCATGACCTGGAGGCAGTTGCCGGAAAAAGAGATAACGATTGAAAGTGATGATGACGATGATGCGGTGGTTGGAAGTTGAAACTGTTGTTCAATCAAACATTCAATCATTCAATCAAATACTCAGTCGTTCAATCACCACAAGAGACGGTAACTAATAACTGCTGCTGCTGATGTTGATGATGATGACGATGAAGAATGTGAAAATGACGACGACGACGACGATGAAACCTCCAAACACGGACCCTGAGCAAGCCCCGGTACCGGCCTGATTTCGGACCACCGACCGACCGACCGAACGAACGAACGAACGAACGAACGAACGAATGAGAAACGAATGACGAAAGAAAAAGCGCCTCGTTTCGGAAGCCATCTTGTTTTTTTTCTTCTTCTTCTTCTTGTCTTTCAATTCCCTTCCAGTCGATAGGAATGATTGTTCGCTTTCCCTGGATTCAATGGAGCCGATGATTAATGAACAGCCACCCGCAACAGAAACTTTTCAACCCACCCACCCATCTGGGTGGGGAGAGGTTTCGTCTCAGTCTCTTCTTCTTTTATTTTGTGTTTCGGGTCGAAGTCTCTTGTTCTGGTCCCCATTGTGGCCACACACCACTTCCTCGGGTCCCATTTTTTGTCCCATTTCATTTCGTTTCGTTTTGTTGTTGTTGTTGTTGTTGTATTTTTTTGTTGTTGACCATGTCTGTCTGTCTGGCTGTCTGCCTGTCTGTCCGTCCATGCTGTTCTTTTCGACATTTGTAGCCGGATCTCCTGCTAAACCGCCCAAATCCACAAAAGTCAAAATCATGAGGTCACTAAATGCTAGTCATTATTGAACACAATTTTACTCTGACTCTCACCCCACAAAACTCCTGAGATGGTGATGATAATGATGATGACGACGACGACGATGATGATGATGATGATGATGATGATGATGATGATGATGATGATGATGATGATGATGATGATGATGATGATGATGATGATGATGATGATGATGATGATGATGATGATGATGATGATGATGATGATGATGATGATGATGATGATGATGATGATGATGATGATGATGATGATGATGATGATGATGATGATGATGATGATGATGATGATGATGATGATGATGATGATGATGATGATGATGATGATGATGATGATGATGATGATGATGATGATGATGATGATGATGATGATGATGATGATGATGATGATGATGATGATGATGATGATGATGATGATGATGATGATGATGATGATGATGATGATGATGATGATGATGATGATGATGATGATGATGATGATGATGATGATGATGATGATGATGATGATGATGATGATGATGATGATGATGATGATGATGATGATGATGATGATGATGATGATGATGATGATGATGATGATGATGATGATGATGATGATGATGATGATGATGATGATGATGATGATGATGATGATGATGATGATGATGATGATGATGATGATGATGATGATGATGATGATGATGATGATGATGATGATGATGATGATGATGATGATGATGATGATGATGATGATGATGATGATGATGATGATGATGATGATGATGATGATGATGATGATGATGATGATGATGATGATGATGATGATGATGATGATGATGATGATGATGATGATGATGATAATGATGATGACGACGACGACGATGATGATGATGATGATGATGATGATGATGATGATGATGATGATGATGATGATGATGATGACTTATGAATATGTAGTGATGATTATAGTTTCTAGCCTTTCACAAGTCCTAGTCAGAGCTCTTCCGAATCATAATCATGACTTGATGAGAGTCCAATTTATCTCCATCTAGCGCTAGTTCTACCCAATGCTACCCACTTCTACCCACTTCTACTCATTTCTACCCAATTTCCTTTGTGTATTTATTTCGGACAATCAAAATGCCATGTTTTTGACAGGGAGACCTTCAATAATAAAATATTCAGACGTCTGCCAAGGATTGAAGCTTTTGGCGCGAATAGGGCGAGCCGAGATAGTAATAATGATTATAATGGTTATTATTATTATTATTGTTATTATTGTTATTATTATTATTATTATTATTATTATTATTATTATTATTATTATTATTATTATTATTTTGACGTCGTGAGAGACCGTCACAAGGGTTGAATCACACTTTTGATTGAACGTGACGACCAATCGTGTCACGTGACGTCCATGAGAAGGAGCTTTGTGTTTGCTGTCATCGTTGTCATCATCATCATCGTTGTCATCATCATCATCATCGTCATCATCGTTGACATCATCATCATCATCGATGTCATCATCATTAGTACATTGATTGGACGGAACTGAATTGGAAAGTGAGTGAAATTATGTCAGAAGCGATTTGATTGTTGATGCAATTCTTTGTTTGTTTGTTTGTTTATTTGTTTGATTATTTGTTTGATTGCAAAAGTAACAACAAAAACTTTTTTTTCTTTACCTCTTCCTTCCATTCTTTCAGAGCGTCACGTCGCTTTGGCGCCAGTCGTACGCGACATCTTTCTCTGGCGCTTCGTCTGCGCCAGTACAGGCAGAAAAGCTGGAGAATGGTTAACTCGAGCATGGTTATCATAACCATGGACCGATAGATCGATGGACATTTGGAAGAGATAGATGGATGAATGGATGGATGGATGGATGGATGGATGGATGAATGGATGGATGGATGGATGGATGGATGGATGGATGGATGGATGGATTGTTAAATGAATGAATGAATGAATGAATGAATGAATGAATGAATGAATGAATGAATGAATGGCATCCTTCCATGTTCTTTGCTTTATCTCAATTCAGTCATCATCATCATCATCTATATCATCACCATGAACATCATCATCATCGCCAATGCAGATGCTTTCGTTGCATTATCAACATTTCAGTTGTATTTGTATGTTAATTGTTTAGATTGTTTGTATCAATGGTTTCTGAATGTAGAGGTAACATCCCGGTTACACCTGGATGAGTGGCGATGGACAGACGGGGGTAATGAAAATGAATGACAAAATAAAATCGTCGTCGTCGTCATCAGCATCACGATGATGACGACGACGATGATGACGACGATGATGATGATGATGATGATGATGATGATGATGATGATGATGATGATGATGATGATGATGATGATGATGATGATGATGATGATGATGATGATGATGATGATGATGATGATCTTCACTATCATCATCATCATCATCACAATCATCGTCAACAACAAACACAACAACAAAAATAACATGTCATTTTTAATTTCCCTCATAGGAAGTACAATATACAATAGTTTGAAATGCTTTTTCAATTCGAAACAAAAGCAAGCAAACAAACAAAACAAAACAAACAAACAAACAAACAAAACAGACGAATTGAAAACTTGGCTGAGTAAATGAAACATCGTCGGAATAGTTTCGCACGGTGGGTGGGTGGCTGGGAGGGAATTGGGTCGAAATTTGGAGGAGGTTAAAATTTTCAGGGGATTTTGGGGCAGGCCCAACATTTTTCAACAACAACAACTGGAACTATTTTGTTGTGGGATAAACCTTGCATCTAAATCAAAAACTCAGTTTATTTATTTTTTTTTTGTTTTAAAGTATTTGTTTCCAAAAAATGAATTTCATCGAATATTTATAAATTCCAGAAATATCTTGAGATTGTAAGACTTAAAATTAAAACTTAAAATAAATAATTTCTTTTCAGATTCAGCAGCTGAACTGTTCCCTCATGTTGAAAGCTCAACTGATTCCAAGTTACACTTTCTTGAAGACGTTTCACTCAAAAACATACGAGCCCCCTAAAAAAGGTCACCAGACCAGGTCACCGAATTCTACGGGGGTGTGCTCAGCCCACCCTCTCTCAGGCCTTCATAAACGATTCTGACGTCACGCAGGCAGCGCTAGATAAATCGACCGTTATTCTGCCATTCCTTTTCCAAAATCGGTGGACATTTCCTTCTGACTTTCCAACTTTCGGTGTTCGTTCGTGCGTGAACTTGAAAAGTACCAAGATGGAATCTCTCTGAGAGCCAATCGTAGGCCGAGAAAAGGAAAACACGTGACCTAATGACGTCTTAGCGAGAGACGGAGTTAAATTTAGAAACCTTCTTTAACCTTATGTTGTCGTCTGCCTCGTTGTGCGCTCTTTCAAACTGTTGCAATGCTAAGGTGATATATGCTTTGAGATATATTTATGTATGTAGTAAAAGTATATTAAATTAAAATTAAATTATATTACTATTAATATAGGATAATAATAATAATAAAAGATTACTAAAAAATTGATTGATTAAATTAAAAAATATCAATCTCAGTCATCGAACCGAGTCTTAACTAACCTAGTCCAAGCAGGTTGTGGTCTACCAAGTTACCCCGCTCATCCACGGTACACTCCTCCTCTCCCGGGGGTACACAGATGGGTGGAAGAGGGTTAGATTGGTCTCCATGGTTTCCATGGTCACGACGGATCATTTGATCGGCAGAGGGCGTCTACTGGTCGAGAGAAACTCATTTGGTTTCAACGGTTCATTTGCATGGAGAAGTCATTTGCTGTCCGATGAAGCGTTCATCAACTCTGGCAGAAGGGATGGAAGCGCAAATGAAGGAATAAAACCTCTTATGGTAAAGACGCGTAAAGACATAAGTATTGCGAGGGTATGTGGTGCCATATGGATCAAGTACTGCCTAAGTACCGGTACTTGGTATTAGACAATTGACGAGACAAGGATTGGAATCAATACTGTAAGGTCAAGTGGTCGGATCAAAAATTATTAATCTAAACTTGTTAACCTTTGTTGTGCTTGTTGTTATTTATTATTAGAATAGTTAATAAATAAAATTACTAATAAATTATTCATTGATATTGTTATTATTATCATATGTTATTATTATTATTATTATTCTTATTATTTGATCGATATTAGAAATATTGTTATGTAAAACAATATTACATTAGATATAAAAAGGTTATAATTTAAAGTTATTATCGATTCCAGCACAAGAAGAAATGGGTGCATTAAGTAACAAAGCTATGCAAATAGCACGGGGATAGCCATTGAAATAATTACAAAGGATGTAAAAAAATATGTAAATTTCTTTTCCTTTGGCTCATTTAAGAGGATAATTTTGTAATTAATAGGAAATAAGATTCAATAAATTGTAAAAAAAAAAACCTATTCATTGATCACAACGCTTATGAAAACAATGGAAGAAGACAATGCCAAGACAAACAAACAAACAAACACACACACAAACAAACAAAAGCATACAGAGATACACAGAATAGGGATTCATATCTTGAAGCATACATCAAGTGATACAAGAAAAGGTTTGTATTCATGCAGGAAATACAAAGTCTCCTTCATTAAGCGATTTGCAGTAATTATTAAATACTTCACTGTCCACCAAAGACATCTAATAATATTAGTACCGTAATAATATCATAATATTATTATATTATTATGTATTAATATAATATATATTATTACTTTGTTATGATTTTATATTACCATATTATTAATATTATTATTTAAAAAAATTAAATTAATTAAGCTAATTTAACCAAATTATTTTGCTAATTATTATTTACATTACAAAAAAAACTTTGTTGAATTAAGCGAAAGATTTAAAAACAATTCATGAGCAGAAATCATTTTCTTGGTTCATCAATCAAGAGAAATTGATTTTTCAAACTCCATTATCGCTCGAATTCAAACAAAACTCGTTGCCAAAAACAAAATTGTTTGTTTGTATTTTATTCTTTCAATTTTCAAATGATTTATTTGCAAATAGAATTATAAACTCTTTTGTCGCGTGAGCGGAAGCCATTTTGTTTTTATTTTTCTCTGTTCTTTGATTATTTGATTCTTTGATTGCCTTGTTCCAACGTTTAATCTTGGATCATCGACCTAACATAGATTATATATACTTTATTTCTTGCAAAATATTTTAAGTTAATTTTCATTGTTTTTCTTGATTTTAAATGTAATAAATGATAATAACAAAATAAATGTAATAAATTCATGTGGGCAGTTCCAAACAAAACGGTTTTGAACATTAAATTAATAAATAAATAATTTATTCTCATATTAAAAATCACATTAATTATATTGTTTTATTAAAATATTAAATTAAAATTTAAATAAATAATATTTAATATTATTTAAATAATTTAAATCAAGAATAAAAATAATTGAGAATAATTAAAGCTTTTAATTAATAAATGTAACAATTAGTTTTATAATTGACATTATAAATAATTTTTATAAAATATTTTAGACATTTTTAAATATAATATAATTTAAATTTCATTGTGGAGCACTCTGGTGAATGAAATAAAATTTATTTTTATAAACATTTTAAAAAATATATCCCATCTGGTGAAAGAGAAAATTTAAAAAATATTTTACGGTATATTCCCCGTGTGTAAATAAAAATTATTAATATAATTTGGATGACAAAATATTTGCAAATTTGATGCTATATTAAATACCATTTTAATCAATTTAAATATATTTAGAATTATATTTTTACAGATTTAGAAGATAATATATTGTGATAAAATAACAATAATAATAATAATAATAATAACTTGAGTATAATTTATTTGTTATAAATTTATATATTAATATAATAATAATAAATATAATAATAAATTAATTTATTTGTTCCAGTAAATATAATTTAACACGGATGTTATCCTTTTGAAAATAAATACCTTTAATGCGAAAATCAATTATTATTTCGTTCGGGTTGTGACTGGTTTCCCAAGAATTATAACAATTATAATTGAATATTTATAAAAATTTAATTACTTCGTAAGTAATATTTAAAAAATATTTTAATGTTAGTGACCATTTTGTCTATTTTATGTTAAAATGATAATATTCTATTATTTTACTGAATATTTTAATGCTTTTATTGTAATTATTATTATAAATCACAAAAAAGAAAAGAAAAACGTAATAATTCTTGTGTTGCATTTAATTACTTATAATAAATATTATTGGTATTTATGATATTATGATTTATTTATTAATATCGTTTTATAAATATTATTCAGTAAAATTCCCTCAGTAATGAAGATTTATTTATAATCGGACAACAACCTTTTTTGCTGACAAACCGTCACGGTCCATTGGCTTTCTGTTTCGAGTTTCAGTGGATGTTCAACTTACAACTATAATTATAATATATAATATATAATTATAATATATTATTCATTTTAACATTTAATATTTTATTCGCGATTATTGTTATTATGAAATTAAATAAATTAATCATACGGTAAATTATTTTTTAGTATAATTTTGCAGTAATTCATACCATATATTATTTAATTTATTATAAAAAATTATCTGGTAATTCATTCATCGAATTATGACATATTAATGTATTTTTAAATTAAGGCACGAATTAACCATTAAGAAACAATTCTAATTTTTTAATTTCGATTTATTAATAATAAATTTAATTATTCTCAAAATACCCCTAAAAATAGTTTCGTCATTGAAGGTCTAAGAAGACCCAGACAAAAATCAAAAACATTTTAAAAAATACTTTTCAGTCTGAAGGATTTGAAAAGATTTTTATGGTGCATCATGATAAAGTAGTGGTAGTAGTTAAAACTAGACCAATTTTGTTTTGGTAATTATGTTATTATTAAGTTATTATTAAAATTTTAATTATATTACGTAGATTTAAATTAATTTTAAACTAATGTAGTAATGTAAATATAACAGGCACTATCATGATATTATACACCATATAAATATTTATTAATACTTATACAATAACAGTTATAATAAGAATAATGGAATTGATAAGGATTATCATTTAAGGTCTGATTAATTGCAATTACGATACCAATTTAATTATTAATTTATTTTATCAAACATTTTATCAAACATTTATTTAAAAAAAAAATAATAAAATCCAATAATGAAATAATAAATGGTTTCGTGTACTTTCCAAAAGTCAGATTTCCTAGAGGGGGAACATTAAAATCATGGTTTGAATGAGCCTCATTCATTCATTCATTCATTCATTCATTCATTCACTCATTCATCAATCAAATTTCTAAAGAAACTTTCATGTTGTGCAAAAAAAAACAGATACAGGTATACCTACAGGGGTCAAGCAGATAACGTTCTCACCTGTGAATGAACACGAGTGAAACACGAGTGCATCCGATTGAACGTTGTGGCAGAACAATGAATCTGGAAGTCTATAAGAAGGAATCAAAAATGCAAGGATTGCAGTTGAGATTTGAAGATCTGCAACAATCCTTCTCAAGATGTATACTCTGCTGATTGCTTCAATCTTTGCGCTGGTACCCTACCATGTATTGGCACAGAGTGAGTTTGGGTTTCAGTATATTTTTATAATCAATGATTATGTTTTTATTTATAACCTTTACAATTGTTAGCAGGTCTTCAAAGTATTAAGACAACTCGTCTGCAAATGAATAATTATAGTTTTAAATTATAATTTAACGTAATTATTTTGGCAGCCTGCGGCTCTTGTCCGGTTGGATTCACCTATTTCCCGGAAATCAACAAGTGCTACAAGGCCTTCCCTACGAAGCAGACCTGGGACCAGGCACTGCTTACCTGTCAAAATCAGAACTCTCACCTGGCCACTGTGTTATATCCATGCTCCAACAATGCACTGAACACGATCTTTGCTCCAATCAAAAGTGCTTTTTATCGTTTCGCTTATTTTTTTAAAATTTTCCTTTTTAAAGCAATTATAATTCAGGAAATATTTCTATCAGTGATGACAATAACATGCTGTAGACATTAGAAAAGGTTTAATAATAACCATAACCTGTTATAATTATCATCAAAGCTTGAAGAATTACCGTAATTTCTTAAAATATTATAACATGTTTAATGGATAACCTGTTAAAAACATTATCAAAGGCCAGTGCATGAATCCGGACGTTAACGTACCTACGTTCTGGTCTGCCGGGAGAAGAAAGTGCACCAACGGAGCATTTGGCTGGGCCCCAAACCGTGGTACGATGTTGGACGTGACATACACGAGCTGGCTCAAGGGTGAACCTAACAACATTGGTGGCAATGAGGACTGCGTCCACATCTTGTCCTACGACAACAAGGATCTTCTTTGGAATGACAGCGTCTGCTCGAAGCCCAACTGCTTTGTCTGTCAGGTTGACCTGTGAGGAGGTCCTGAGAAGTTCGAGTCGTAACATTTGACGACAACAACAATATTGCTTTGAAATGCTTTGAAATTCATAATTCAACATATTTGAACAAATTATTCTTAGATGTTTCTTTTAGAGTTTTACTTTATTGTTGTTGTTGTTTAATGATCTTTAAAATGAAATAAAGAATTTTTTAATTCATTCGAATGAAAAATGGAGTTTAATGATAAAAGCTTATAAATTATTAGCTGTAGATTATAAATTATAAATTATGGGAGGACGATATTTAAATTACAAATTGAAACTGAAAGTTTTGGAAAATAATTCACATAAACAGTTGATTGAACCAATTAAAAGAGACCTACACACATATATACACCCGTACGTATATATATACCTATAAACGTATTGTTACATGTACCATGTTAAAATCTGATTGAAATAACAGGATTGAAACGATATTCAATCTTCAAATTTCAAACGACATCATCACTTAAAAGATTCATAGACTTCGAATAAATTCAGTTTCAAAGTAAAATATTTTTATTTTTTTTTTAAATTAATTATTATTATTACTATTATTAATTTCCATCACAAAATACATCCTCATTTGTGACAAAAACCTATTTACCTGAAATTCCACCAGGTTTAGTGATGCCAGAAACGATAGAAAATAATTCATTTCGCCATCTAGCGATTTCTTTGAAGAAATTAAAAGATAAATGCATCCGACATCTGGCGTTGCAGAAATAAATTACACGAGTACCAACATATATATAATTAACACAATATATACAACTAACATAATATATAATTTAATAAATATGATAACTTATCAATTACAAGAATATCAATAGTTACGATTACATGATGTTTTCCTGATTAATCAAATTCTTATCAAAACTGATTGCAATATTTTCAACGAATAAGTTATAAAAACAAAAATAATTATATTTTTAATATGAAATAAAACAAGTTTGCATAATTTAACAGGAAATTAAATATTTAAATCAATCAGTACACCAATTAAAAATTAATAAAAAGAATATTATTATTATTATTATTATTATTATTATTATTATTATTATTATTATTATTATTATTATTATTATTATTATTATTATTATTATTATTATTATTTGCAACATCTAAACAGAAACACCTCATTCTGATGGATGCAAATCTCTTTAAATTCTTCCAAATCTTTTTATATTCACCGACATTTTGGATCCCATTTCGAAATCTATTTGAAGATCAGGACTTTATTCTGTCGATGACCCATGAAAGGTCATTTCAGTGCAAAGTTCAAAGTAAAAAAACATTTGATTTAATTGATAAGTGAATAATTATGTGGTGTTACTGGAGTTAATTTGGAATTTATAATAAATTTAAAGAATTAAAAATGTTTGAAATTAAAAAATTAAAAATTATTTAAATTATTTTAGTGTTTAATATTGAAAAGTTGAAAACATAAATTTAATTGCTATTGATAAATCAAAATGCTAGTTTTAAATTGATTTCCATTTACAAATTAAGAATTATTATTTACTAAATTGGAATTAAATCACATATTATTATCTGGAAATTGTCAACAACATTAATAATAATAATAATAATAATAATAGTAATAATAATAATGATAATAATAATATTCGCACATTATTTACAAATATGACTTAGATATGATAAATTTAAATTTGCAGAAATAAATATTATTTTTAAACATAATTAAATTTAGATTTGATATTTGTAAATAACAAATAATTAAAGTTAATAATTTAAACGACATCAGTTTAAATAAAAATAAATAAAATTAATAATAGTTTATAATATCGAAATAAATAATAAGTCAAGGATATATTCTTATACGGATTATATATTATATCTTCTATGTTAATATAACCATTACGATTATTGTTATTATTATTATTATTACTATTATTATTATTATTATTATTATTATTATTATTATTCGATGTCAAAATGACAATATGGTGTTTAAATCTCAACCTTTGCATGAAGATAAGCAATTGTAAAGGGCATTTAAAGTGTCGATTTATAATTTAAATATAATTATATGATTATTATAATATAATTGTTGCATTAAAAATATTATCAGCTTAAAGTGTTTATTAGATACAAAATATTCTTTCTGATTTTAAATTTATTTTTGAAATAAACCAATTTTTATGTTATTGCTAATAATTTAAACATTTTTAAACTTATAAATCATAATAAATAATATAATATAATATTATAAATTGTGATTTTGTGTTTCTTAAATTGTTATAAAATCAAATAAAATTACTTTTTCTAGTTTTCTTCTTAATCTCAAAGTATCATCTTAAAATATGGTTGTTTATTTATTATTAATATTATCTATTATTTTATTATTTATTATTATAAATTCAATTAAAGTTAATCAGTTCTTGACATGTTGCTCAACAATTGGAACGTTATTTATATTTATGACAAGGATTTATTCTTTTAATTATTTGGTATACTTAATAATTAATTTTGTTGGAATATATACAATATTGATATCATTTATATCAATGTAAACAACTTTAATCTATCAATGTTATCAATAAAATAATTATAATTATAATATAACATATAATAATATAATGTGATATTACATAGTATAATATAATATAACATAATATAATATATAACATTATAAAATATATTATGTAAAATCTCATTCCATATTTGTTTAAAATATGGGCTTTTAAAATTGAATTGAATCCATAAATATTATAAAATTATAATAAGGTTTTAAAATTTTAATCTCAAAATCTAATCAAGTAGATTATTACACAAAATAATTTGATGTCAAGGTACAAATAATTTACAATGTAAAGGTATAATCATAATTTGTATTATAATGAATTTAAACCAAATCGTTATTTAAAAATAATAATTTCAATTGATTTTTTAAAATCAATCACAAAATTTTTACTATTACAATAATTATTTGATGAATATATTCGATTGTATGTTAAATATTTGTTATTAATTATAATAATTATTTCAGCATAACATTTAAATCAGAATTAATTTCGTGTAATAATTAATAATTATTATTAATATGTTTACAATAAAAAACCATTGTTCCACCATTTTGTCACCATTTTCTTGATAAACTTGTTACCAAATGAAGACGGAATTGATCAAGATTTTTGGAGGAAATAATTAAAATGATTCGATAAACTGGAAAATTTAAAAAATAATTAAAACAATTAGAATTAAGAACATTTATTATTATTATTATTATTAAAGAATTAAGAGCATAAATTGATTTAAATAAATAATTAAATCAAATTTAAAAAAATCGAGATTTGGTGGAGGTTGAACTGAAGGAACCTCAGAAACCGAATTAAATTTGACACTGAAGCCAACTCATTTGATGATTTATTATTTGTATATTATATTATATTATATTATATTATATTATATTATATTATATTATATTATATTATATTATATTATATTATATTATATTATATTATATTATATTATATTATATTATATTATATTATATTATATTATATTATATTATATTATATTATATTATATTATTATATTATATTATATTATATTATATTATATTATATATTATATTATATTATATTATATTATATTATATTATATTATATTATATTATATTATATTATATTATATTATATTATATTATATTATATTATATTATATTATATTATATTATATTATATTATATTATATTATATTATATTATATTTCCATCAATTCAAATAAAGTCATACAAACAATGGGTGCTTTGAGTCCAGAAGGAATGGTTATGACTAGGGTTATTGTTAGAGCTAGGGTTAGGGTCAGGGTTTCTCTTATACAAGTCAAGACTTGGCGTCTCGGTTGACGATTTTGACTTGACGTCGACTGACGATTTGAGCAATTCCTGTCTGTGTATATAGTTGCTTTCTGACCCGATCCATGAGACTTTGTCATTGACACTTTGTTTAAGACTTTGTCCAAAACATTTATTGGCATTTGGTCTTTCCCATTCCTACAGATCCATAGGGATTAGGGTTAGGGTTAGGGAAGCACTGTTAAAATATATATGTGGATCATAGTGACTGATGTTAGCAATTTCACAAGTAAATATTAATTGATGTTAGTAAGTAATTTTTGGTAAAAACGAAGATGCAAATAAACAAAAAGTCGCAACACTGCCTTAAACTGAATGAACGAATGTCGTTTCTTTGTCACGTCAAAAAAAAATCATTTGCAGTGATTGCAACACGTGTATTTAGTTATACAATGCCTCAAACATCGATCGAAGACACTTAGAATCCGTGACTCATCTTAAGGATGAAATTCCCAAGAATTGAGTTTTGTTTGTTTAATATTCAGAAATATTTTCCAAATTGTTTCACTTTCATTTTCTTTGCAGACTTATTTTTTTCCTTTTTTATTATCATTTCGATGAACTTAGCAGACATTTTAATTACATTTGCAGCCATTTTCCAAATGTAGTCACGTGTTGAACATCAATAATTAAAAAGTAAAGTGCAACTTGTTTTTTTCAATTCTTTTCTCTTCTTCACAAAATCTTGAAATGGGAACCTCTTAACCTCTGTCCTATTCCAAGAACCACGGTTCAGCTACAAGAAGAAGAAGAATCTCGCTTAAAGTCCTTAATTAGAAACATCAGATGTCTGTTTGCATACACATTGAGGTTTGTATAAACACGTGATTGAATATCCACGTGTTTTGATGTTTTTGTTATAATTTGTTCTTTTAAACTTTGAATAGTTTACAGTTACGTGTGTTGGATGTTTTTGTTAAATACGTCCTGTTCTGTCAGGATTATGTGATCATAACTGATGATGTCATCATCTGAATCGTTCACAACCAAGCTTTGGATGGAATCCGACACCTGCCTATGATTGTAATCGTTATTATAATAATTATTTACTAATTATTTACCTTGATTAAAGTTTGTATTAGACCTAATCCTAAAGATTCTTGTTTTAAAATATTATATCTTTGTTACTATTGTATCTTGTAAATATTAAATCCTCGTAAATATCTGCATATAAAAATATTATATCTTTGTGATATTATTAAAAATTATAATTTAATTAACAATAATTTATCACAATACGACCATTTCAAATTGTTCTATTTAATTTAAAACAAAGAATTCTTATAATTGACAGACTAATAATGTAATAGTTGTGTTATGCAATTAATTTGTATAATTTGCATTATTGCATATTTCCGACCAGGTTTGACCTCCTCTTACATGTTTAATATGAGTTATTAATAATAAAAAATAAATATATTAATCTGATGATAAAGATAATTATTAATAATTTATTTGACAATAAAGAGTCCTTTTTTTCTGACGAATTTATTCTTTAAGCAATTATATTTCATTTATTTAGCGCTGCATAATTCAAGGGCAAACTATAGTAAAACCAAAAAGTGTATGTTTTAAAAATGTACAACAAAAATATAAAAAATGGATTTAAATTGATAAATATTAACTTAAAAAAATATATAAATCGACATTTAAATTTAAGGATATTTTTCTCAATAAAAATAAATGTTTACTTTGTGATAGGTTTGCGATTTTAATATATAATTTTAACTTTTCCTAAAACATATTGTAATAACCCGGGGTCCTCAAACTAATTATAGAAGGTCAGGTTTATTGAAAGTTGTCAGAAGGCTTGGAAGATGCACGATGCTTCAAATGTCTAAGTCTTGAAATCTGCTGTTTCTCTAACTCTCGCTCTGTTTTCCGAGATAAATCTATTTGTCGAGGTACATAACCAAAGAGTCTGAATAGTACCAATTAATTAATTATAAAATTATTGCCACTAAATTTAATTAATTACTAAATTAATTAATCAGCAATATAATTTTAATTATTCTTCAATTTACTGGATCTAGGGATCCAACAATATCAAAACACGAGCATCAAAATGTTAAGCTTAAGTCCAAGAGACCTCTTCTGGTCTAATTCTGTCTTCAGATTCATTCATTTGTCCCTAATTTGATACTTTATTATTTCAAACATATTATTGCAATCATATTTTCAATCACTTGGAATCATTGACCAAATGAGGCATTGAATTGATGGATTAAATGGAATATTACGTTTTTACTTATTAAATCTGAATATTTACTTTCAAATTCATATCAAACATGTGATGCACAGGGCATTTCTTTGCAAAGATGGTACAAATTTAATCAAATTATAATATTTATAAAAAAAAAACTATTTGTTCAGGTTTGAATTTAGAAATCAACGTAAGAGTTAATAAATGAATATAAATTATATAATAATTTCGTTATAATATTATAGAAGTCAACAAAAAAGAAGCATATCTTAAGGAGAGAAATAGTGGATATAAATGTTTATAAAGGATCCTTTTATAATTTGTTAAATGGAATTATAATTAAAATTACAAATATTTTTTATTTTAATTCTTGTATAATTTAAGATCTATAATTAGAAATATCACTGATACTGAATGATAATATAAATTGCAATTTTAACATTATTTTTCAATGCTTTAATGTCATGAAAATTGTATATAATTTTAAATTAATTTAAAAATGAGATTAATATGAGATTAACAATGAATATTTGAAATTTATCAATTTATGAAGACTAATTGTTTCACCTTTTATTCATCTCCAAATCATGTCAAAAGTAAATGATATTATGTTATATTATGTCATGTAAAATTAAATATTTGTGTGAGCATTAAAAATATATAAAATTGAAAATGAAATTAATAATTATTTTTACAATTTCAGAAATACTGGTAAAAGATAATAATAAGAATAAAGGATAGTAAAAATAAATGTTTTATTAATATATTTATTGATATAATAATTGATATTCTGGCAATAATGTTTATTCAAAAATAATTTTAAATTATATTTAATCAATTATTATATCAACAAATATATCTATTCAAATTAAATTATATTATTTTTATATTATATTTATTCAAATATAATTTTAAATTATTTTGCTCAATTTAGGATAAAACAATGGAAACAATATTAAATAGCTTAAGTTGTTGGGATTGTTTTAGTATTTATAATCTTAATGTAATAAATTAACTCATAATAATAATAATAATTTAAAAAGGATTTAATAAAGATGACAAAATATTTTAATTATCCCAATTTTATAAATAATATTACTTCTTAATGTTTTTTTAAACTGAAGTTTAAATTTATTAATTCTAATAATCATAAATATCAAATATCTGTCACATATTGATTTTAATTCTCAGATTTGTTGAGTGAATAAATTATGCACAAATTCTTGCATATTTAATGAGCCAGGTTTAGGGTTAGCATGTTGTGGCTAATTAGAGGTTTAAAATTCAAAACAATTATTTTATCAGATTATAATTATAATTTTAAATAAAATTGCAATTAATTATGTTGTAAAATTATTTGAGTGTATATTTATTTTAATTAAATACTTATAAAAATTTAAATGTTATTTTAAAAAATATGGAATGTAAAATAAATAAATTAAAGATTATTTGTTTGAATAGCATATTAATGAATGAATTGTTATTAATTTCATATTCTTTACGACATTTAAATATATTTTTTTATTTAATATTACAATAAATCAGTTTAAAATGACTGGTACTTTTAGCTCCAGAGATGGCAAGACTTTACTGTATTCTCATTGCCATAATTTTCGGGGATACTTTTTGTAGAAGAAAATAATTATTATTTAATTAATATTATAACTTAATGTAAAGTTAATATATAATTCATAAGATAACTTATTTTATAGTTAAGAAATTGGTAACATTATGTCTTAAAATTAATTTAATATTATAACTTTTAACTGTTTTTTTAATAATTTACATTTTGTTCATTCTCAATAATCATCACATTAAAATATTCAAAGGATGAAAATTATAAATTATTATATTTATAGAAATTATGTGGTTCGCACTCCTCAATTGTCTTCGATATTATTTGGTAATAATTAATAAGAACAATTATTCAGTATTAAAAATATTCCGTAAAATTATTTTGATATTTTCCCTTACAGTTATAGAAAACACACGTACACACAAACAAACACACTCACACGAACACAAACTCACAACAAACGAATCAAACGCTTTGCTCAGCAACAGCACTTTCTTCTCAGCGGAACACAAAAAATCGCATCCCAAAGGTCAAACGCGGTTCAAAGGTCAGAGTTCACTTTCACTTCAATAGAAAATATTTGCAGACGTTTTTTTTATTTTGCAATCAATCCATTTAATTTTATTTAATTTTTTAATAAATAAATATTATTTTAATGACCCTGTGACCTTGAGCTGTTGTCACTTGCGTGGTTATTGTTATTTCTGAATAATGAATCTTGGATTTCATGAATATTATAATTTCATAATTATGTTTTTATTGCATTCACAAATTTGGACTGGTCAATAAATTCCAATAAATGCCTCAAAGAATTACAAGAATTTTGTTGTTTACAAAGGTTATTATAATTATGCAACGACAGTAATTAATATTAATCTAAACAGGGCGGTATCACCCAATTAGCATAAAGGTCGCAATTGGGTCAAATGTCGCAGCCAACCAATCATTATCCAATTGACCTTCAAAAAGCTGTCCGTAGTGACCAACCACGTCGGTCCTTGATTGTAGCAGCTATTAAATCAGCAGTGTAAGGGGCGGAGTCAGACTATGACGTGGTCGTGACCCGCTTTATTATAATAATTTATTCACAGGGTTTAATTGAATAAATTAACTGCCTGTTTTTATGTTTCTAATCGGAGTGGTTTAATTTGTCCTTTGATCATAATAGCCTTAATTCGAATATACCTTTTTTGTTGAGTGATTACGTAATACAGGTCAATTAGTGTAATTAGCAGCTTATAATGCGAGTCAAATTAAGTTGTGAATGGGCAATGAATAATAATTAAGTTCCAACATTTTGAATAAAAACAAATTATATAAATAAAATTTTAATATAAATTTATTCGTTCATTGTTTCTAAAACCTCCAACCTGAGTCATATTTCGTACCTGACTTTACCGTGATCAGAATAAACCCCTCACATCTTATTAAACTAATTTAAATGAAATTGAAATTCAAATTGAGTTTAATTCCCATTTTATTCTAAAAAGAAAAATCTTAACGCTTATTTAATGCCCTTGTGAATAATGGTGCAAGAAATGGTCACCATTAAAATCATCATTTCAATGTTCTCAACCCTATAAAATACCCCATCTCAACCCCATTTCAACCCCATCTTAACCCAAACTCAACCCACCCTTGTCTACCAAGGGTTAACCTTGTCTGACACAAACGTCTGCTCTTAATGAACAACCAAGGTTTTAACTACATTTGGTTTCAGATAGACATCTTTAGAATTGCTTGCGTTTCATCCTATAACCAATCTTTCTGTTTCACTTGCTCATTCATTCATTCATTCATTCATTGACTCACTCACTCAATCCTTCCTGCCTTACATTTGTTTGCATTTCTTTCTCAAACAAAGGATTCTCATCAATGTCCTTTTAAAGCCAACAAAACAATCTTTTGTTGCTTGCAATGAATGACGAAATTAACAATTTTTGTTTTGTTTGTTCCTTTGTTTTATTGATTGTTCAAAAAAAGTACTTTTGTATTTTTCTGCCGCCACGTGACATTTATGTAGCGCTTTTTGCGTGGGTTTCCCTTGTCCTAACTTCTTGCTACAGTCGTAAGAAACAAGGGCACCATGATCTTCACCCATTTTTAATGGGTATTGAACAATAACAACTAATCATAAAAATAGCTATTAATAATAATAATAATAATATTAAAACAATAACTTTTTAAATTATTAATATATATAGAATAATAATAATTTAAAAAATGATTATATGTATAACAATAATAATAATAACAATAATAATACTGTAATATTATTATAATTAATATTATTAATCAAGAAATTATCAACTTTAGGTTAAGACAACATTTTGTTTACGTGACGTCGTCATGGTTACCGAGTCTTTGTTTTGTTTATCAACGGTCACAAACAGAATGAAGACTTTCTTTCGGATTATTATTATTATTATTATTATTTTATTATTAATTATTGTATTATTGTGATACTATCATTATCATCATCATTATTATTATTATTATTATTATTTTTTATCGTTTTTATTTTTATTGTTTTTATTTTATTTCATTTTATTTTTTTAAATCGATCATTAAAACAAACAAACGTTTGCTCTGCAACGATGATAATGACAGTGATGCGGTGGATCATTGCGATGATGATGATGACGATGATGATGATGACGATGAAGGTGATGATGATGATGATGATAAGAGTTTGACAAAAACTATTGTCGTTTGCAAATGTATAATACTTTTGTGTTCTCTGAATTTTAGGGACCAATAATTTTTTAAATATTTATTTGGTTAAATATTTTTTATTTCAAATTAATAACTAAACAATGCTTTGAATGTTCTTATCAACAAACATTTATTTTACCACAATAACGAAAGGAAACATTGAAAAACATTTAAAAATTAAAACATTGAATAAAAACATTTTAAAATCTTTATAGAAACAAATCCAACAATTAAAAATTATTAATGACTACATTAACGACATTTAAAAGGAATAATTGAAAAATAATAATTTAATAATTACTTGTCACAAATTCGTCATCATAAACATATCCATGTCTTAATTGAAACACGGTTACAAAAACAGCTTATCACCATCGTCGTCGTCGTCGTCGTCGTAGTCGTCGTCGTCGTCGTCGTCGTCATCGTCGTCGTCGTCGTCGTCGTCGTCGTAGTCGTCGTCGTCACAATGAAACAAAAAACCACAAATCGATGGAATAAATTAAACTTTTCACCGCCCTATAATTAAAATGCAGTCCATTAAAAAGATGGCGACACGCGCAGTCCATAATTAAACGTAATTAAACATAATTATCATAATTATGATTCAATCTCGAATTATACTGACACCGGTAACCTAGCATTTGTACCTGCTACGAGGAAATTGATTAATTTCCAGGTGGAGGGGACTTTAAGAGGGGTCTAGGTGTTGGTGATTTTGAATAATAATAATAATAATAATAATAATAATATGTTGGTGATTTTAAATAGTAATAATAATAATAATAATAATAGTTTTAATAATTTCTATTATATTATATGTTAATTTAAATTGTTAATACTCTGAAGAGAGTAATAATAATAATAATAGTAAATATCTTATTAATGCTTAAAAATTAAATTTCATTTTTAAAATTTATAAAATTATTGATTAAAAATATTTAATATTTCATAAATGATTGATATCATTAAGGTTGGTATTTTCTGTTAATAATTTTATAATTCCAAGTATTCTAATATAATAAAGTCTAAAAACAAAGTAATTATAAATTAATATAATAAAATAAATAAACATAATCTCCAATATCTTTTAATATATTATCATTTATAGCACATATTGTGATGTTAATTAATTTTTAAAAATAAAAACTCAATAAAAATATTCGTACAAATTATTTCTATGACTCACACGTCAAAATATGGAGTCTTCAAACAATGGCAAATATTTTTGAAAACATTTAAGTTTCAAAACTTTAAAATATTATTTTAAATATTATTTTAATTTCTAATTCCAAATAATTTTAACTTTTATTTGAACTAATTTCATATTTTTTGTTAAACTCTTTTTTTTTGTGCCGAAAGTCGTTGTGTTAAGTTTTTAAATTAGTTTTTTTAATCTTAGACACACCCACCCTTGTGATTTTGTAAGATTGTGTTCTGTTATCATTTATTTCTTAATCTATGTGCAGGTATATCAAATTAAATTATTATTATTATTTTTATTATTATTAATATTTAAAAGATCATTTTACAAAACTTTACAAGGTTGCAAAAAGTAAAATATAATTCTTTTGAAACGTTAAATTAAATAAATTAAACATTTAAAATAAATATTTAAAATAAATATTTAAACGAGATAAACATTTAAAATCAAACATCACATGACTAACTTCAATACAACAATAATTTTTTTTTTTAAATGTTTAAAAATAAAAACAAATAATTTTCTTTCAAATTCTTTTCGCAAGGAGGCAGACTGAAGTAGCTCCAAGTCAATGGCTGTTGAATAGAAACTCACCTGGAGTGGAGACAACATGGCGTCCCATGAACACCTGTATTCCTGGAAAAGTCGATGGAAAAAAAACTTCCGATGGAATGCTTGTTGATTGGTGTTGTTGGTTTCGAGACGATAACAACAACAACAACAACAATTACAATAACAATTACAATAATAATAATAATAATAATAATAATAATAATAATAATAATAATAATAATAATAATAATAATAATAATAATAATAATAATAATAATAATAATAATAATAATAATAATAGTAATAATAATAATAATAATAATAATAATAATAATAATAATAATAATAATAATAATAATAATAATAATAATAATAATAATAATAATAATAATAATAATAATAATAATAATAATAATAATAATAATAATAACAATAATAATAATAACAATAATAATAATAATAATAATAATAATAATAAATATAATAAATATTCACTAAAATATTTACAATTACTAAAAATTTTAATATTAACACAAAAACAATAATTACAATTATTATTATGGTTTAAGAGATATTATTGTAATTGATGATTAAGTATAATAATAATTAGTATTAATAAAAATTATTATTTTTTGTTATAAAATAATATTTATTAATAATGAATAATACTAATATTTAATTTTAAACATTTCACAACCATAACTAAATATAATTATTTTAAATTAAGTAACGTTATTAATAATTTAAAATAAAATCATATTTAATTAATAATTGTTAATAACAAGTGTTAAACTACAGTTATTATATTAGCTGATAATTCTTCCACAGTTTATTTATTATAATTCATTTAAATTAATTCAATTTCTGGTTTTAAAAATAAATTGAAATTAAATGTGGATAAATTAAAATAATTAATTAAACAAACAAACAGGTACTAATAAAATTTTAAATGCAATTAAAATCAATTATTTATTAATTCGAGAATGGATATTTTTACATTTTATATTATCTAAAAGATTATAAATTTAAAAATGATATTTTTATCGAATTAAATTTTATTTTTAATAATTTTTTAATTAAATTTTATTAATATTATTTTATCACTTATTTTGCTACAATATATTATTTAATCTCTGCCTAAATATAATTTGTTACTTTTCAGTAATTGCTATTTCGATTTTTTAAATATTTTACAAATATAATTTTAAATATAAAATATATAAATAAATATAAAATAGACCGCAATGGACATTATAATATTATAGAAATAGACAAATAAGGACGAGGTTTTAAAAAAATTAACTGATAAATTAGGTCATTAAAATACTTTGATAAGCGATTATTTGGTCACTGTCGGTCATCCATCCATCCGTCCATCCGTCCATCCACAAGAACATTCGTTCATTCATTCAACCCATCCATCTTTCTTTTTATCCGTCCATCAATCAAGGCGGATGGAGACGCATACCACTAATTAAAATCCACTTACAAGGGCTCCAGGAATCTTGGAATCTCTTATGAGCATTTAGTTTGATTTTGAACAGTTCCGTGGCCTTGATCTTGTCTTGATGTCGTCTTGATGTTGTCTTGTTATCTTGTTATTCACTGTTACATGTTTTCACAAATGTCTTGGTACTGCCTTGATATGATCTTGATCGAGATGGTTTTAGTAGGACAGGGACGAAGTTATGAATATCTGAAAAGTCATTTTTAAGTCTCCAACTTTTTTTTGCAATGGTTTTGATAGGGCCCCGATGATGTCAAGATTTGATCTTGAAGATGCCTTTAAGCTCCTGTTGGTGGCTTGATTAAGTCTTGAACGGGTCTTGGCGATGTCTTGAAATGGTCTTGACTCAGTCTTGCCACGGCCTTGAAATAGTCTCGAACAGTCAGGATCTGCTCTTAAAATGGCGTCGGACTCGACACGACATGGTCTCCGAAAGGTCTTTAGACTGCTTCCGATTAGTCTTGAAATTTTCTGTAAATGGTCCTGAATGGGTTCGATGTTGTCTTGAACTCGTCTCGGTGTGGTGTCGAAGTGGTCTCTCAAAGGTCTTGTACTGGTCTTGACCGGGTCTTGATGTTGTCTTGAACTCGTCTCGTAGTGGTCTCGTAAAGGTCTTGAGGTCGTCTTGAATTAGTCTTGAAGTGGTCTCGGGCTGGTCTTGTACGAGTCTTGATGATGTCTTGGAACGGTCTTGAGGTTGTCTTGAAAATATGGTTGTACCAGTCTCAATAGTGCAGCATACATAAATTAATGGTAACATATTTTGCGTGCGTCTTGGTGCCTAATGATAAAAATGAAATTAATATTAAATAATATAATAATAATATAATATATACAATAAATATAATAATAATAATAATAATAATAATAATAATATTAATATTAATATATTATTGATAGAAAAGGAGTTTTAAATCTATGAATGACTTGATCCATTTCACCTGAATGGTACCTTGTTCATTGACAGGTCTGATGTGATCTTGTGATCTTGTGATGGCTACTCGAAAATTATTATTATTATTATTATTATAAATATTATTATTCTAATATTTAATACTGCGAATGTGCGCACTACATCATCATCATCATCATAGTTGTCATAACCAAACATCATTATTATTATTATTATTATTTCATTTTTTATTCTTATTATTATTGATACTATAATAATGTAAATATGATTAGGTAAGCAACGAACACTCGCTCCCAATTCATACCTGTCTTGATGTTCCCAAGAATGTCTTGATGATGTCTTGACGTTGTCTTGATTCTGTCTTGACCGTGATTCTATGCTTTGATACAGTATCAGCGATAATTGGGATATCAGAGGATTTGCTTAAAACTGTATCCTTACCACAGTCTATCACAAGGTCGTCACCAGTCCATCAGAGCCACAAGATACTGCAATTCCCCCAACTCATTCATCATTTATCCATCCATCAGTCCGTCCGTCCGTCCATCCATCATTCCAGGAATACATTCAGGTTGTGAGTGGCAGAGTAAGATTCCAATTATTCCTTGGACTTGATTTACATCTCCTGACGCACGTGATCCTAGCGCAGTGGCGCTACAGCTTTTTGATTGCGCCTCATCCATAAAGCGCTCTTCTAGCGCCGGTCTCGTTCGGTTTTCAGGGAGTGGATGAATTATAATTTCGAGGGTTTTTATTGTTTTTGATGGAGTTTTTATTTTTGTGTATTTAATTGAAAATAATGAAAAAAAATTTGTTAAATATGAATCGTAAAACAATAAACATGACTCTGTTGAGTAGTGACCGGTATGGAATGGTCTGTTATAATTTTGAAGATACTTCAGTAATTTAAAAAAATTTACAAAAGAACGATAATAATAATAATAATAATAATAATAATAATAATAATAATAATAATAATAATAATAATAATAATAATAATAATAATAATAATAATAATAATAATAATAATAATAATAATAATAATAATAATAATAATAATAATAACAATAATAATAACTGCATTATATCTGTCGTTCAAAATAAATATTAAATATTTAAAAAAAAATAGTCATTTCAGAAGCTTACACTGTAAATCTAAAGGCTTGAAATCGACTCAATTTCCCAGATACACCTGTAGCGGTGTAATTCAGGTGGGACCGTCGCTTCCTCAATTTCCTACCCAACATCTCCCCAATCGAATTCCAACCCACCCAATTTGCGAAGACTTAGGACACTTTGAGGTTGTAAATTCCAAAATCAATTTCGAAAGCGCAACCTTTCTTGGGGGAAATGTAACCGTAATAAATTAAATATTCATTAAAAATGAATAAACTAGAAAATTCATAAAAACAAAAAAATAATTAATGATCGACGCTTGTTGTTTATTTGTTTGTAATTTTAATTTTTAAGTTTTCTTTTTTTCTTTTATTTTTGATTTGATTTGATTATCTGAAGAGCAATTGATCAAAGCCGTTTGGCTGAACCAACACACCAACACATGAACACATCGACACACCAACACACCAACACATGAACACACGAACACATCATTTGCCTATCAAAAGATGGCTTTAATTGACCTTAATTAGGCATCAATTAGATTATTAAAACGTTAACGAGGCAATGTACCAGGTCGTCATAGGCCTCAATCAATTATAAAATATGTGAGCCACAAGGTTGGGGTTAGACTTAGGGTTAGGGTTAGGGTTAGGGTTAGTGTTAGGGTTAGGGTTAGTGTTAGGGTTAGTGTTAGAATTAGGGTTAGGGTTAGGGTTAGGGTTGGGGTTAGACTTAGGGTTAGGGTTAGTGTTAGAGTTAGTGTTGGGGTTAGACTTAGGGTTAGGGTTAGGGTTAGGGTTAGAGTTAGGGTTAGTGTTAGGAATTTCCCTTCCCTTACTATTTGTTCTTGTTCTTGCTCTCACTGTATTTTTCGTCATCATCATTATCATAATAAATGAATATATGAATGGCATGAATATGCATAACATCAAATTGTTTCAACCACCACCACCATCGGCCATGAATCTCACGGCGTCATTCGTTTCCATGGAAAATGCGTTCGAATATCTCTCCGGCTATCTCCAGCTCCATCTTTCAATGTCGGACCAATGCTGTTGTCGCTGCGTGATTGGGTGGGCAGTGTGAGTGAGTGAGTGGGTGAGTGGGTGAATGGATGAGTGGGTGGGTGAATGGGTGAGTGAGTGGGTGAGTGAGTGACTGAGTGAGTGAGCGAGTGAATGGCTGAGTAAGTGAGGCTCCTCTTTCCATAAGTCGATTTCCATAAGGGTCGATCGGATGTGAAACGAACACTGGCTCTTGTTACGTGCGTGTGAACATACGACGACGACGACAGTGTTTACGTTTGTTTGTTTTGCTTTGTTTGTTTTTGTATCAAATGATTAATGCATTCGTGAATAGACGTCTTAATCGAAAAGTCGTCTGCCTCTGATCCCTGCTGTGGTTTTTTTTTATCACAAGCATCATAGTAATCGACATCATTATCAACCTCATTGTAATTATCATCTTCATCTCTCTCTTCATCATCTTCTTCTTCCTCTTCCTCATCATCATCATCATCACCGTCATCATCATCGTCATCATCATCATCAACATCAAAGTCCACACGAGAGAATTGAACTTCAAGACCGCAAGACCTTATGACCTCTGTCAAAAGTCAACATCGCAGCAATAATAAATGCACCATTACTTAATAATAAAATTATTGTTATTATTATTATTATTATTATTATTATTGTTATTTTAAACAACAATAATTTATTTATAACCTCCTAATAAACCGAATTCCTGAAATGGTTACGTGCATCCGTTTTGTTAACAATGACTCATTTGCATTCTACAATAACAGTAATAATAATAATAATAATAATAATAACAATAATAATAATAATATAATATAATAATAATAATAATAATAGTAATGATAATGATAATATAATAATAATAATAATAATAATAATAACAAAATAATAATAATAATAATAATAATAAAAAATTTAATAAATATGAAGTGGAGCGCTAGATAAAGTCTAGGGTTAAATGTTGCCAGTATTTTCTAGAACGTCGTCCAAGATGCATGTGAGGAGATACGAAGCGATGAATTGAGCGCCACATAAATTATACAAACATGTTGCCAGAAGTTGACAACGCCCCGTTGTTTGTCTTGCAACACGAGGGTCCTGTTGCATTTCAAGGGCTGGTGGCGGAGGAGGGTGTTGTGTTTGTGGTTTGTATCTGAGGTGATGAATTGTATTTTAGTAAATTTAGAATTAATTTTTGAAGTATTTGTTTGTCGAAATCTTGATGAAGAAGATGGAGGTGATTGTAATAATAGTGGTTATATATCTAAGACGACGATGATGATGATGATGATGATGATGATGATGATGATGAGGATGACGACGACGACGACGATGATGATGATGATGATGATGATGGTGATGATGGTGATATGACGACTATAAACAACAGCTGTCAACATCAACCTACCTGATAGTTGCTTGGCGTTTTAATAACAGCATCAAATTTACAGCACGAAGTGAATCATCATCATCATCATCATCATCATCATCATCACCATCATCACCATCATCATCATCACCACCATCATCATCATCATCATCACCATCATCACCATCATAATTTGTCAGAATATTTTTTTTATTCACTTTACAATATTGATCGACATATTCTCTGTTTCGAAATAATTATTATTTTAATCAACAAATCCGTTTAATAACAAAATAATTATATTTAATTGAAAATATAAAATCACGTCGACGATAACAATAATTATGATTATTACAATCATAATAATTATTTCAAAACGATGACGACGATGACGACGACGACGACGAGGACAAAAATAATAATAATAAGGAGAAAATATAAATGTTTACCCATGGCAATGTTTACCGTATACAAAGCATACAATATGCACCAACAAAACCGCAACATTAGAAACACGAAAGAATGAACTTCGAATTGTTGCTAAATTTTTAGAAATAAACATTAGAAATAGATGGAAAATAAAATTATTAAATAATTAATAATAATAATAATATAATTATTATTAAATATAATAACGAGGCAATTGTTGTAAAGAATCTAAAATTACAAACTTTGAACTGTAGTTAATATACGAACTGTTCAAGGACATCCTATAATAATAATTAGCAATTATTATATAATACAACATTTAATAGTAATAATAATAAAAATAATAATTATTATTATTATTATTATTATGATCATGTTACGATGTACATTATTAAACAATCATTTGGAATAAAGAGATAAATGATGGCAAATGTGACATTCAATTCAATTTAATTTTTTTTACTATTTCCGTTGAAAAATGACAGAAAATAATTTCGAATACTTTGATGTACAGAATGAGGTTAATGCTGGTTGTTACGCAAGCCAATGATTTATGAAATGATTTAAAAGGAGTTTAAATTGCAGTCAATCGGATCTGAAATTTTAACAAGACGTTCGAACGATTGTCATAATATAATACCAACGATTATAGAAGTAATTATGACAATTATAATAACAAATAGTAATAATAATAATAAAATAATAATAAATTTTGACAATTCCTAAGCGACAATTAGTCCTCGTATTGCACGAAATTCACGAGAATAAACTCCGAAAAAATCAAAACAAACTTCGGTCCTTTGTTTTAATTAATTAATTAAATAATAATAATAATATTATTATTATTACAATAATAATATTATTATTATTATTATTTCTGTATAATTAGAAGAACTAACTCGTTCTTTATTATGTCCTCTTTATGAATCCAGGATAGCCATCTCTCTCCATTCCAATGTCCAAAATATCAGAGAAAAAGATTCAATTGTCCAACTCCTTCTCAGAGTTTTCCCAGTCTGCCTCTGAAGTATCGGAGCTCATGTTGGAGATGTTGTTGTTGTCGGCGACGAGACTGTTGTTGTTGTTGTTGTTGTTGCCAGGGGTGTTGCTATTGACGCCGGAGTGGCCGCCATCTTTACCTTTTCCTACCTCGTTGAGTTCCTTGATCTGTTGTTTCTCTTTTTTCACTTTCATCCTTCTATTCTGGAACCAAATCTTGATCTGTCGTTCCGTCAGACAGAGACAGTGAGCGATTTCAATCCGTCTCTTCCTGGTCAGGTACCTGTTGAACTGGAATTCCTTTTCCAACTCCAGCGTCTGGTAACGACTGTACGTCTGTCTGCCACGTCTCCTCTGAGAGCTGTTTGGTCCTGTTTACGTTGTGGGATGGAAATTGGTGAGGATTAATTATATTATATTAAATTTAATTTAAATAAAAATGTAATTAATTAATTATATTTTTTTGTGTGGGATTAAAAAGTTAGTTTTGAATTTTGGGTGAATAAAAATTATAACAAATAATAATAATAATAATAATAATAAAAACATTTTGTTTTCTTAAAAGAATTTATTCGTTTGGATTTCGGACGATTTTATTTATTAATTGTTTTAATTTATGTAATGGTGAAATAATAGCATAATAATAATTTATTAATAATTCACATGGCTATATATTTTTAATTTAATATTTTAAATATTACAAACACCGACAAATGATTCAAACCACAGATGCTCTAAAAATTCATTAATATGTAGGCCAAACAAAAATATTATTAACATGCTATCATTAATTATTATTATTATTATCATTATTATTATTATTATTATTATTATTATTATTATTATTATTATTATTATTATTATTATTATTATTATTATTATTATCATTATTATTATTATTATTACTGTTCCGCTTCTTCTCGTTACAAAGCACGTATTAGCAAAGCATAATTTATTTCTGACAATCGTCATAAATCACGACCTTCTGTCGTGAAAATTTACAGCAAACATTGAAACGCTTGCAGGGGGACACCTCAAAATAATGAATGTTCACTTCCATTTCAGACCTTTTTGTGACATTTGTTTAAAAATATTTAATTAAATAATTAATTAAATAATTAATTATAATTAATTATAATTAAATATTTAAGAAGTTATTTCTAAAATAAATAAATTAATATTATTGTATTTATTTAGGTGTATATTAGTTGGTAAAATAAATTTTGTTTGTTGTTAATAATTTAAAATCAATTGAATGATATCTATATCATGTGATGCTTTTAATACATTTTGATGGAAATATTATAGTAAATTATTTAATGAAATAATATTTAAATTTTATTTGTTTTATTTTTTATAATTCACAATTAGCATTATTAATAATATATTCCTATTTGTTAAATTAAGTCATTTTTAAAAAATTAGTTTTCATTATTTAAAACATAATTGTTTCCAAATACAGCATTTAATAATTTTAAATGTCAATAATTAAATAATAATTTAAAAAAAAATCATCATTTTAATCACACTAATAATCGTCATCACCACCATCATCATCATCATCATAACATTCCTCATTTCAATGTTTTTGATCGTAAATTTTACGACACATGATTTACAACATGAAATTCATTCCTCCACAATTCCTTCACTTCTTCCTTCCTTCACTTCTTCCTCCTTCACTTCTTCACGAGGTTTGTTTTCCTTTTCAATTGTTTTGAGATTAAAAAAAATACTTCAAATTATTACAACATTAACGATAATAACTATAAAATAATAACCATTATTATATTATTTATAATAATAATAATAATACCATAATAATTAATTAATAATACCATAATATTAATTATTATTATTATAAACGATATTAATTTTAACTATTTATAAAGTATTTATAGATATATGATTACCGAATATATACATATTTTTAATATCAATATTTCTAAATGTTTTAAAATGCAATAATAATAATTTTATTAATTATATTAAAATTATGCAAAATTAAAAAACATTTTATTTTGGTATTTTTTGAAAATTAAAGGTCCAATTCCAAATCACCAGTTTTTAATTCAATAATAATTTTATTTAATATTTTTAAATTATTAATTAATTTTAAAAATAATAATTTAATTGACTCATCTTAACATGAAGTATAATGTTTTTTTTATAACCCTACAAAATATGACCTATTTACGTTATATAAGTCACTGAACCATTTTCATGCAAAGCGTTTTATAACTCTAAATATAATTTTTATTTATATATCATTTATATATTTATTCAAGTATCAAAAGAATTGTAATATATAAAATAAATACATAAAATTTAAAATAATGAACAAATAATTAATAAACCATAATAATATTTATAACTTTTAATACAATATATTATTATAATCTTCGTTATTAGTTGGTTTTAAATATTATTAATTTTAAAAATAATTTTAAAATTGTAATTGTTGACCTAATATACCAAGCAAAGGAGATTCAATTTAAATTATTAATATATATTTATTCGGATGTAAATAATATAAAATAGATATTGTAATATTTTAATTGACTTTCTAAATTAATAACGAAAATGTCGGAAACAAAGAATTTTAAAAACAAATAGCAGAAATTATTTTCCAATTAAAATTTAAATAATAAAATTTAAAAGCCCACGGGATTCGGTTTTAAACATAAATTCAATAGTAATGCTAAAAATGGGAAGCTAGGATGGATGGATGGATGGATGGATGGATGTGGATTATTTTAAAATTCTCGTCGCCATTGACAACGGGAGGCGTCCCAGGTATCCAGGTAACGAGTGGATGATGCTGCTGATGAAGATGATGATGATGATGATGATGATGAGCTTGGAATAAAAACATTTGTACCTTCTTTCATAAGTGGGTTTTTACAGGAAAGAAAGTTATGTCGTGTTGTTGTTTTTGTTGATGTTGTTGTTGTTGTTGTTGTTTTTGTAGAAGTTGCTGTAGTAGCTGTTGCTGTTGTAACTGTTTTTGCGATTTTTTTACCGTGTTTTGATTTTTCCAAGATTTGAAAAGGTTTGGAAAGGCTTGGCATTATAAATGCTTCTCAGTTGATACAATATAAGTTGATATTCATCAATTTATTAGTCAAGATATTAGTAACCGGTAGGGTTTTTTTTAATAATACTGATTAAATAAGGATTAATTAACTATTTTACTAATTATTTATTATCCACTGATTGGTTTCCGCATCGTTAAAATTGCCTTAAAGTGAACAATGAAATTATGCAATGTAATATTGCAATATTGTACACTCGACATATAAAAATAAATAAACCCAATTAATATATAATAATTATTCATAATTTATAATACTGAAACTACACAAAAACCAGAGGCAAACAGTTTTCAAAGTCGTCTTTTAAAAATGTTCTAAAAAATAATTTTTTAAAAAATTCTTTTAAAATAATTTATTTAAAATAAATAATAAAAAAAATCTTTCAAATGTTTCCATTTAATTCCGGAACTGAAGAAACTCACTTGATTAAGTTTTGCTTTTGAAATCAACTTTGACTGATCCATATTTGCACTCTTATTATAATTATAATAATAATAACAACAACAACAATAATAATAATAACAATAATAATAATAATAATAATCTTTTTTACTACTTAAAAACTCCAAATTGGTTTAATTCTGAAAACCGCAAGAACACAAAAAAAGTGGTACAAAATTAAAAGATTTAAAAACATTAATTTCTAAATCGCGAAAAATGAAAAAAAAAAACAACTTAAAAACATCAACAAAACAAAACAAACGAAAAACAAACTCCACTCCGAACAATCAGAATCTCAACTTTGAAGCAAAAAAAATAGCGGGCTGAAACCCGATTTTATAAAGGAAGGGGGCTGTCGCAAGCTACCATGCACCAAGCGCTCTAACTGGGTCGGGTGAGAAGACTCCCCAGGGTAGTCTGAGGGTGGGTTTGGGGTGGCCCTGATAGGGCAGTGCTAACTTATGGTATTATTAAGACAGGCAAAAAAATGATATTTTGGCGTTATTTTTTAGCGAAGAGTTAATATTTTTGACGAAAACTATATGCGGAGTGGTCAGGGTTGCTCAATGACTTGGGGCTTAAGGAAAGAGAATTATAAATTCTAACCCTAAACCCGTGAATGGTTGCATGAGTAGTTTGGGTAGTGTATACATATGTATATGGCTAGTATATATCCATAGTATATATGGGTAAAGAATGGGTTGGAGATTTAACCCACGGCGCGAGACAAACAACTACAGCAACAGCCACAACGATGATGACGACGACAACAACAAGGAAAGTAAAGACTACTGACCTACAACGCTCATCCAGGGATAAAACTGAACAGCGCCACCTCCGTTACTAGAAGGTGAACTGTTGTTGTACTGGCGATTGTCATCGGAGAGGTTTTTAGTCGAGACCTTCTGTTGTTGTTGTTGTTGTTGTTGCTGCTGTTGTTGAGACTGTTGTTGTTGTTGCTGCTGCTGTTGTTGCTGGTGTTGTTGCTGATGCAAGAGCGGGGGTGGAGAGCGGGCGTCCAGTCTGGGTGAGGAGTTCAGCTGCTGGCAGATGGGCGTCAGGGTGGGATGGTGCGACCGGTGGCCTAACGAGGAGGTCATCAGGTGCGTCTGGTTCCAGATTCCTGACTGAGTCGGCGAGTGTTGTTGCTGTTGTTGATGTTGATGGTGCTGTTGTTGCTGTTGTGGTTGCTGTTGGTGGTGATGATGGTGGTGATGGTGATGGATGAAACTGGATGTCATGGAATTGGTCGGGGTGGAGCAGGGAGTGGCTCCAGATCCGTTCAGACCCCGGTGGGACAGTTCGTAGCCGTCGTCGATGATCTGCGAGTGGAGATTATGATGATGATGGTGAGGAGGAGGAGGATGGTGAGATGACGTCAGATGCTGACTCTGCATCAGCGAATGCATTCCAGGAGACCTCATCATGTTGTGATGGTGGTGGTGATGGGGATAGCGTCCACTCATGACGCCCAAGGGGGACTCAAGAGCATCGTCCACGACTTCGACTCCGGCCTCTTCCGGATCGTCCAGGGACCGTCTGCCTCTCTGAATCGGCTGGAGTAGAAGGGATCCCGGAGAAGGACTAGAATAATCTTTCACGGAAGCCGCACCCAAGTGCAGTCCCGGCGTGCCCATGCCTTCGACCGCCGTATAATCTCTGGCCATGGACAGCTCTAGACCGGAATAAGCGTCGGACGCCGTCGAATTGCTAACAGACGAAGAAGGAGCACCACTCTCTCCGTAAAGGGGTCGTCCCAGATTGGCGAAGAGTCCATCGCCCACGAGCGGCGAGACCTGAAGATGAGGAGGAGGAAGAGGAGGAGGTGGAGGATTGCCGGCATGGCTCAGGGCTTGACCCCCGTGAACTCGTCGCATGGACGGGGCCAGGTGAGGGTGCATCATGTGATGCGACGGCTCGAGAAGAGACGAGGGAGTGGCGAAGGTGCTCGGACCGTAGTAGGGATTCATCATCATCGTCTTTTTATTTCGTCATGAGACTGTTACGAGGGGGTGTTAGTGTTTGATTGTGAATTGATTGCGGATTTATTGTGGTTTGATAGTGGATTGATAATTGATTGTTAACGAAATTGATAAGGGGGTCCAACTAAACCCTCGGGGACCAGACTTGCAACCGAACGACGATTTAGGAGTGAATTTGTGAATTCGGAGGAAGATAAAGCAACGATAATTGTCCAATCTCACCTTGACTTTTAACATCAACAATATCCTCAGTCCAATGCGGTCGCCAATTTTGAAATTTCGATGGTCTATTAGCGTCAAAAATGACGCCGATATGCGCCAAAACTCTCGACAAGGGAGATAGAGAGAGGAGGGAACTCTGTAGCGCCGGAATCTTGCTTTCGTTCTGCGTGGAAAACTGTCCCTAATTGGTCTCAAACGCAGGTCACGGTGGGGGGTGACTTCCCGGGTCCAATAAAAGAAGCAATTATCGGCATGGCCTGACCTATCTCCATAAAAAGCTCATAAACGGCGTTAGGTCGGTCGGCGTTAGGAATCGATGCCGACGGAGAATTTTTGCCGTTGGTGCAAGTGTGAGTCCGTTTCGTTCGGTTTTTTTCTTTTACGTCTTTGACACAAAAATTTCTTTTCTTTTTATTTCTTTGTTGGCAGGATTTCAAACTTGTCGTGCCTCTTGTAATTGCAGTCGTAGCAGTTGTCGTCGCTGTAGTTGTCGCTGTGGTCGTTGCTGTGGTTGTTGTTGTTGTTGCCAAGAAGATTGTCGCCGTCGACGTTTTAACGATCAGAATTCCGAAACATCAGTCTTTGGTGTTGTTGTTGTTGTTAGCAAATTTCCAAGAAAATTTGGCAAGAAGAAAAAAAAACCCAAACAACCACAACCGACCAATCAAATCGCTCAATCAATCAATCAAATGAACAGCTTTCGCCACCTCAAAGCGTAACAATTTTCTCTTAGCGCCAGCAATAAAACGCACATTAAAGTCTACGTCGTCGATTTACGAGACTTTTACTGCCTTGTACTCGACTGGGCGCTATTTTACAGCTTTTTATCAATTCCCTACGCCGTCCTATGCGCGCCGTGCTCGATATAAGGCGCGCACCGACTCCTTTTCACTCTCTCTTTTGGGGCCGTCAACATCTCTCTCTCTCTCTCTGTAGCCTCTCTGTAGCCTCTCTGTCTGTCCGTCTGTCCGTCCCTCTTCGTGTACGACTAGATTATCGTTCGCGTGCCTTTCCATTTGCGTTTTCCTTCGTCATCATCTCTCATCTTGCTTCTATCCGGCTACTACACTCTTTCTTCTTCTTCTCATTCTCTCCCTTTTCTCTTTTCTCTTTTTTTCTTTCCTTTTTTTTCTCTCAATCTCTCCATCCCGGCGTCAGCATCTATCTGGGGCGTTGCGCTATTTCCGTGGCGCTGTTTTTCCTTTAAAAGATGGCAGCTACTGTATCTCATCGTCATCATCATCGTCACAATCTTTTTCGTCATCATCGTTGTCGTGGTCACAGTAATTAAGACGATCGCCATCATAACCTGATCATCATCATCATCATCATCGTCATCCTCATACATCCATTCATTTTGTTCATTCCTCCATTCCAGCTAACGATGGAAAGAAAGATAAAGGAAAGCAACCGAAAGAGATTTGTTCTCGTTTGTGATATTTATAATTGTACGTCTGGATATGTTTGTGCCAGTCCGTGTGTGCGTGTGTATACACTTTTGTGCTCGTGTGCTCGTGAGTGTGTTGAATGGTTAGTGATTTATGGATTCAGAACAATCAAAAGTAAACACTCTCTAAAGTCGGTCGTCATCATCTCCCAGCCCTCACGTCGTCGTCATCATTATCATCATTGTCGTCGTCATCGTCATCATCATCACCTCCAAAGTTTCTCTTTGAAACAGCCGGTGATTTCACGCAAAGCACCAGGGTCCATCTCCAGGGTTGACGGTGATTGAAGTCTCGCTCGACTGAAGCTTGATTGAAGCTGGACCCGTGATTGAAGTCGGAACTGTGTGATTGAAGTTCAACACGTGGACCAAGGTCATGACAAGATCAGGCGCTAACAACGAAGCCCTGTGGCACTGGTTGACCTTTCAGCCCCAACCACTCCTGACTCGATGCATGACATCTTCCTTGTGGTTTTTATTTTCCTGATCGTATTTCTAACCACAACTTTATAGTTGTAATTATAGTGTAATTATATTAAATTGATTATAGTTAATTAATTATATTAATTATAGTACCATTATATATTATTTATATTAAAAATAAGAATAAAGTATTTACATTAAATAACCATTAATAACATTTGAGTTTAATAGTAATATAATCTTATTAATTGGATATAGTAATTACATTACTGTTATTATTATTATTATTAATTATTATAATTGTTATTATTATTATTAAAGATAAATTCCAAAGGAAATGAGAAGAATTGCAGACTTATTAACTGCAAAGCTGTCAGTCTACTTGGCGACATTGAATTGAAAGCAAAGCAAAACAAAGTTTATCTTTTCATCGCTGACTTTGTTTGGACACACCCCATTTATGTAGCGCATTCAGATGAACTTGAAAGGCTCTGCTTTGCAAGGTCATACAATATTGCGAAGGAAAGAAGGATCTTTGGATGGGTGGATGGGTGAGTAAAAGAAATTGTAAGGTGGATTGTAGTAATATTAGGCCTATTTATAACTCTAATGTTATATAATATTATGTCATAATTTACGATAATTTCTTCTAAGATATAACTCTGAAAATATAACTCCATCAGTGTAAGGTAATTTTATCTCAATTATTTGTATAAATTGATATTAATAACTAATTGTATAATAATAATAAAAACAATATTAATATGTAAATGACACACATAAAATATTCAAAGTAATAAATTATTCTAACGATGCGTGTGGCACTGCATTCGTCTGTGAATGTTTCATGAACACAGTTTGTGGACTCCATTGTTTTGCTGTCGGAATATTTTCAAACTGTTTTTTTTACCTCCAGAATTTAACATATTTTTAGTTAAAATTGAGTTTAATTATCTGTTAAATTGACGACTGAAATGTAATCTTGAAATAAAAGATAACATTCTGTTCAGATGATTTGAATATTTGTTATTTTTGGAATTTTCAAAAAAAAAAAAACAAAATGTTTTTCTTATCGTTATTTAATATCGTCCACCTTACAAGATTATAATTATTTAATGAAATAAATTAAAAAAAATACATAACAATAATTGAAGCTACACTGTCTTATATTGAAATATATTTATATATTTTAAATATATTTTTATTTAAATTTAATATAATATAATTTTAATATATTCATATTTAAATTGTTTATTATTTTTGTTATTACTTAAAATTACTTTCTTATAAAAATGTAATTTTTTCACTTTTATACCATTATATGATTTCTCCATCTTCTACCTTATTGGATGTTATTATTTATGAGAATATTATTTTAACGGACGTGTGAGAATAATGTCTGCGAAATAATAAAATAATAAAATAATTTATAAACATAAATAAAATAAATATGTTTATAATAAGATAATAATAATGGCTTTTTGCGGTCAACAAATGACAGTTTTAAACATACACAGAAATGTTGATGAATTGAAAAGAATATCGTGATTGAAATTCATGAGATTAAAATGAAAATAAAAATGAATTTCAACCATTTTTATCATTTATCTAGAAAATGAATTTTTATTCGTTTAATTATTTAAATAAATATTAAAGTAAAGTTGGAAATATACGTTTTTAATACGTAAAATATATTTATTATTTCTCGACCAATAACCAACTGAAAGTGCAACATCGGACACAAGTGCACAAGTCGACGCTAAAACAATGTTATTGGAGTAGCTTATTGAGTTTCTTGGAACCATTAATCTTTGACAATTCTCAAAAAAATGTAATAATAATAATAATAATAATAATAATAATAATAATAATAATAATAATAATAATAATAATAATAATAATAATAATAATAATAATAATAATAATAATAATAATAATAATAACATTATTCTGAATATTAAAGCAATTATTCATATAAAACAAAACCTTTGTTAGCAAAATATTGGCAACATTGATTTAATTTTAAATTATTATTAATTGTAAATTAATTTAAAAACACATAAATATTATCTTAATATTTTATATTTTGTAGAAAATTCTTGAAATTCCGTTTAAAATGGAAGAAAATTTAAAATTTTTATCGCAACAAAAATCAGTTTTCCAACGAATGTTATCAGCAAATGTAAACAGAGATTCCATAATTTTTATTAAATTCTAAAATATTTTGAAATAATTTATTTTAGATTTTAAATCTTTTTTAAGAATAAGATTTTAAAACTGATAAAAATAGTTAAAATCATGAAAAATGGGTCAAACTGATTTTTTAAGTTCGAATTTGGTTGAAAAAATAATAATTCAAGACAAGAAATAATAATATTTAAATATGGTTACAATTATTATTATTAAATTGAAGATAATTTTAAACAGAGATAACATTTATTTCTGTTATTTTTGTAATAATAACTTAAAAATATGGTTAAAATTTGTAATAATTATAATCTGGTACATCAGGCTATAAATCATGTCTTTATTGTAATAATAACATATAAATAAACGTAAAAAATTAGACAACAACAAAACTTAAACAAATGAATAAATAAATAAATATAAAAAGAAAGGAAATTATAATTAAAATACAAAAACTGCACAACAACAACTGAAATAAATAAATAAACAAAAAAAAAGATAAATCAATAAAAAAAATATTCTTACCAATTTGTCAAGAATTAAATAAATAAATAAACAAATAAATGAATGAGTAAATAAATAAATAAATAAATACTAAAATACTAAAATAAATTTGTCAAAAATTAAATAAATAAATAAATAAACAAATAAATGAATAAATAAATAAATACGTAAATAAATAAATAAATTAAAAAAAAAGAGATGTTAATCAATATCCATGTCTCCAGCCATGTTGATCTTGAACAAAGATTAAACTGGCAACACATGCTAAAAGATGCAACGATACGAAATCCATGTGGACAGATGTATTTGTTTATTTTCAGTAATTTTTGACATTTAAATTATTAAATCAATTTATTTCTTGAGTTATAATTCAAGATGTTATTATGAATCAAGTTTTTCTGGAATAATAATAATAATAATAATAATAATAAAGTATAAATATTCTAGTAATTAATTTTTAATTTTAAGTAATTCATTTCTTGATTTATTAATAAAATAATATTTAATATTAAATAAGATTTCATGTTGTCACGAACAAATATTATTTATTATTAAAATGTTATTAGATAAAATAATATCTAATATTTATGTCATAAAAAAACTATTTTTGAAAGTGTTAAATATGAAAATGTTGTACTTAAATGTTTAAATCTTTAATTTTGGAATAAAAATTAGATTTATGGGATCTTGGACGGGTGGGTGGGTGGATGGATGGATGGATAAATGAATGGATGGATGGTCGGACGGACGGTCGGATGGATGGATGGATTGATGGATGGATGGATGGATGGATGGATGGATGGATGGATGGATGGATGGATGGATGGATGGATGGATGGATGGATGGATGGATGGATGGATAGAAGAATGATTGGACATACAGATGGTTATAATGTTGATCATGCGCCATGTCGCGCTTCTTATTCGAGGAAACACCTCAAATTAAAAACGTTAAAAAATTAAAAATAAAAAATAAAAAAAGCAATTTAATTGATCCCAAAAGGTCCTGTAATTTATTTATCTCGTCTGGTATCGGCTTGTGACCGGAGTTTGTAATTTATGATCGTTGCTATGGTGACGAGATCGTCACGCCTCGCTTAAGTTTCGTTTTGTAATATTATGATTGTTATTATTATTATTATTATTATTATTATTATTATTATTATTATTATTATTATTATTATTATTATTATTATTATTATTATTATTATTATTATTATTATTATTGTTATTATTATTGATGTTGTTTGTGATGCAATTATAATTACAGGCGTTCCTAAGGTGATAGTCTGCCAGGTAGTCTAGACCGCGATCAAAAAGAAAAAAAGATTGTCTGTTACAAGAGTGCATGGATGGATGGATGGGTGAATGAATGAATGAATGAATGAATGAATGAATGAATGAATGAATGAATGAATGAATGAATGAATGAATGAATGAATGAATGAATGAATGAATGAATGACGGAGTGAATGAGATATGTTAGATGGATGGATGGATGAATTATTGGTTTATTATTGGGTGGTAAGATATGAATGGGTGGATGTGTGATTAGAACTGAAGTTTAAGTAATCAGAATCCTTGACGGGATTTAATTTTAATTAATTTAGCAATAGATAACATGATGAATTAATTAATTAATTCATTCATGATGAATTAATGAATGAATTAATTAATTCATCAAACAGTGAATGAATTAACGAAAGAAAGAAAGAAAGAATGAATAAAAACACCATAGAAGGACATCGTGAGCACCAACTCAGTGGCCCGCCTCGTCACGTACAATTCAAATAGCTTTGAAAGTACATTTTAAAAAGTCATGCATCATCTGCTTGCATTGATGTCCAACTGTCAATCAAAGGTCTGCGTTGCTTGTTTATTCTCAGATTTAAATCCTTAAAAAAGTGATTTAAAAGGTTTTTAAGAAGAAATGACTTGAAATATCAGAAATGATTTATTTCTGATATTTGTGTGTGCATATGATTTGAGAAATATATAAGCACTTTCGATGTATGGATGGTTGGACGGACGGATAGATGGATGGATGGATGGTTGGACGGATGGATGGATGGACAGACGGACGGACGGACGGACGGACGGATGGATGGATGAATGAATGAATGAATGGATAGATGCATGGAAGGAAGGATGGATGGATGGATGAATCGATGGATGGATCGATGGATAGACAACGGATGGGTAGGTGGACGGACGGTCGGATGGGTGGATGGATGGATGGATGGATGGATGGATGGATGGATGGATGGACGGACGGACGGATGGATGGATGGATGGATGAATGTATCTCGACTTCATAGTCTTCCTCAGCTACCACAACCTCACACGTTGTATTCAGTGTGTCGTGCACATGTCAGAAGAAGAAATAATTTATTTCTTCAGAGCATCAGATTTGCTTTGCGTTTTAGATTCGTTTAAATCATATAATATGAGATTTAAAGGGTTTAAAAAATTATAACAACAATTATAATAATAAAAATAATTATAATAATTACAATAATAAGAACAATAACTTTTTCTATTATTGATTTTAAATTATATATATACATCAATTCCATGCCCCAGGGGCAAAAACGAAAAGCCGGGATCGTCTGAAAATGTTGAAATTGAAAACTTTGGCACCGTTGGTTGTTAAACTGAACAAGAATTCAGTTGCACGTCTCAAGTGAAGGATGACAAGCAGGGTGTCTGTGAATTGTCTTCAGGAGTCGTCAGGGGTTTTGATGGGCCAGAGAATGGTATGGGTGGGTGGGTGGATGAGTAGGTGGACGGACGGACGGATGAACAGATGGATGGATAGATGAATGGGTGGATGATGGGTGGATGGATGGATTGATTGATTGGTTGGTTTGAGAAGATTTGAAAGAAAAATGCATCCACCAAGACCATAAATGAATAAGATTTGTCCAACTCAATTTTAAAGAATTTATCGTTTATATTGACACACATAAGAAATACGTTTGTAAGGATTAATCAATAAATCCGTCAATTTAAAAATAATAAACAAATATTAACGATTTATATGAGTAAATATAAATACACCTGAAAGCAAGAAGATGCATTTAAAGTCTTAAAAGTTGGTGAATAATGTTTTAGAAATATATATGTGATATTTTACTTATATTTAAAAAGAATTTTCAACAATCATTATAATAAAAATATTTCAAAACAATTATTTTAATAATATTTTAATAATTATTTCAAAAAATGATTCAAACGCGTCATGTTGCGTCTGTGAAATGTTTAAGAGACGTCTGATAATCCTTCTTCACCTGTATCATCTGCAACACCTGTAACTTGTAACTGTAAATTTCGAATATTCAGTAATTTCTTTCATTATTAAAATTATTCTGAAAAATATAAATAAATAGAGTTTAATACATCGAATTTAAATTTAAAAATTGATAATTCAATTAATTATAAATAAATATTTAAGTTTTTAATTTATATTCAAATTAACTTTATTTGTGGTTAAATGATTTATAAATAATATAAATTCAAATTCAAATATATTCCAATTTATTGTTATAAATAATCTGCCATAATTTTTCCAATTTTCTACTTGATTTACTTTGCTTTAAATATGTAATTATTTATAATTAAATATGAAATAATTCATTGCTTTGTGTTTTCGATATCCATTTTAAATAAATTGCTGAACAAAACCGTAAATTGTAATAAAATAGTTTACGTGGATTTTGAAATATTTAAAAAAGAAATGTTGGAATAAAATCAATTTGCTTAAAAAGGCTTAAAAGCATTATTAATATAATGTTATTTAATGTCATTGCTATTAGAGTTAAATAAGTTTAATAAATCATTTTAATCACTTTTTTCATTATTTGAAATAAATACATAAATTTATGATAATCGGTATTTATTGTTCTCAGTCATTTCAAAGGCATTGAAATTAAATAATAGCTTAAATAATATTTTTATTTTTTTAATAAGTTAATTTAATTTAAGAACCTTAGGCTGGAATTGTAGAATAGGATACTCCCTTCTATCCATCCATCCATCTTTCCACCCATCCACCCATCCACCCACCCATTCACTCAATGGGTTGTGTGTGAGTGCAGATTACAAATGATATACAACCACCTGTCCACTGAAGCTTATAAAAAAAAACTTCATGTTTTTATTTTAAAAAATATATATAATTATAAAATTATGCTGACCAATGGTTATAGTTAATAAATATTTTAGATTAATTCATAAATATGGTTAATATTTATTATATTTATTGTTTAATTAAATTAAATTATTTATTCTTTATTATTTCATTAAATAATTCACTGATTTTCTATGGGCATAGCATTACCTGAAACGCACAGAAATTAAATTATTTTATACAAATATTCAAGTAATTTTAAAATATTTGTGTAATAATAATATTAGTAATAGTAATAATAGTTATTTGATAAATTATTTTTTCGCACCTAGAAGTAGTACTATATAGAAATATTATTTAAAGAAAATATTGATATATTTTATAAAATTATTTCTTATTAATTTACATGTAATTGTTGCAGTAATTCTAAAAATATTATGTTTAGATTCAGATCTGTTGCCTATTTCTAATAGTATGAAAATATATTTTCAAAATCTAAAGTTAAATATTTATGATAATAATTTTAATAATATTGTTAATAATATTGAAATTTAATAGCAGGGAATATGTTTATTTTTAAAAATCTTTATTTACAAGGTTTAGTAATTTATTTAAAATAATAATTATTAGGTCAAGGTGTGTAATTATTTTAATAAATTGCAATTTCTAAATAATTATCATTTTATTGTTGTGAGGTTGTTTGTAAGCATATGCAGAGATATTGATTTTGCAAATTATATTTTAAAGATTTTGGGAGAATTAAATGAAATGCTTTTAATTTATAAATATTTGAAAATGATAACAAATATTAAAATGCTATTAAAGAAACACTATAAAGTAATAATGATATAATTTAAAAATAACGCATCATTTTGTTTGGTAATGCTTAAATTTAAAATCGATTAAGTTATATCTAATAACATTAATAATAATTTTTATCAGTTATCAGTTAATATTTATCATTATCTAAATATTATTATTATTATTATTATTATAAATTAACTAATATTTATCAAGTTAATGTTAATAATGTCGAATATCAACTTATGTCAATTATTAGAATCAGTTGGCGAATATTACTTTTAAAAATAATTATTGAATAATAATTTTAATATTATTCATACTTATTCATAAGAAATTATAATTTTACTTTCTGAATAATTAATTATAACCTCGTGTACTTAATATTCATAAGTTTGACCTTGAAAAGCTGCATTCAGTTGTAAACAGTGGTTCTGGTCTCATTCTTTTTGTACATTCAGCTGCAAATGAATGCAATTCATCGAAATAATAATAATAATAATAATAATAATAATAATAATAATAATAATAGTAATATCTTATTATATATTTATTTATGTCAACCATCAGTTTTCTTTTCTTTGATAATTTATATTTACATAAAAATAATATTTCGAAACCTCCAAATCTTCACTTTTCTTTGGTGGTTCACTTTTTATGTTCGTGTTTAATTGGTTTTTTAAATATTTTTATATTTTATTACATTTTTTTGTTAAATTGGACCAAAATTCGTTCGCTTATTTATAACGTCTGGAATTGAAGTCTCTCTTAGAAACTCCAACTGGTCAGAATCGTTATTATTATTGTTATTATTATTATTATTATTATTATTATTATTATTATTATTATTATTATTATTATTATTATTATTATTATTATTATTATTATTATAATTATTATTATTATTATCAATATTATAATCATTGTCATTATCATTGTCCGACCCCATCTCTGAGATAAACTCCCACTTTGGAATTCCCAGTTTGGGTTTCGAACACGACACCTGCTCGTCCTCTCGTCACCTTGAACCTCAAAGCGTCACGTTTGCAAAACCGAATTTAAAAATAATTCTTGTGGGAATCTGAAAATAAGAGAAAATCATATCTTTGCGATCTAATAATAGCTAGGCCTGGCTGTTTACAGAAGAATGAATATAAAAATTTCCCCTCAAGCGAGCTCTGCGCGTTATATACGAACGAGTTGTTTGTAATTTTCTTTCTAGGATTTGTAAGCCTTGTATTAGAACAAACTTTGTAGCTTCTACGGAACTTGGGAGATACTGGGATTTGAACACGGTGCTGTTGGGTCGATGACGACATCGACGATAGATTTTGTAATCGTCTGAGTGGAATGCCATTCGAAGATAAAAATTGATCATTAATCAATACTGTTAACAGTATTAATATTAATTTAAAATTATCAATTTTTAATAATAATAATAATTATTTTAATAACAATTATTATTATTATTATTATTATTATTAATAGACTGCTTCCATGACGGGCAAGAGAAGCAAATGCTAAACAATGAAGTCTTTGTAACAATGGCGCCAGAATCATCATCATCATCGTCGTCATTAACATCGTCTCCGTCGTCATCATCATCATCATCATCATCATCGTCATCATTATCATCGTCGTCGTTGTCGTCATCATCGTCATTATCGCCGCCACTAACAGGTAAGCAATACTGTGACGCAGACAAAGTTCCCCAACAACCACAACAACAACAACAACAACAACAAACAGCAACAAGAGCGGATTGAGTTTTTGATTTGGAGCTGTCAATGGTTCATTCTCTGCCTATTCAGGATCTTTGAATTGTGAGAATGCACCAGCATGCCTGATGGCGTGATGATGACGACGACGACAACAATAATAACGATCATATCGTAATTATAATAATAATATTAACTTATTATTATTAAGTTTCACATACTTTTATTTGTTATTATACATATTATTTATTTGTTTGCTTATATAAATGTGTAAACACTTATGCTATTAGTATAATCTTTATATTACGATATGATGGTATCACGATAGTAAATATTTGAATAATAATAATAATAATAATAATAATGATAATAATGATAATAATAATAATAATAATAATATAATCATAATATTAATGATGTTATTATTATTATTAATTAAAATTGATGTTAAAATTCACCTTAAAGAAATCTGGACGATGGAGTAAAGGAATCGTTAATGCCTCTTTATTTTACCACCTTTTTCTTCTTCCTCTTCTTCCTCCTCCTCTTCCTCTTCTTCTTCCTCCTCTTCCTCCTCTTCTTCCTCCTCCTCCTCTTCCTCCTCCTCTTCTTCCTCCTCTTCCTCCTCTTCATCCTCCTCTCTTTCCTCCTCTAATTCTTCTTTTCTGTGCGACAACAAAGACTGCTCCAAGAAATGCCAGACTGCAGTTTCACATCCAGCGGGTTGCCATGGCTACCGATAAAAAAAAAATAAAAGATCCAATTTTTCTTTGTCTAATACCAAAATTTTTTTTATCGATATGAGTTCTTGAGTCCAAAGAAAGAAAGAAAGACAGACAGACAGACAGACAGACAGAGCAGACAGACAGACAGACAGATGACTTGTCAGGTGACAAAATGGAATCTATGGAATCGGTCGATGGTGCACTGGTGCATTGCGACGAATGCACAATGGCTGATGAATTGGTGATGAATTGATGTGCTCTTTCTGAATGGTGATAGGTAATTAATTCAACTTTTCAACATTCAGTCCTTCGAACCCAATGACCTGTCACTTAGATAGGCACCTGAATCATAATTTCTGCATAGAATCATAATATATACACCATACATATACGTATACATATACATATATATATATATATGTATATAAAATAATATATTCAATTAATACAATATTTATAAATCAATATTTTTTTTAAACAAATGAAATATTATTATATATAGAAATTATATATATTTGCTAATAATAACAATAATAATAATAATAATAATAATAATAATAACGATAGCAATGATGGTATTAATAATGTTATTGATTCTTTATGAATATTTATAAAGTTCCTATAATAGTTTCATTGAAAATATTTGCCATACTTGCAATAACAATAACATCAACAACAACAACAATAATAATGTTAATAATAATAATAATAATAACAACAATAATAATAATAATAACAGAAATTATAATAATATTATTAATAATAATAATAATAAAATTTTCATTCACTTGTTAACATTAAATTAAACTAATTTTGTAATTAAATATTGACCAGTTTAATAAGAATTGATATGATTCATTAAAATTAATAATATTTAATTAATTTAAATTCATTTGACTTAAAATATTTATTTTACTAACAATTTGTTCTTATAATAAAAATTTCATTAAAAAGAATTAATGTTTAAATTAATGCAAAAGATAAATAACAATCATTTACAAATTAATAATTATTAATATTATTTATCAAGAAAAATAATTGCTAACATATTAAAGACAACAATATACACGATAATAATAATATTAATAATAATAATAAAAATAATAATAATAATAAATAATAACAATAATTATATAACAAAATAATTATTTTTAAATGTTCAATAATGAAAATTGTTTAAATGGATCATCAAATGTTGTGAATATATATCTATAGTTTCATAGGTTTTCCATTTTAAATGTTTAAGAATTTTAAAAAAATATAATAATTATAATAATTTAATATTATATTATATATAACGATAATTTAAATTTACATATATAATATAAAATATATAAAATTACCTTTCAATGTCCTCTATATTTTCTAACAATTTTAATTACGGAATTTAAATATTTCCAGAATTATTTTTTAAAATATATAAACATAAATAAATAAAAATAAATATATAAAATATTTATAATATATATATATGACAATTATTTAACTTTTTATTAATAATCTTTAATTAATTTAAAATAAATTTAGGCATATGTAATTTTGTATTTTATCTACTACAATTTAGAGATATTTGCATTAACTTGTCTGCTTTTATAATAATTTAAATATTACTGTGGCTAATATTTTTATTATTAATATTAAATCTAGAAATATTGAAAATTTAAAATTTTATCAATACATTTATTATCACTCTGTGATTACATATACTTCTTACATTCCTCAAGGTGTAATGATTAGTAACTTTTATCTAGTTATTTAGAATTATCATATTATTAATATATTATAATTATATATATTATTTAATATTATAATTATATATATTATTTAATATTATAATTATATATATTATTTAATATTATATATATTTCCTACATTCCTCAAGGTGTAATAACTTGTCACCTTTATCTATTTATTTAAAATTATCATATTATTAATATTATATTTTCAAGTTATTTAGAAGTTATTATTAGTTTTAAAATTAATAACCTTTTGAATTGAAGTTTTAAAATAGATCAAATTGAATGGGAATATGATCAAATTGCATAATAATAATAATGTTTATTTGTTTTAATAATATTAACAATGTTATTTATCTATTATTATTCATTATTATTATTAATTGTTATTATTATTATTATTATTAATTATTACTATTATTATTTATTACTATTATTATTCATTATTATTATTAATATGTAGTAATTGGAGTTAATAAATAAATTAATAATAAATTGTTATTTTAAAATATTTTGTAACAAAGGCCTACTGCATGGAAAATTATTGTCTGTATTTTAAGGAAGATTTTAAAATCATTATTGATGATTTGTTAATGAAAATGTTTGAAAATAACATTTATTTGCAAAACTGGCGCAACGAGAAAACAGTTTATTATTGCTTTACAAGTGCAATATCATACTTATTTGGAATAATATTATATTATGCTTGTGTGGTATAATATTATATTATGCTTGTGTGGTATAATATTATATTATGCTTGTATGGTATAATATTATATTATGCTTGTGTGGTATAATATTATATTATGCTTGTGTGGTATAATATTATATTATGCTTGTGTGGTATAATATTATATTATGCTTGTGTGGTATAATATTATATTATGCTTGTGTGGTTTGTCATTATTTCTGATTTAATTAAGCAAATAATTTTTAATCAATAAAATTATTATAAAATTATTATTATAAAAAAATAATTGCTACGAAAACGTATCAGCAACGTACGAGTAAAATTCCATGAGGACGTCTTTCATTTCTCGTCCATTCATTCGTTCCTTCATTCATTCATTCATTCGTTCATTCCTTCCTTCGTTCATTCGTTTATTCATTTATTCATTAAGATAATCAGTTATTATTTTATCAATCAATATCACTTGAAATTATCTTGAACAATATTTTCAACATTTAATTTCATGGATATTTTAAAAAATAATTAACTCATTATTTACATTATTTATCTGTTAATTCACCTAGAAATTAAGAGTTAATAAATAAATAAATAAAGTTAATGTTATTTTTTTAATATTTTGTAACAATGGCCTAATATATGGAAAATGATTGTCTGTATTTCAATGAATATTTTAAAATGATTATTGATGTTTTGTTAAAAATTGTCATTATTGTAACAATTGAAATATTTAAAATTAATTTGTTTAATTCTCCAATGAATTATCAACCGTTCTAAATTTTGGAATTTCGAATTTTATTACTTTATTAATAATAATAATAATAAATTATTGAACATTTGCTTTTAATAATGACAATTATATTAAATTAATTCTATTATTTATAAATATATAATAAAATAATTATTTGTGATTGCTATATATTTCAATAACATTGTTTAATAAATGTTATTAAATTGTTTTAAACATGCTATTTTGTTATAAAATCAAAATAAGATAATTTTCCTAATGATAATATTTTACAATATATTATGAGATATTATGATCTGTGAATGATAAATATGAAATAATTATGTTTACATTTAATTATAACTATAATTACGATTTATAATAAACCCCGAGAAGGACATCTAGCGACGATGAGTGAAAGTTTTGTACATTTTCGTCTGTACATTACAGATCAATAGTCACATACACTGGCTTCTTCCGCGTAAAAAAATTTCCCAACAGTCCATAAATAGCAGCCAATGAAATTCCACGAATTCGGTATTGATTTGTTTCATATTTTCAATTTTATTTCAATAAATGTAATAATTTGATTATCCAACCAAGTCTATAACAAATATATATGTATATGTGTATATGTGTATGTATAATATATTATATAACATTTATAATAATAATAATAATAATAATAATAACAATTTAATAACAGTTAATATCTTATAATAATATCTTAATAGTTTAGATTAATAATTATTTGTTGATATTTATACATTTATAAAACAATACAAGTGGATGATAAGATGACATGGAACTGGATAAGATCATAATACTTTCAGGCAATGTTAAATATTAAAAATTTATTAATTTTACGACATCTCTTGATGGCGACGACGACGATGATGATGATGACGACGACGACGATGATGACGATTGTGATGATGACCTTGCTTGTCCAATTGCATGACAAGGTCATCGGAGGCATTTGTAAAATGCGTTCTCTGATTTTGACACATCGGTTGTTTTGCTTAAACGTTTGACTTGGGTAAACATCATTGTCGTCGTCGTCGTTGTCGTCGTCATCGTCATCGCTGTTAACAACAACAACAACAACAACAACAACGAATTACCAAGAATGCATCGAGAATGGAAACAAAAGATTGAAAAGGAATTTAAAAAAGCATTGAAAGACGACGTGGTGATGAGGAGGACTACGACGATGATGACGACTGTGGTGGTGTTGATGATGATGATGATTACGACGACGACGATGATGATGATGATGACGACGATGGCAATTGTGGTGGCTGTAATGAAGTCAAATAAGTATATGGGAAATGATAAGGATGATGCTGATGACGACGACGATTGCAATGATGATGATGGCGATGATGATGGTGGTGATGATGATGATCTTTGTTGTGTTATTTTGATAGGAGATCAAAGTTTGTTTATCAAGGTCCGTGTTTGAAGGAATACTTCAATGAGATGTTTTTGTGGTTCGAGAGGTTTATGTTGGTGTTGCTGACGACGACGACGATGATGATGATGATGATGATGGTTATGATTATCATGTTTTATCACCATGATGATTATGATGGTGTTGTGATACGCTGCAGTGAGATCACTTTGTGACGAAGCTGACAACTATCACGACGACGACTATAATGATGGTGATGATAATGATTTCAATGATGATGACAAGTTAATACATAAATACAAATAATATTCTCTTAACCAATCGAATAAATTAAATAATAAAATATACATTTACAGTTATATTTACATTTATTATTTGTTAATATAATAAATAAATTTAAAAAAAAACAAAGTTAATGACAAATATGGTGAGAGGGCTTTGTGATGGTGAAATGATACAATCCACACGCATCAGTAGAATTATTAATAATAATTATTATCATATTATTAGTTACCATAAAGGATTGGTACATTGAAACATTGGACATTTAAACCAGTGAAACGATAATTAAAATAACATATTAATTAAACTGATAATACAAAATGTAATTATATGCAATTTTAAATATTATTATCGCTATTAATAGCTTGTAATTAAAACTTTATAATTTAATTTTTATAAATTTAATCAAAGTTTAAAAGGATGATTGTTGAAAAATATAAAGGTTAATTATTATATATTTAATAATGATATCATAATATTAAACTAGCAAAATATAAATATAATATAATATAATATAATATGACATGATATAATATAATATAATATAATATAATATAATATAATATAATATAATATAATATAATATAATATAATATAATATAATATAATATAATATAATATAATATAATATAATATAATATAATATAATATAATATAATATAATAATATAATATAATATAATATAATATAATATAATATAATATAATATAATATAATATAATATAATATAATATAATATAATATAATATAATATAATATAATATAATATAATATAATATAATATAATATAATATAATATAATAATATATAATAAATGTAAATATAAATATTACGTAATGTATTGAAAATAATAATAATTGAAAATTAATAAATATTATGTATCTCTAAAAATTGAAATAATAATGATTAAAGAAGTGATGTTTTCTTTGTAATTTAAATAATATGCATAATTTCCTAACTTAACTGCAATAAATGTAATATTTTTTACATATATTGCAATGAATTTTTATTAATAAGAAATATTATTAATAATTATTATATCAAATAATATTAATATTTACAAGTTACACCATTATTTATTTAACAAAATTTAACACTAATTCCACAGTTAAATAATTAAATATAATTGTTAAACCTGATATTATTATTGTTTTATTAAGTTAAGAATTCAATTTATTGTCTTTATTAAGCTATATCGTCGTAAAATATATATCAATAATAGTACCCATGACAATCACCATCGACAGAATAATAATAAAAATTATAATAAAAATTATAATAAAAATAATAATATTGACATAAAATCATACTAACACTTTTATAATACATATTTAATATAAAATCATAAAAATACTTTTAATATAAAATAATCAAACAAATTTATCACAAAATAGCAATAATTACTGATTATAAACCATTTTATAATTATTACAACAACTACATGATAATGCATTTCAATGTTGTTATTTTATGCAGTATTATTATTATTAATATTATTATTATTATTATTATTATCATTATTATATTATTATTATTATTATTATTATTATCAATCAATATTTCTGGATATTAAAAAGTAATAATTAATTACAACAATAATATATTATATTAATTTATAAAATAGTTATAAAGTTGTCTTGCTATTTATATTTTGTTAATTTTATTTACATTAGCTTATTTAATATAATATAATATCAAATATTATTATTATCATCATCATTTTAATATTATTATTATTATTTCATATAAATATTAAATTAATTAATCACATTATTATATAAAATGATTGTTTTTTAATAACATTAGCAGCGATTACAAGCTTGGAACAACACTGACAATCTGTTCATAACCTGCCAAACAATGTTTCACCTGCGTTTTGTGAATGACACACCTGGTTGTTATTTTTAATTTCACTTCTGAATTTCAAAACCATTGGCTTCTAGTTACGTTAGATTTTTATATTTATGGATATTTATGTACTGTGTAATAATTTATAATATCAGGATTCTGGATAATTAAAATAATTATAATTATAAATATATGATTTGTTGTAATAATATTTATTTTTAATATTTTGATATCAAGCATTAATTTTATTTTATTTTTTGTTTTTTTTTATTTTTAATTTTTTAAAAACAACCTTTTTATTTTTACAATATTTAACATAATTAAAGTAATTATTTCATGATTTTGAGGTCATCTTTCAATGGAACTTATTGGCAATAATATAAACATATTTGTAATTGTTATTGCATTATATTAACATTAAAAATTTAAAATTTAATTTACAAATATTAATATTATTATAATATATAATGTTTGAATTCATTTTATTATTGCGTTTGAATTGGAATTTCAGGAAATATAATTTTAACAAAAAATAATTAATATTTTATAATTATCGAAAATAATATTATATGACAAAACTAATAAAAATATTTAACATTTTGGCACTTAAATAAATTATAAATCTTGATTGAGCCAATAAACATTAAAAATAATTATTGAGTTAATAATATTAATAAATAATATTAATAAATAATATTATTATAAATAATAATAATAATAATAATAAACTGTTTGACACTAAAGATTTTGAGGAAGATGAAGGTTATACTGAAGATGACGACGACGACGATGATGATGATGAGGAGGAAGAGGAGGATGTGTTTCGTTGTGTGGTCTTGTAAAACGAAACCAAAATACGACTTGGTAATCATGATGATGATGAGTGAGATATGTTATAATATTAACCTAACATATTTTTAATATTATTATTATTATTATTATTAATCAATTTAGATAATAAGAATTTTTTCTTATCACAAACCGAAAATCGAAACATGATTGAAAAATGATGATGATGATTATTATTATTATTATTATTATTATTATTAATTATTATTATTGATTATTATTGATTTTTATTTTTGTTTTTTATCTTCGGCAGGAGAATGAAGCAGACGTCTTGAATTGAGTTTAAAAATCTTTCCAATCATTCTTTCACTTCGAAGCAGATTATAATTTATTATAATTTATTTAGTTTTATTTTAGATTTAAATAATAAGTATGAGTATAATTCGTGACGATGCTTTTAATAATAATAATAATAAAATATGTGATTATTTGATTTGTTATTACAGTTATTATTATTATTATTATTATTATTATTTCATTGTGTCACATGTATGATATTTATATTCTTATTCTTCTTCTTCTTATTATTATTATTATTATTATTATTATTATTATTTTTATTATTATTATAACCAATTACCATCAATCTTCAAGTAACAGACGCACCGAGACACATCTCAACTAAAACAAAAGAAATTTTGTTATAATTAAGAAGATAATAATTTAATTTATGAATGTGATATTTAATATCACATATTATGAGATAATATTATAATATTTGAATATTTAATATCACATATTATAAGATAATATTATAATATTTTATCACTACCTTTTGAGAACCGAAACTAAAAACTGGAAATAAAAATTAAAAAAAAAAACACACAAAAAGCACGATGCACATCGGGCGATAAAAGATGTGAGGCAGACGATTAGAAAAAACTGCGCGACTACTTTTGGCGCCATTTTGTAATTTAACAAACCTGGGCATCAAAACGTGTGCGTGTGTCACGATCACAGCCTGTTACCAAGGTCAATTCATAAATTATGTTAATGCGCAATTATTATAATTAGTAGTTAGCAATTAGCGTTACAGTTATTATGTTAAGACGATGATAGAGATTTCATTGTAATTGATAAACAAATTGTTTTAGTTCTATCACACTTCTATCACATGTGAGATTTCAATCACAGATTCACTGCCAATGAAAAATATAAGTTAACCGCTTGATGGATATCAAGTGATTGAAAACAATTTCAATCGATCAACCACGTTCAATCAATCCAGTTATCCAATCAGGGATTTCAAAAGTCCTAGTAAAACAGTATGACGCACTTTTATTCAATCTTTTCCAACTATTCATCCATCCAACCACTCATACATCCATCCATCCATCCATCCATCCATCCATCCATCCATCCGTCCGTCCGTCCGTCCGTCCGTCCGTCCGTCCGTCCATCCATCCATCCATCCATCCATCCATCCATCCATCCATCCATCCATCCATCCATCCATCCATCCATCCATCCATCCATCCATCCATCCATCCATCCATCCATCCATCCATCCATCCATCCATCCATCCATCCATCCATCCATCCATCCATCCATCCATCCATCCATCCATCCATCCATCCATCCATCCATCCATCCATCCATCCATCCATCCATCCATCCATCCATCCATCCAATCCATCCATCCATCCATCCAATCCATTCATCACCCCACCCATCCATCCATCCATCCACCCATCCACCCACCCACCCATGCCACTCTCTGACCCATCAAAACCCCCGACGACTCCTGAAGACAATTCACAGACACCCTGCTTGTCATCCTTCAGTTGAGACGTGCAACTGAATTCTTGTTCAGTTTTATATATATAATTTAAAATCAATAATTACAGAAAAATTATTTATAAAGAGATTTACTAATACTAGTAAATATTTAAACTATTTTATTCTTTGATAACGTTAAACATTTCTGGATCTTTTAAGCGGATTATATTCTCTGCGAAATTATTTTAAAATATTAAAATATAATTAAATATCAATCAATTTGTTGGTGATTATTTATAAATAAAATATATTAAGCATATTTACATTTGTTATTTTTTATAATCATTCTGTTGGTATAATATAATAATCGTTAATTACTTTAATAAAATATTTATTGGAAAAACGTTATTAAAAAAATGATAATTACGCAATAAATATAATAATAATACTAATAATAATTATAATGGATTAAATTAGTAAATATTTTTAATATTTTTGTTTTTGTTTCACAAAAATTTGTTCAAACTTTTAATTATAATGATAACTCTTATTAATAATAAACATCGTAATATTTATCAATTGTTTCGATATTCCAGAATAACGTGTTAAAATATAATTAAAATTACGTGTTTATTAAATATAATATATTTCTTTATAATAAATCAGATGAAAATATTTATTTATGAAACATTATTATAAAATAATTATATTTCATTATATCAATAAATATGTTTTGTATATTATCATGTTTGTTGAATGTTTTGGAATCAATGTTATCAAAACCCTTCTGTTAATATGTTTCACGTTAATGTTTCAAACAATTGATAACTGATAATGTGTTATTATTATATATTATAATTATCATTATTATTGTTAATTATTGTAAATTAGAAATTATGAAAACATATGTTTCTTTTTGTTTTAGATTGTTTCAAATAATGTGAACGTAAAATTCAAGAACCTTTTTGAAAATAACGAATCTATAATAATAATAGTAATATAATAATAATAATAATCATGTATCAAGCAATATTATTACGTAATAATATTATTTTTAACAATTTACAACATTAACAATATCAGTGGTATTACGATTAAGTATTTTCTTGCCATGAAGCAGATAATTGGATTAATTATTACTAATTATTTAATAATTACATCGTTCGCAGAATGATATGTAACAGTTATTGTAAGAATAATCACATCAGACTCAGGAAATAATTTTACAAGATAATCTTCTTTATAAATTGCAATTTGATTTATAATTGCTTAAATGTCGCACCAATTAAACTGAAATTACTTCCTAATTCAAACAATTAATTTAAAAAATTTAAAATTCATATTTTTACGAAATGTATTTTAAGAAAACTGTAAAGACCCTTTGATGAAACTCTAAAACGTTTGATACCAATATATTTATTTATAACTGCCTATAACTATGTATTATATTATAATATAATATATTAAAAATAATTATTATAATTATATTTTATATAATTTCACATTTAATATAATATAATTATCAAATTTAAAAACTAGTATTTCAGGTACAACATTTTATCTTTAAAATATTTTATTATTTCTACTTATTGTGAAATAATTTATTTTAAAATGTAATTTCTACTTAATATGTTTTCCTGAATTTAGACAATTATGAACATATATGCAATATATTAACTAAGCGTAATTGATATTATAATTCCAATTAAATTATAACATGTTATAATTAACAAATATTATTATTTTGTAAATATTATGAATGAATTAATATGAATTAATATATACAAAATTAATAAATATATTTTCAATTGATACTAACTTTGTTGGACGACCAAACATTGGCGATTAATTTTATAATTTAAGAAATAAAATAAAATATTTTATTATTAAAAATTATTATGCATAAATTAAACATAATTTATCGTTGTTTTATTATTAATATCTGAATGAATGTCATATTTATTTATATAACTATAAAAGTTATAAAAATATAAATAATAGATTATCTTAAGTTTTAATATTACAATTTGTTTGAGGTAAGTTATATTTATAAAAGTAATGTTAATTAAAATTATTTATAAAACTGAAATTAATGTAAAGGTAAATGGTTAAATAATATTTTGAAAAATAAATCATATTGTTTTATAAATAATTATTCATATTTAAAAACAATAATAATTTAATAAAATTATATTTTATATATTCATGGTTAATAATTTTAAAAATAATAATCACAAATATTTTTTTTTGTAAAAATGATTTTATTACGTAAAATATCCATACGGCATTACAAATAAATAAATAATTAAATATATAAATAAATATAATAAATAAATAAATAAATAAATATTATGCCACTAAACCTTTATTATTATCACAATTTTTATCTTTAGAATTTTATTCTTTTCAACTTTTTATAATCTTCGTTGTAATTCTTCGTAATTATTTCATAAATAATTTAAATTCTATTCACATCCTAATAGTAATGTTCGTAGATGTTAATAAATGTTATATTTGAATATCGAGGAATTAATTTCATAAATCGATAAATTATTTTTGACGTTCTAACAACGTGAAAAGT